>JAWNNJ010001764.1:0-467500 GCA_035045125.1 Hypselothyrea guttata | reverse complement strand
GGTCGGTTTTGATTCGGTTTTGGATGGATGATATGCTTTGGCTTTGGCATCTCCCCCCCCCCTCGACATCTACTCCTCCAACTGCTTGTGCTTCTTCTACACCTTCTGCTGTCTCTCTGTGGCCATTTGCTTTGCCTGCCTTTTCACATTCATCCATATTCGCGACGCTCTCCATTTGGACTCTCGCGAATGTCTGTATGTGTGCGTGTGTGTGTGTCTCTGTTTGCATGTATGTGTGCTGCTTCGATGAGTTGTGTTCGTTGTTGTTGCTCTTGTTCTTGTTGTTGTTGTTGTGGTTGTGGCTGTTACCGTCGCGTCGCGTCTGTCCCACTCTCCCCGTCTCGCTCTTGCGCCGTCTCTCATTCGCACGTCACGTAAAAGCGCGTTGTAGTTTTATTACTTTAATTTTTCACCGCAGCTCCACCAACCAGCGTTGCCACTTTGGCTAGTTTTTACATTTTCTACCTTCATCATAAATACATTTGCAAATATATATTTGTAATATTTATTTATTATATTTATTATTTATTTTCATTATTTTATATTCATTATTTTATTTTCATTATTTTATTTTCATTATTTTATTTTTATCCCTTAATTTTTATCTGGCAATATTTCATTTCAATTTAATTTCACTTGATTTTTATTTATTTACTTTTATTTTTATTAGTTTTTTTGTAATTTATTTTATTTATTAATTTATTTTATTTATTTGTTTATTAATTTATTTTGTTTATTTGTTAATTTTTTGTAATATCTTTGTCGTTAAATAAATAACAAATATAATTGATATAATTCATTATTTTATTTTCATTATTTTATTTTTATCCCTTAATTTTTATCTGGCAATATTTCAATACAATTTAATTTCACTTGATTATCTTTTATTTTTATTAATTTTTTGTAATTTATTTTATTTATTAATTTATTTTATTTATTTGTTTATTAATTTATTTTGTTTATTTGTTAATTTTTTGTAATATCTTTGTCGTTAAATAAATAACAAATATAATTACATAATATAATTCATTATTTTATTTTTATCCCTTAATTTTTATCTGGCAATATTTCATTTCAATTTAATTTCACTTGATTATCTTTTATTTTTATTAGTTTTTTTGTAATTTATTTTATTTATTAATTTATTTTATTAATTTATTAATTTATTCTGTTTGTTTATTATTTTTTTGTAACATCTTTGTCGTTAAATAAATAACAAATATAATTAATATAAAACGCGCTGCAAAAACTTCAAATGCCTTTGGCCGTTGGCAGTGCTGGCAAGTCGGCTATTTTAGCGCCAGTTTTGCTTTTTTTCAGCAAGTAAATATATAAGAGCTTCTGCTGCAATTGGCGGTTTTTGGGGGGCTATTTTTGACAGCTGGCAACACTGGCCGGCCGCTCTCCCGCTCTGCCTCTCTCACACCAGCCATGCCGCGCTCTCTTTGGCTCTCTGAGCGCGCTGTTTGTTGTTGTTGTAGTTGTTGTTTGGGGGCGCGTGTGACGTTTATTTGATGTGTTTTTTTTATGTGTATTTTCGTTTTTGTTTTGTACGTACTTCTGCCCAAAGAGTTGATTGAAATTGTTTCGGCGCTGTGTGCGTGTGTATATGTGTATATGTGTATGTGTGTGTTCGTTTTTCGCTCAATTCATTTGCGTGTGTGTGCGAGTGTTGGCATGCATGTGTGTATCTGTGAGCATTCGTCTCTTTTTTTCTTTTTCTTTTTCATTTGCTGAGTGACGGCTGCTTGCGTCTGTGTGTGTGGTGTATGTGTGTGTGTGTATCTGCTTTTGCTTAAAGATACATAATTATTTCTAAAAAGCATTTTCTGCCTTGCCATTGTTGTAAATTTCTCGAAATTTCACGTTTCGTCTGGGGCGACACTTGAAATCTCATTATCGTTATCGTTATCACATGATACCTATAGCTTAAATCGCTTTTTAGGCTACAAAAAATACATATGTACTACATAAAATATAAATAAAAAAAATTGCCAATTGCATGTGTTTTTTTTTTTTTTTGCAGTTGAAACTCACCTGTATTTGCCGACGGCTGCTAATCCGTTAGGTTGCATTTTATTAAATTAATTTTTTTTGTTTTATCTTATTTTGTTTTGCTTTTATTTCATTTAATTTTTTATGCATTTTGTTTTTTTTTTTTTGTATTTAATAAAATAAGTGAAGAATCCGTGTTTATTTTATTTTTTTTGCATTTAATTTTGTTTTAATATTTTTTTAATATTTATTTTGTTGTATTTGCATTACTTTCCCCGAAAATTAGTTTAATATATTTTCTAGCATTTAATTTTTTGTTTTAATTTTGTTGTATTTTTTTTAATATTTATTTTTTTCATTTTTATTTTTATTTTTATTTTATTTTTTTTCAATTTGTACGACTTTTCCGATTTTTATTTAGTTGGTATTTTTTTTTTAGATTTTCTAATTTGGCGATTATGCACACGTTTATGGTATTTATTCGTTTCGTTTTGTTTTGACTGTGTGTGTGTGTGCGTGTGTGTGTGTTAGTTTTATCGTTCAAGTTGAGGCGGCGAAACCTATCGATAGTTATGCATGCAACGACAACTTTGAATTGTGAATGATGACGAACAATGAGGCAACGACGAATGCGAATGGCAATAAGAACAACAACAACAACAACAACAGCAACAACAATGCTAATTCGAGTGTAGATACAAACACACACACGCACACACAGGCGATATAATAATTGTAGCACAAATCGCGAAAGTAACAGAGGTGGAAGATGTTGATAAAGCAGCAGAGGCAGAGGCAGAAACAGAAACAGAAACTACAAAAGCGCAACGACTCAAAGACTGAACTGAAAACTGCCTATTACTGCTGCATACACATAGATACACACACACACACACACACACACACACACGCGATAATTACAATTAAACATGAGATACGTGAAGTTTAAGAGTGTCAGGGAGAGGGGAGGGAGGGGGCAGCGCTGTCACTGCTGGCCGAACTAAACAAAGAAATCGATAGATATTGCCCAGAGCAGAAATCAGCGGGCGAGGGGAGGAGGGAGGGAAGAAGGAGGCAAGAGAGGTGCAAGCCACAGACGTTGAAAACGTTTTGTTGTAATTGCTGCAGCACAAAGAGAGTGAAAGAGAGAGAGAGGGCAGGGGGCAAAGAGACTAGGCTAAAGCAGCAGCTAAAAAGAAGTCAGCAGCAGAGAAGCAGCAAAAAATGTTACGGCCGCCGCAGACGACGCGACTGCTGCTGCTGCTGTTGCTGCTGCTGCTGCAGATGCTGCGCGTTCAGCGTTGCCAATTTGGCGGATTTTAGCATTATTTTTAAGGCTTATAAGAAATATATGTTATAAACTCCAGTTGTTTTTTTTTGTTATTTTTTAAGTATTTTTATTTTGTATTCTTATTTATTTAAATTTTATTTTTTATTTATTTAATGTTTTATGTCAATTTTATGCTTTTTTGTAATTTTATGTTGCAATTTTTTTAATTTTATTTAATTTTTTTAGTGGTTTTGTTTTATATTTTTATTTAATTTATTTTTTAGGTGCTTTATTTTTATTTATTTGGCGGATTTTAGCATTATATTTAAGCCTTATAAGAAATATATGTTATAAACTCCAGTTGTGTTTTTTTTTTGTTATTTTTTAAGTATTTTTATTTCATATTTTTATTTAATTAAATTTAATTTTTTATGTATATTTATTTAATGTTTTATGTCAATTTTATGCTTTTTTGTAATTTTATGTTGCAATCTTTTTATGTATCTTTATTTATAAAGAATTTTTTATATTTGTATTTAATTAAATTCTATTTTTGTTTGTATATTTATTCAATATTCTATGTCAATTTTATGCTTTTTTTTTAGTTTTTTTTACAGTGCATTTATTTTATATTTTTATTTAATTTAAGTTTATTTTTTAAGTGCTTTATTTTTATTTTATTTTTACATTAATTTCTTTTAGTTTTTGTCAAATTTACGCTATTTTTAGCTGCTTTATATTGCAATCTGGCTATTTCTGGCCACACTGTTTGTCGCTGATGGCGCCGAGAGAAGAGAGAGGAGAGGAGAAGAGAAGAGCAGAAATTTACGCTCTCATCAATTGCGCGTAGTGCGAGAGCGCGAGCGACACAAAACGGCAGCAGGCAGAGGGAGAGGGAGAAACAGAGAGAGGAGAGGGGCAGCAGCGAGTGTCCCGGCTAGAAAAACGTGTGCTTGGCCTATGCATACATACAAACACAGCTACGTTTGTATGTGCATGCATGTGTGTGTGTGTGTGTGTGTGTGTGTGCAGACAGATGACAAGAGACGAGGCAAATCAAACGGCACTGAAGCCAAAGACAATAACTACAAACAGACATACATACATACGTATGTATGTTTGTATGTATGTGCATATGTCCAGTGCGTTTATGCAGTGTCATGGCCGGAACAATTCACACACACACACACACACACAGCTGCAGCTGAATACCGTTGCAGGCAAAACGCGTAAATCAGCGAAGATGCAGCCAACTAGCGCTCTCTCGCTCGCACACGCACACACTCACACACATTACAACAGCGGGGGCAGAGCTTGCACAGGTGTGTCTGTGTGGCTTTGTGTGTGTGCGTGCGTGTGCATCTGCATGCGAATGTGGCAATGCTGCAACCAATACATACACAAAATGTATGCTGCCAAGCGCTTTTTATTACACTTTTTCAACAAACAACAAAAAGATGCAAGACAACAACAACAACAAAGTGCAGAAAGAGCGTGCACAAAGAAATGCAAAATACAAATGGCGTTTAATTGCAAAGATATTTTATTGCACACACACACACTCTCTCACACACACACACACGCATAGACACGCTGCCCAAATCAGTCACAATGGTAGAGAAATCATTCACAATAGCGTTTGGCCTGTTCGCCTGTCTGGCAAGGCTCCACTTTTTTTATGCAAAATTACGAAAAATAAGCACAAAGCGGCACAGCGACAATAGAATCAAAAGTAAGAGAAAAAGAAACAAATTCAACGCCCCCACCCACCACTGAAATTATTCAGCTGCCGAAGCAGCAAACGTAACGAAAACGTAGCCGACACACATACAGACAGACACACACACACACACACACGCGCGCACACAAAAAAGAGACAAAAAGTCAGGGAGGCAATCGCAATAATCATTATGATAATCAAACATCATTATCAAGCGAAAATCGAGCATCGCCTCACACACACACACACACACACACACACGCACGCACGCATCCATACAGACAGACATACATACTGACAGCGAGTTCCATTTTTAATTGTACGCAAAGGTAACGAATCTGCATGTAAAGGCGTAATTGGCGTTTTCTTTTGCTTTCGCTTCGTTTTTATTTTTTTTTAAATTTTGTTTTATTATTATTATAATTATTTTGTCTGAATTAACACACACGCACACAAGCAAACACTTTTCACACATATATACATATATATATATATACATGCACTTGGCCATAATTCGGAAAAAACAATTGAATTGCTATTGCGGCTGCTCTGCCGCGGCCGCTGCTGCGGTCGACGTCTCGCGAAATACGAAATACATTTTTTTCTTTTCTTTTTTGCCGTTTTTCTCGTCGTCTTCTTCTCTCGCTCTCTGCTTCTTTCACATTTTTTTCTTCGCCCAAGTGTCTGGTTTAGAAAAGCTCATAGCATTGCAAATACGCTCTGCATTCATTTGGTTTTTATCGCAAACGCTTGCCGGCAGCTTTGTTTGCATTTCGCTGTTGTTTTTAATTAATTAAATCATTTATTTTTACCGTTTTACGCAAATTCTTTAGCAGCACTTTGTCAGACATGTACGCACCACATCAAAGACCTCCATTTTGTTTAGCAGCGATTCGAGATGGGCGAAAGTCACTGTCGACTATCGGTTACTTGCCGCAACCAGCCAGCCTGTAACGAGTCACGACAGACTAAATACCAAATTGATGCGATAAAATACTGAAAGGCTTTTTATTCATTTATTTCTTTGTATTTTTATATATTTTCATTAAATAAATAAATGTAAACTTAAGTTAAAATGCAATATTGACAGCTAGGTTTATGCATTGATTTATTTGTAACTAATTATAATTAATATTTTGCCCGTTAGCTATCGATTTATGTAATCGCATTGGAGCAATAATAATAATTTAATAAAACAAATAAAATGTAAATTTAACTTGAAAATAAGTTGCAAAATTAACAGCAACATGTAAGCGTTAATTTATTATCTAATTCGTATTAATTGTTATTAAAGTTTAAAGACAAGTATTTTTATGTTAGTTGACTATCGATTTGCTTATCGATTTATGCAAACGCATTGGCGCGATTATAATTTAAATTTGAGTGTTCGGTTTTGGCTTTTATTGTATTTATTCAGATATTTTAAGTCTTTTAGGTGCAATTTCGTTGTCGCTCTGCATCTGCTCATCATCAGCCAACGTAATAGCTGCTGCATCTAGTTCGTCCTCTTCCGTCTCCCCACCGCTCTGATCGGAATTATCTGAGAATACTATGGGGCCCTTGCCTCTGACAAACATTATTGTCTTGCCAATACGACGGGATTCAGCGCGCAGAAAAAGTTTCCGGCAAAAGCGATTGATGGCATTCTTGCCCTGATCCTCGGACAGTCCGAAAATAAATGCGCTGCAATTGGAGAATCATAAAAAAAGAAAAATGGTCTATGAAGTTAGTGAAAATGACAAATGAAAAGATATGCAACAAATACAGGGTTTTCTACTGTCGGTTACGTCCGACTGATTTGGCCAAGAACTTACAGATTGGCAACGTCGTAGGGTCCTCGTAGTTGGAACTGATGCGAGGCTCCGCTGCTCATTATGATGTTCTTCGACTTTCCCTTCGTAAAATAGTTTTGGGCCAGCTTTATCATGTCCTTGCGGTTGTTGGAGTCCGCAATGGCCGGCGCGTATTTGATCTCGAAGAAAATGCCCCGACGCACTGCAATCTGATAGGATTTGCGGTTAACCAGGAGACGGGCGCCTCCGAGCGGGTCGAACGTGATGATATCGCCATTGAAGGAGGTGCAGCAGTGCTGGAGGGGATTAGAGGGGATTATCGGTTAGTTATCCATAGGCATGTACAAAATCATCGATTTTAGGTCGATGTATCGATGTTCTCCGATGTTTTTAGTAGTTTGATCTATCGTCGATACATGTTTCAAATTCGAAGTTTTAAGTGCGATACATCGACTTTCATCGATATTCCATTTTAATGATGCATCGAAGATATATCGACTTTAATCGACGTTCCATTTTGCAAAAATCGATGTTTTATTTTGATTGATGATTAATGATCAATGAATAAAAGTAAATCCCATAATTATTTACCGTCAGAGCAGCATCCGTCTTGGGCTGCCCGGCAATCAGATTAAACTTGCGCAGGTTCAGGGAAACGCTCTAAAAAATAGGGCAAAGGAAATCCTTAAATTATTGCCTCCCAAATCATCCTAATTTCTACTGCTTTACCATGGCGTGGCAGAGATTCACATCCACGTACAGTATGGTGATGCGCTGCAGTATCCTCAGCCGCCCTTCATAGCATTTCTGGAGTTCTCCCAAGTCGTAGGGCTCGGGAAACATTTCGGCGCCCCGTTTCCCCGCCTCCTTCTTGCTGTGATCGAAGCTCTGCTCTATGGCTATCGTCTTGTAGCCCAGCTCGAGCAGCTCGTCCAGTGTGGCACGCAGCAGCTGCTCGTCCTTGTTGTACGGTATGCAGAAGTCGTAAAATCCCCGGGTCTCCTCCATTATTTATTTGTAGTTTTTGAGCTGCAGCCGCACAACGTGCGTTCGCTTTAGCGATGACACAATAACAATAACAAGCTATCGGTATCGCAAATGGCACATCACTAGCCCGACTTAATAAAAATATCATTTATTAGTTAAAAAAGCAGAGGTAAAAAGTGGAAATTTGTCATTAAATTTGTTTATTTTATGCTGTTATTGAACAATTGATTTTATCTTGTATTTTACAGCTTGGTTTGTGCTGAGCAGCTGTCGCCGCTTGGTTTAGTATTTTCTTATCGATAGCAGCGAATTAGTATTTAAAAGTAGTTGGCATTTGTTTACAGAAGCCAATAAATCAGTTTTTACTCAATTTAATTGTACTCAAAGCTTGTCAAATATTTATTAAATGAAAATTTAATTCATCAATATGTTTTTTATGTAAGTATAAACATGGGTTTGCGTTGAACAAAGCCGCGTTGTGAGCTATCGATAAGTTATCGTACGCCGATGGTTGGCAGTTGCAATCGATTTGTTTTCAAATACTTTCATTTAATTTAGCTTAACTTCTACAGTAGCTCGTTAGTTATTTATTAAACATAAATGTTATTCAATTATGTGCTTATGTAAATTTACACAGTTTTGCGTTAAACGAGGACGTGCGGCGAGCTATCGATAAGTTATCGTGGCTGGCAGTTGCAATCGCCTGGTTTTCAAATACTTTAATTTTAATTAGCTTAATCTCTAGTGGCTTAAACTATTTGGCTAAAACTAGTTTCAAGCGTAGTGCTCGTCCATCTCAGCATGCCTCGCCTTTGCGATGGCCTCTATGGCCAGCTCCGCCTGCCGCACGTGGATGCTGCAAGAGAATGGTCTTAAATTTCCAGCTATTTATAGAGCTGTTTGCTTACGTTTTGTGCCTGGTGAGAGCGTCCTTTCTGGCAAAGGACTTGCCACAGACCTCGCACTTGTTCTTGCTCTCCTCGTGGGAGGCCGCGTGCCTGTTGCGAATATCCCTGCGCTGGAACATCTGGCCGCAGCCCTCGTAGAGGCAGGGATACAAGTAGACGCTGCCGTGCGTCGTTCTGCGAATTAATAACTAATTAATTAAAGCAATTTCTCATCGGACTTGCCTCACTTGTAATGACGCCGCAGGCTCTCGATGTTGCAGAACACTTTGGGGCAGTCGCTGCAGGCCCAGCTGGGCGGCATCGGCTGCTGCTCCTCGTGCCGCTTGCTGTGCCGCACCAGCGCCGCCTTGAACCAATACGCCTTGTTGCAGCCGGGCTCGTGGCATCTAAACGCCTTGTTCTCCTCCATAATCTGCGATTTGTGTTTTATTTTGTTTTTTTGTGCGGCGACTTTGGCGTTTCTTCGACTCCTCCAACTGCGAATTATTGCATGCAATTAAAAACATTTGAGCTGTGTGCACCACATTTACCTGCTGGTCTGGCTTTCAGCTTAGTTCCATTTGCGCAATGGCGTTGTTAATTATATTATATTTTATAGAAATATTTTGAGCAGATTTTGTTTGTTTGCTGTTCACAGCTTGGCGTCAGCTGTTCTGTTTGACATTCAATGCGCTAGATGGCGCCAGCATAGCGTTGAACATGTTGCAGCTGGCATGTTTGAACTCTCCCTCACCGCCTAACCTAATATTGATTGTTTTTGCTCTTTAATTGTTCATTAATAGTGCTTATATTTGCGCCACGGCGTTATTTGATATATTTAATTTGGAATTATTTTTAGCAGATTTTTGTTTGCTATTTACAGTTTGGCGTCAGCTGTTGTTTAAGTCAAACCGCCAGATGGCGCCAACCTAGCGTCATGCACCGCGTCAAACCTGTTGCAGCTTGCATGTTCAAACTGTCCGCCACGTCGAACATGTTGCAGCTGGCATGTCGCCGTGTCCGTTTAGCTTGTTTTTTTTTTCATTAATTGTGCATATTTGTGTTTGCTGTGCTTAACACATAATTGCAACAAAAACTTCCAACAAATTGCATCGAAGCCACAAACAACGCTGTGGTTTGGGTGTGAGAAAGACGAACGTGCTTGCTGCCCATTTGCAGCGCGACTGAACCTCATGCTGCCCAAGTTGACGCGTTTGCAACCTCCAACTTCTGCTGCCAACTCAAACCGATCGTTATCGATAACAGTGCGCGGCAAAATTCAAACGGCGCGCTTATCAACATGCTATCTTCATTTTATTTGCACGCACGGGCATAGGAACAACAATAAACGCATTCTCCTACATTAAATGGTACAAATTCGCTAACAACCTCAGTTCGATATCAAGAAACACTGCCAGCGGGCGTATTTGCGCTAGAATCGTCATCATTGAGCTGCCGCTTGGAATGCGCCTCATAGAGCTTGGCCTTTGCCCTGCGCGATTTGATAAGAATGCCGTGTCCGGGGCAATCACAGTCGTCGGCATAGCACTTGTCCCTGCAGCAGATGCGGCACAGCCGAAACTCGCACTTCGATCCCAACGGATTGGCGCATTGGGTGCAGTACTCGAGGTGCCGTTCATGCCGCAGTTGAATCTGCGCCTCCGTTTTGCTGGGCCTGCGCTGCCGGCGTCGCAGCTTCTTCATGCGCTTGCGGGAGATCTCGTTGCCGGCGTTGTCGAAATACTGCCGCTTGATGCGATTCGGATCGACGGCCTCGCGCTCCTTCTCCGCGATCTTCTGGCGATGCGATTCCGGAGAATCCCGTATGTACGGCTGACAGAGCCAGGGGTGCAAGGGGGGTAGCTGGGGAAGAAACAGCAAGAGAGATATTACAGTTAAGATGGATCATAGCTTTATTGAGGCACACTTACCGCCTCCGAGTTGCCCGCCTCCAGCTCCTCCGGCTGATAAGTCTCCTCGCCCGTCTGGTACGGCTCGTACTTGGCCTGAATCTTGGCCACGATGCCGTGGAATTGCGCCAGCTGATTGCTCGTGGCCAGCTGCTCCCGCAGCTCCGAGTTCTGCCTGATGTTCATGCTGTGAGAACGGGACAAAATGTGCAATGATGTTTCTTCAATAACTTCTGTGTTTATCAAGGAATTTTAATGCGCTTTTCAGGACAGTTAAATATATTAGTGGATATTATGTATTCCAAATATCAACCTTCTATGTTAAATATTTCCTTTGTTATTCGGATATTCCATTTATATTATATTCTATTTATATTCTTAATTTGAATGCTCTTATAGTTTCCGTAATCTGATCAAGCAAATATACTTTGCAGGATCTGTCCCGCCTTCTTTCTTTTACAACTCGATTAATCCCGTTTTTATCTATTTTGTACAGTGTATAAAAAACACTCTCCTTCACTTACATATGATGAAACAGCTTGAAGAGATGTCCGCGTATGTAGGAGGTGGGGCAGGGATAGAGATCCACAAATTCCAAGTACTCGTTGGCCATTTGCCAGACGGGGGGCGCAATGCCCTGGAATAGGGCGGGATTGTGCAGGTTCCCCTCCGCCGACATCACACCGTCCACGCCCGTCTCCTCCAGGCAGCGCTGCACATCCTCCAATCCCAATATATTCCCGTTGGCGAACATGGGAATCTTGACCTGCGCCCGCACATCCTTGATATAGCTCCAATCTGCCACGCCCGTCAGCGGCCCCTTCTGCTCCCTCGTGCGCCCGTGCACCGTCAGCAGCTGACACCCCGCCGACTCCAGCATTTGGGCGTACTTTATGGTCTTCTCCCGATCCTCGAACCGGCGTATTTTACAGGTGATCGGCACGGACAATTTCTCATGCAAGGTGCGCACTGCGAATAAATAAATCCTTTCAGTTATATTGAATTCTATGATTGTCATTAGATATTAATGTAGATAACTCCTAAATATTACCAATTTCGGTTAGGAGCTCCCATTCGTCCTGCAGGAAGGCGCCGTAGTGTCCGCGTTTGGCAATAGCCTGCGGACAGCCGAGATTAATGTCAATGGCATCGCAATGATCCTGGGCGGCGAGGGCCGCCTCGAGTATCTGCTGCGGATCATTGCCACAGAATTGTATAATCAACGGTCTGTCCTCGGGGCAAGTTTGCAGCGCATCCTTGCGGTACTTGGCGTCGTTGGCAAACAGATTCGCATGGTACATGGGCGAGTAGCAGAGTTGGGCGCCATAACGACGGCACAGCATGCGCCAGGCCAATTCGCTCTGGTCCACCATGGGCGCCACGACATAACGCGGGGAGCCCAGCACTTTTTTGTAGAACTCATAGCCAGACAGCTTGCTGTTGGCATCGCGTGGCACGTTCACCATTGCCGGACAGCTGCTGCAAAAAAATTAAATAAATAAAGTTGAAGTTGAATATTTTATTTAACAACATTTATATTTAAATTATTTTATTCATTTATTATGATTATTATTATTAATTTATTTTCTCAACATTTCTATTTCAATTATTTTGATTGTTTAACTCCCACACTTATTCAAAACACGCGCTTCGCCAAGTTAATCGTTATCGATCGATATACGCCGCCATTTGCAGCAGGTGGACAGCGCTGATTTGCCGCCCATGGCCGTTTGGCATTTCGAAGCGCCGCCATTTTGTACGCTGTACGCAATTGTGGGCAATAATTTTTAGCCACTGGGAGTAGCAGCTAATTAACGACACAAAGCGTATTAAAACAAAAAACAAAAAACTGGGCGCAGCACAAAACTAAACATGTTTGCTAACGGGCCACGCTCTGGGCTGCCTGTGAATTGGGCGTTTCACTTTCAGCTTTTGCGCTAATTACACGCATGTACGAAGCTAAATACCTGCAATATGCAAACACTTGTATTACACACACACAAATACTGCGTTTATGCGTTAACTTTGTTCATGAACTGCTGTCGACAGTTGGTGGAACAATTCATATAAGCGGCTGCTTGCGTTAGTTCAATTTGAATTTGGCGGCAATTCGTGATTTGAGGCGCAGCCAACTTAATTTCGCAATAATCCATTTTAATAATTTTATAAGTAGAGAATAAAAAAAAAAAGGTAAAATACCACATCAAAAATCGATATTTTCTTTATTTCAAATTTAGCCACAAAAATACTGTTTAAAATAATAATGAATACATTCGTTAGCTATTGTAAATCGTGAGTATTTGATCAAGCATGCTCAAGAAATGCTCAAAAAATATAAATAAAATATAAAATGAAAATTTACATGAATTCACGTATTCGTGAGCACAATGCAGTGCATAAACCTAGAACGCGAGTGTGTTGAAGTATTTAAAATAATATTAAAGTATTATACTAAAATAATAATAAATGTATTAATTATTTGTTGAGAAACGTGAAATTTGTGAGTATTTGATCAAGCATGCTCAAGAAATGCTCAAAAAATAGAAATAGAATATAAAATAAAAATTTACATGAATTCACGTATTCGTGAGTACAATGCAGCGCATGAACCTACAACGCGAGTGTGTTGAAGTATTTAAAATAATATTGAAGTATTATACTAAAATAATAATAAATATATTAGATATTTATTGAGAAACGTGAAATTTGTGAGTATTTGATCAAGCATGCTCAAGAAATGCTCAAAAAATAGAAATAGAATATAAAATAAAAATTTACATGAATTCACGTATTCGTGAGTACAATGCAGCGCATGAACCTACAACGCGAGTGTGTTGAAGTATTTAAAATAATATTGAAGTATTATACTAAAATAATAATAAATATATTAGATATTTATTGAGAAACGTGAAATTTGTGAGTATTTGATCAAGCATGCTCAAGAAATGCTCAAAAAATAGAAATAGAATATAAAATGAAAATTGACATGAATTCACGTGTTCGTGAGTACAATGCAGCGCATGAACCTACAACGCTTACACCTACTTACATCGTGAGTGTGCTGAAGTATTTGTGCTCAACTCGACATGCATTTCACTTTCCACGCAATAATTTCGCTTTCGGGCCAGCGGCGCGCAAAGCAGCGTAAAAAAGCGCTTAAAGACAGCTTTGAGTTGCTGCAACTGCAACTGCAACAACGAACAATAACAGCAACAACAACAACAACAACAAATAACAATGACTCACTAATTGAGTTAGTTGGAGTTGCAGCTTAATAGAAAAAAAAGCCATTTTTTGAAATTGAATTTTCGGCTGCACTTTAAGCGGGCTTAAAAGTGAACCTCTTTGCTTTCCTACACACATACAAATATAAATACATATATATATATACATATATGTATACTATATATATATCCACCTGGCTTGCATAACTTCTGGTTCAATGCTAAATCTGATTTTACGGCGAGCACAAGCGAAACTTGCAAAACTTTTCGCATTGAAAGTTTGCTGACCGGAAATGGCATGCAGTTTTATCAATGGACGCCCTTTTTTTATTTTTTTATTATTTGCAGTTTTCTTTGTTCCCCCCTATTAAACGAGTTAAAAGTTTAGCGTGTTTTTTTTGTATTCAGCTGCCGTGGAGTAATTAAAGTTTAAATGCTGTGCGAAAGTTGCTCAGCCAGCGAAAATTGCATAAGAATAAAATAGTCAAATGGGGCAAGGGGCAAGGGGCAGGCGGCAACTGGGCGTGTTGCAGCCAGAAGACAGATGTTGCCGCTGTGTCATAATTATGCCCAAATTACAAGCAACTTAGCAGCAACAGCAGCAACAGCAGCAACAGAAACTACAATATGGAAAGCAGCCTGAGCAGAAATGGGCATTTTGCAATTAAAAACTTTGTGCACGAGAAGTGCCTGCTATAAGTAAAGACCCCGACAGAACCGACAGAACCGACAGACAACTGCAACAAGCCCCTACTCTCTGCTCTGCTTGTAAAACATTGTCTGGAAATGGGAATAACGGTCTACAGTCGAAAAGTTTTGTTATTTGTGGCTACATTTATATTAGATGCTCCTTTTTGCGGCCGTATTAAAGTGTACGTCTGTGGCATATATTAATGGCAGCCAAAGCAATTTGCATTCAAAACGGCCAACTGTTTAAGCCTTGTAACCCCGTCTATCGAAAGCTAGATACCCTATCCTGAGATACCCTTTCCATCCAACATCATAGAATGAACAACAATTTACAATGGTTATATATCACAAATTATAAATTAACAGCGTCTATTCAATAATGCAAATAGAACTTAAAGTCAATCAAAATTTATCACATTTTAAATAAAATTAATTAATTATTATCACAGTAAAATATAAGGAAAATATCCTAAGCGGAATATTTTAAATATTTTAAAGTTATTCTTATTACTGTCAATCAATGAATAAAATTGGACAAACATTAATTTAATTAATTGATTTTAGCTAATTATTATTCATAAAATTTGTATTGCTTTTTTTTTTAATTATATTAGTTTTTATAATTTGCAAAATTTTAAGTGAATTTTGTATAAAATTACTATTTTATGATAAGATTTTGAGCTAACTTAACTTGACTAACTAACTAACTGTCCTTAATTTCAAACTATTAGCCAATACTGAGTTTGAATTCGATTAATCAAACAAATGTTTTAATGCAAAATGATGCAAATAATCGATCTTGAAAAATGTAGAATCGATTCGAGCAATAAAACAATATCTTTCAATTTTGTCCATTGACTTACAGCGATATTTAATGGCAACGATTTATCGATAAATTCATGTATGGTGTTAGCAAAACAAAATTTAAATTTCAAGAGTTCTTGGTATTTGAAATTTGCATTGCTTATTCTAGCAAAACTTTAACTGTTTAATGAAAACTTTTTCCATTGCAAATTAATTGTACTTAACACTTGACTTGACTAAATGGAAACTTTGGCATAGAGTATCGCAGAATTAATCGCAGAAGGCAAACTCTGACATAACTATGTAAAAGCAACTGGCGTTGAGTAATTAAAAAGACTACACATAATGTGTGCACCAGAGAGCTGCATCGGGCATGATCGAGCCTGCTCGATCAGACTTTGCGCAAACCATTCACAACTCAGGACAGGTCGTCGCAAAACCAATCACGAACGGGCAGCAGCATAATCCGAACCGAGTTCGTTCGATCAGCTTGCTTGCTCGACGCACTGGTCGAAAATGCTTGAACGGAAAAAAACGAACGACACGGCCGAAGCATTAAACTCAGACTTCGGTCATGCTGCGCTTGCAAAGAGTGTGAGTGATGCAATCAGATCGAGAATTTCGTTGTGAAATGTATATATAATTTGTATGTATGTATGTAAATACATTTGTTTTTTTTTTAGAGCAGTAGTGCCCAAACGCTGCTTACACACATGATAATAATAAATAATAATTATATTAACAAAAGCATAATTTATTTATTTTACTTAAAGTTAATAATATCAACATAATATATTTATTTTTCTTCAAACTTATAATATTAGCAAAAATATAATTTTATGTATTTATTTTTCTTAAAACTAATAATATTAACAAAAATATCATTTTATGTATTTATTTTTGTTTAGCTAATAATATTAACAAAAACATTATTTCATATACATACATACTATGTATGTTTGTTCGTCCTCCATAATAATGCTTGTTAAGCCACCGACTATGACAAGCAAACTGAAAATGTTCAGCAAGTGCATCATACGTTCGGGTCATGCCGAAGTAGGTAGCTCGGGTTGACTCGAACCGACCCATTCGATCAAACCCAATCATGTACGAAACAAGCAAGAGGCAATCGAACTGAAAATTCGTTTCGAGCACACTCGCTTACGACGATTCGATTTTGCTGAAGCAAAATTTTCGGGCACAAAAAATCCGAATCAATGATCGGGTATGATTGAAAATTTTGTGATCGTTGCAGCTCTCTGGTGTGCACATTATTGAAACTTGCGCAAAAACATAGAGCCAGAACTTTTCAATTGGACGCCCAAAAATGAGTTTACGAGATGGAAAAACTCTTCAGATTGCAGCAGAAAATGAAATTGCACTGCATTCGGCAGATAATTAATAATTTCCGCACTAATTGAGATGGAATCAATATCAAAAACGTACAAAAAAATGGTAAAAATAATACAAACTGTAAGCCAAGAGCGTGCCAAGGTTTCTGTGGCTTTCACTGGCAAAAGCCAGAAAAAGATAATACCTATGGACAGGCAGACAATCGGGCAGATCGGGCATTGAAGCATGAAGGCATGGATATACCTCGTAAATATATGTATACCCTACTATCCAACTGTGTCCCGTCTTTCAGCGTGTTGCATGCGGAAAAACCACTTGCTTTTATTTTATTCTCTTTTTTTTAATTTTTAATTTGCCATTGGCTCGCGTCAGTTTTTCCAATTTTCAAAATGCTTTTACTGTGCGGGGCTAATCGCGGCGTGCCAATGCTGTTTATTTAATGCCCACCTTCCTAGCACTAGACACTCTATAAAAAATTCAAAGCGAAATTGAAAAATTGTTCCATAAAAGCAGCGCAAACAACGGCAGACCAGGGCTGGCGAATCAATAAATCAGCTTAGCATCTGGATGGCAGATACAGTCAAGGAGAAGAGAGAACTTTTTTCTCTATAGGATGTAAGTTTGTATCTGAACTAAATGGAAAAGTTTTGCACACATGTAAAGACTTAAACCTTAAGTTGAGAGTATATTGCAAACAGAATTAAAGCGCACGCTTGGCTGAGTTTGAACTGAAGAAATACCCTTTAAAATAAGCTAGAAAAAGTTATTGACCATGTTCTTCCCATTTTTCAATGGGTACAGAGAATGAAAATACATATAGTATTTATTTGACCTTGCCAAAAGCCAAAAATTGCGATAATTTGTATATCTCCAATTTTGTTTCTAAACGATTTGTAATGCAAAATAATGGACAAAAAATCAAACATGGATAAATTTGGGTGAAAAATGTAGATTTTAGAGCCAATATTGTGTTGTTAAGAACTTTATAACGCCTGAAATCCATGATTTTTCACATTAAAAAGTGCAAAAAATTTCGAAAATTTTTATTTTTCTGATTTTGATCCTAAATGTTTTGTAAACCAAAATAAAGCAAAAAAAAACCAAACATGGCTGAATTTGGTGAAAAAATGTAGATTTTAGAGAAAAAATTGTGATTTTAAGAACTTTATAACGCCTGAAACCCTTGTTTTTGACCTTGCCGAAAGCCAAAAATTTCGAAATTTTTTTTTTCTCCAATTTTGTTTTTAAACGATTTGTAATGCAAAATAATGGACAAAAAATCAAACATGGATAAATTTGGTGAAAAAATGTAGATTTTAGAGCCAAAAATTGTGTTTAAGGCATTTTAAAACCCCTTAAATCCATGTTTTTCAACCTTAGAAAGGGCCAAAAATTTCTAAAAATTTTTGTTTGTTTAATTTTGATTCTAAACGATTTGTAATGCAAAATAATGGATAAAAAACCAAACATGGATGAATTTGGTGGAAAAATGTAGATTTTAGAGCCAAAAATTGTGTTTAAGGCACTTTAAAACCCCTGAAATCCATGTTTTTCGACCTTAGAGAGGGCCGAAAATTTCGAAAATTTTTATTTGTCTAATTTTGATTCTAAACGATTTGTAATGCAAAATAAAGAATAAAAACCAAACATGGATGAATTTGGTGGAAAAATGTAGATTTTAGAGCAAAAATTGTGATTTTAAGAACTTTATAACGCGTGAAACCCTTGTTTTTGAACTTGCCGAAAGCCAAAAATTTCGAAATTTTTTTTTTCTCCAATTTTGTTTCTAAACGATTTGTAATGCAAAATAATGGATAAAAAACCAAACATTGACGAATTTGCTGGAAAAATGTGGATTTTAGAGCCAAAAATAGTGTTTAAGGAACTTAAAAACCCCTGAAATCCATGTTTTTCGACCTTAGAGAGGCCCGAAAATTTTGAAAATTTTTATTTGTCTAATTTTGATTCTAAACGATTTGTAATGCAAAATAAAAGATATAAAACCAAACATGGATGAATTTGGTGGAAAAATTTAGATTTTAGAGCCAAAAATTGTGTTTAAGGAACTTTAAAACCCCTTAAAACCATGTTTTTCGACCTTGGAGAGGGTCGAAAATTTCGAAAATTTTTATTTGTCTAATTTTGATTCTAAACGATTTGTAATGCAAAATAATGGATAAAAAACCAAACATGGACGAATTTGGTGGAAAAATGTGGATTTTAGAGCCAAAAATAGTGTTTAAGGAACTTTAAAACCCCTTAAATCCATGTTTTTCGACCTTAGAGAGGGCCGAAAATTTCGAAAATTTTTATTTGTCTAATTTTGATTCTAAACGATTTGTAATGCAAAATAATGGATAAAAAACCAAACATGGACGAATTTGGTGGAAAAATGTGGATTCTAGAGCCAAAATTGTGTTTAAGGCACTTTAAATCCCCTTAAATCCATGTTTTTCGACCTTAGAGAGGGCTGAAAATTTCGAAAATTTTTATTTGTCTAATTTTGATTCTAAACGATTTGTAATGCAAAATAAAGGATATAAAACCAAACATGGATGAATTTGGTGAAAAAATGTAGATTTTAGAGCCAAAAATTGTGTTTAAGGCACTTTAAAACCCCTGAAATCCATGTTTTTCGACCCTAGAGAGGGCCGAAAATTTCGAAAATTTTTATTTGTCTTATTTTGATTCTAAACGATTTGTAATGCAAAATAAAGGATATAAAACCAAACATTGATGAATTTGGTGAAAAAATGTAGATTTTAGAGCCAAAACTGTGTATGCGAAATACCCATTTTAGTATTATCGTGCAGGGTATGAGAACGATGTCCACATACATGGCTTGCAGCCAAAAAGGATTGTGCCGAGTCAGCAAACTGCTGGACAACCGGGCACGCCCCTTGAGTTAAAGACACTCGAAAGGCGACTTGAAACTCAAACAGCAGACGGATGAACGAATGAACGTCGTGGATTTCTGGCAGTGTGCACAAAATGTGAATTAACTGAATGCCAATTCAACGAGGCGTTAAAATCCTTTCAAGCAATATCCAGCCACATTTTGGCCCAAAACTCTGGCGCTGCCTGTGACTCTGGCTCTGTGGTTTGCCATTTCAACTTTGACATGTTCGTTTTTTCATGAAAAGTGGTTGGGGGAACTCATTACGGCTTACAAGACTTAACCCCCAGCCCCCAACCACTTGCCGCTTGCCACTTGCCCCTTGCCCCTATCCACACTTATCCACAATTGCCCGCAATTTGCGACTGCCAGTCGCTATTGCTGCTGTTTTATTGTCTCTTCTGGCTTAATACGCATTCAAGCTGCTTGTATTTTTTCTGCTGGCAAAGATGGAGCGGACGGCGCCAAAATATGACCTCATTTTGAGCACACACACGCACACCAGTTCACATGAAGGCAGGCATTACGCATACGCCTTGTGGCCAGGCTGAACAAATAAAACGCCAAGGAATTTTACAGTCGAACAGCGAATGCAGCCGAGCCAAGGGTTGAAAGCAACAACAACAACATTTACAGGCTGCAATGACATTTCAAAGTAATCGGGAATGGGGCCGAGAATTCCCTTGGCGTTGGCGTGCACCGACGACAATCGAATCGAACACAGCAACAACGAATGAAAACTGAAATACAAGCGAAACACCTCTTTGGCGTGCCACCGCACAAAGGAAAAAGAAACCAGAATGGGCGGAGCAAATCAGTCGCACGGGCTCGACTGTAGTATACCCTGTACCCTATATTGTAAATATTATTCTATAAAAATGTCACACGAAGCGTAGCAGCCCTGCTTCTTCTTCTTCCGTTTTTATTTGTGCCAGTTTTTATATTGCAATATTGATTGACCGATTTTAATGCGCTTTTCAGGATATATAATATAAGATAAATAGCAGATAGTATATATTCCGAATAACAATGTTCTATGTGCAATATTACGCTTGTAATTCAATTTTTATCGATTAGGGCGTAAAGGAGGCGTGGCATCAAACATTTGAACTAAACTTAATTTGCATATGATATAGATCTACCAACTACTGAATTAACCCTGTTTTTCCCATTTTTCAATGGGTAAAGGGTATAAAAAAGAGAAAGGAAAAAGGAGAAAGAAAAAGCCAGCAACAATTCCATTAATTCACTGTATTTGCACTCCACACGAATAGCTGGCAAATTGCGATTAACCCATTAAAAGCAAAAGTACTTGCACCTCAGCAAAAGTGGATTAAGTCATGTTGTAATTGAAGATCCTACAATCTCCTCCCCCTCCATCTTCTCCTCCTCCTCCACCTCATTCTCCTACTTGCACGCTCGTGCGTTATGACACGGCATTTTCATTTCATTTTCCATACACAAAACGATTTGGACTTTAGAAAACTTGCAAGTAACTACACTGCTCATTATTTTCCCCTACAAGCTGCTTAGGAGAGTAAACCAAAAAGTTATTCTTTTCCCAACATCCATATTATCTGTCCCAATACACTTATGTTTTATATTATTAATGACTAATTTGCTATTATAAATCGAAATTTAAATGAAAACCTAGAAAAAACAAATTAAGGAATTTTTCGACCTCTCGCTTTGGTCAAAAATTGGGGTGTCAGAATCCCAAATCACAATTTTCCACCAAAACTCCACATTTTTTGATCAAATATAGACATGTTTGGTTTTTTAAGCATTTTTTACAATTTAAATATAGCAATTATAAATCAAAATTTTTTTTTCAAAAATTAAAAATTTGTTAGGGCGTAAATCACAAATTTTGCAAAGTTGCAAAAAAAAAAATTTTTTTTTGTTGGATTGTGATTTTAATGGAATTTTATTTTCGCACTCAAAAGATTACGAGAAAAACATACCGCTTGAAAATAGCTTTAGTTTTGGCGAAGTTATGCATATTCAAAGTTAATCAAAAATGGTGTGTTGTCCGTTCAAGCAGTAAAAGATCCACTTATGACACTAATTTTGGTTTTGTTTGGCTAATTTTTAGATACAAATCGTTTAGGCTTAAAATCTGACATGAAAACATATTTTAATTATTATATTTCAAACTGAATATGGTTAAAAAAACCGATTTTCGAAGTAAAACAAATAATAAAATTATAAACAGACGTATTATGTACATCAATATTAGGACTTTTATTGGTACATTTCTTTAGTCTTTATATTGTAAATACTTATATTTAACTGACATCAAGCTGGAGTTTTTGGCCAGTGTAGCTTATAAATGTTGAACTTTACGTAACGAGTTGGTTAATAAGCTTAACTGGGTCGCCTGTGTTTCGTTTCTGGCTTGAGGAGCATTGTCAAATGCATTTTATGGCGGCGCAGTTTCCCCAAGTTTTCTTGCGTCTTCTATTATGCAACGAGGTCAAAGTCAGGGCGCCCTGCCAGCTGGCAAGTGGCAGAGTCGACGAAGAAGTGGCAAGTGCTGCACAAACACACATACACACACATACATATGCATATGCATACGTATGTGCACCATTCCTGGCAACATTCAGCAGTTGGCTGACGCAATAAACCATAAAAAAAGGCCGCATTGTGCTGCGCCCTCAAGGACAAAGAGGAGAACAAATGGGGGCACAAAAATAGTTTCTTTTTTGGCTGCTGCAGCATGAAAAGCTGGCCAGGATCAGCTGCAGGGCCTTCAGGATATGCAATCAACGCTTATTGATTGGCATCAGTCAACTGCCCGCCCCTCACGCCCCTTCCAGCTCAATTAAAATTTGCCTTATTAATTATGTTAGACGTAAAGTCTTTTGGCAATCTGCGGCCCACACACACACACACACGTATAGCTCCCTATAGCTCCTTCCCTATCCGTGAGGCAAACTTTGTTTGCACACTTTTGATGAAATTTTATTACACAGCTCATTAGGACTAATGATGCTTGTTGGCCTGTCAGGCTCAAAGTTACAGCCCCTAAAAAGCAGAGCAAACGCGTCAGAAGACGCCAGTCGAGCGTGCGTTGTTAATGTCAGCCCAAGCAAAATGGCAGCCAAGATGGCGACAGGCAGACAACAACAGCAAAAGCGTGCAGTAGTCGCAGCAGCTCACGTCAGATGGCGCTAACGACATTAGGCAAGCTACGATCAGCACACCAACACCAATATTATTCGATAAGTTTAAATATCGATACACGATTGGCACTAATACTCGACTCGATACCCAGAGCTTAAGGTTTCAAAATAATTATTACGAAATGAATAAGATATATAACATGATTTGTTAGAAAATAATATAAATTTGTTATTAAAATAAAAAAAAAAATAATTTACATTCTTAATAATTAACTTCAAAAAGTTAAATAAATTCTAAAATACTCTACTTCAAAAAGCCAACTTTAAAATCGATTTCATATATGCAATATTAAAATGCACAAACTGCTAACACCCCATTTAAGATCTAGCCAACGGATATGGCGAAAAAAGTAAAAATCTTGCGCAAACTTGAGACATGTTAATGGAGTGAGTTTCGTAAGCAGCAGGCGATAATGAAGCCAATGCGATGGCCCAGCATCAGCCAGATACACTCAAGCACATGTCTGGCAATATGTACTATATATATATTGCTATATATGTATGTATGTAAGTCTGGCCGACGTGTTAGTCGGACACTTAATTATATTTGTACTCTCCCACAGTAGGCAGACAACGTTGTCAGCTGAGGCCAACAAGCAAATTGAACGTGAAATCCTACTGATTGACTTCCAGTCAAAACAGACAAGTCGGAGGGAGAATTTGAGAGTTGGGAGAGTTGGGGGGGGCCCTGAAAGTTGCGAATGAAGCGGAAGTCTAAGTGCTGCAAGGTGCTGAGTAGTTGGCGTCTACTCAATGCGCATTTTATTGCAGCACTCCTCAACGAAAGAAATGCCAGCAGTTGCAAATTCGAAGAATACCGATTGAATAATACACTAGCTCTCAAGTGAAGTTGACAAAATAACGAAGTAAACGATAGTTTGAAATCGGAATTATTGTGTGAAATATCGTCGATGTATTGATATTTTGGAATAACAAAGTTTGCAATATTGATATGGTCAATATCGAATTTTAAGATAGGTGGCAGCTAAAATCACAAAAAATATTGATGTGAATGCTCACAAAATATCAATGTTATGGATAGTTTAAAATCGGATTTCTTTTGTGAAATATCGTCGGTTTATCGATATTTTGGAATACCAAATTTTGTTATATTGATATGGCTATTATTAAAGTTGTATCAGTTATAGTTAAGATAAGGGCAAAAAACAAGCTGAATTTTGAATCTAAAATCAAACTAATAGCTAATACGCTCGATCTGTATACTCTGCCTTTGCAGCTAAGGTTGCCTGAGGCACACGACATGTTACACTTTGTTAGCCTGTTGAAGCGAAATGTTGAATTGAATGAATGAATGAGCAGGAGTTTAGTTGCTGGATTTGTTTATTTGTTATTCCATTGTGCGTGTGCGTGTGTGTGTGTGTGCGTGTGCGTGTGTGTTAGGGGTATTCCAAAGGTATACAAATGGAGCATACTTATGTCTGTTCACACACACATGCAAACGGAGCACAAACCAGCCAAATGACACGTAGCCATAAATCCTCGACGTTTTATAGCCGAGTGTTCGGCTTAAGGCACTAAATGTATGCGTATATATGCGTGTATAGGTGTGCGTATCTGCGTTTGTATTGGTGCGCAATGTTCTGTCACATTTGTGTGATTTGTTTTGCCGGCACAAACACATGACGTCGCACAGCAAACGCCAAAAACAACAGGAAATATAAAATGCCAAACAACAATTTACTTTGTTAATTTACGCAATGTATTTGCATAAATAATAAATATGTACACACACACACATACACAAATACACACAGATACACTCAAGCTAAACCCAAGACACATATCGATATTTACTTTGATGCTTAACAGCCGTGCCGCGTCATATGCGGCGTATACGTAATAATCCTTATTAATATTTCACAGCCAAATTACCCGACATTAATGTGCTGTCAATAATTCCTATAGAAACGATTCGTATGCGTCATATATTGTGGTACGGACATCCATCCATACATATCAGCTTGGCATTGACATGCCAATATTGATTAGCTGTTTATTTGATATTAGATATCAGCTCATATCCGGCCTACAATCGCAAATTGTTAGGGTCCAAGTTCAAGCTAAAGAAACAAGTTAATGGCGTTGGTTAAATATTGATTCAGGTAATTTATGTTGCTGTAAAATGTGTTAAATAATAGTAATATAGGCCAAAAATTACGATTTATTTGGGAATAAAAATTATCTTAAAATGTAAATTTTCATAGCATACTTTTAAGCGCCGCAGGAAATATCCTGCTAATATTTTCTTTCTTACTTAACTTAAGTTCAGTAAACGTAAAAAAATATGAAAAAATATTATTAAAAAATCAATTAAAATAAAAGAACAATTTTCAGCTATGAAACTGAAATCCAGCGCAATTCACACGCCATAAATTCCACGAACCTAAGCTTGGTATTCATATACAAAATACAAATACAATTAAATGCTGCGAAATGTCGCAGTTTGTTTGCTAATCGAGGCCACAATTCTTCGGGGTAAACACATGCGAATAAACTCCATGAACTCCTCGTTCTCTTTGTCGCCTGCTGAGCTGAGTTCGAGCCAAATGACATGGACATGCTGACGCCCCTTAATGTTGGCCATGATGACCACAATGAGACGTGCCAGAGTCTCGCTGAACTGTCAACACGTATGTGTGTGTGTGTGTGTGTGTGTGTGCTTTCCCTCACTCTCTCGCTTTCTCCACAGTTCTCCTGCCAACTTGTAAATATTTAAAAAACCACTGAAAGAGCTGTTCAGAGCAAACTTTACGTGCTCTGCAGGAGATAGAGCAGCGTGCAGCGCCACCTGGCGGCCAATGATTGTTTTTATGACACAGTTGAGTTTTATTTATTTATTTCATTCGTTTTATTTGTTCTTTTCACTTAGGGCTACTTAGAAATAGCAGAAAAAATACCAAAATATTAGAGTATTATTAAACTAATTACCAAAGCATTTGGTTTACAAATAATGTTAAAATTTAATGTTGAACAATTTGAAGGAAATAATTGTATTATTTTTTAAACTTTCTTTAAATTGTATTTGCCTTTCTAAATGTCTATGAAGCC
The DNA here is from genome assembly GCA_035045125.1 of Hypselothyrea guttata. Classification (NCBI taxonomy): domain Eukaryota; kingdom Metazoa; phylum Arthropoda; class Insecta; order Diptera; family Drosophilidae; genus Hypselothyrea; species Hypselothyrea guttata. The sequence continues at coordinate 441,714 of JAWNNJ010001764.1, read as the reverse complement.
TTGATTTAACTTTATGTTTGATACCCTTGTCGAGCGAAGATATTTGATATTTGATACATATTTTAATTTGTTTATTTTCTATATATTGTTTAATTTGAGTTGGGCGGATGGGTTTCTGTGGCGTAAAAATCAAAGAAATATTTAAAAAATCGGACAGCTGAATTAGAATAAACAACACAAGGGTATCAAAACTTCGACTTCCGAAGATTTTTCGCGCTGCTTAAATTTCTATATGCATTTTCCAACAGTTTTCCACAGCGTTTTGGACTGAAACAGTTACGATTAAATGTAATTATATATATTTTTCGCATTTCTACATTTCGTTTAAATTTCACTTGCTTTAATAATGCATAAATATAGATTTACATACTATAATTAAATGTGTTTACTAGCAGAGCTTTTGGACTTTTTTTGGGGATTCAACTGCATATTTCTATCAAAATATATTTCTTTTATTACGCTTTAATTGTATATTTTCTTAATGCATGGTTTTTTGTCATCGTTTCGTGCTCATGCATAATTAGCTTCTGTTTTCTTTCTGTTCATTTATGCAGCGCTGCTAATTAATGTAAATATTTATTTATATAAATTATATGCTTTTTTTCCTTGTTGATGGTATTTATGTTTAATGAGTTTTCTCGCTGCATTTTTCCAGTCTCATATACTTTGGTGTTTGTGTTTTTTATGCTTTATTAGCAAACTGTTGAAATCTTTCACCAAAATATTTCCCTATGCCCAGTCCAGTTATATTTCGTTTTTGGTTTTTTAGTTTTATCTGTAGAGTCATTAACTAAATTGAAAAACCTGCAGAGTCTCAGAGTCTAGGCTAAAGGGTTTTCCAGCTCTCAGAACAATGGCCATAGGTTCGTTGAACCAACGAACACAGGGAAAAGGAATAGGAAAAGCAAAAGAGAGACAAAAATTGTCGTGGCATGATTCCTGTGCAATCAAAACTCAAGTAAAAAAAACCCCGAGCCGCGAACAATGAACAAAAGGGGAAGTAAAGGAAGCGGCAGGAGCAGAACTCGGTATTCCATTACCGTTTAGCCATCATCCAAACTAACAGGAACGCCCCCAAAACGACGATTGCTAATGACAACCAGTTAAAGCCGCCCCCGATGGTAGGAGTATCGCCAGACTTGCAACTGCTAAATGATAAACAACCGTAGGCGCAGAGACCGAAAACCGGAGACCAGAAAACAGAGACAAGAACCAGCGTCTGGGTCTGGGGTTTTCGGCAACCAATTTCCAGGTAAATCAATCATAATTCAAGCACCCAATTTCCATATGGGTGCAGTAACAGGCATGTCTACACTTGGCGAAAAGTCAACAGAGTTGCTTAATTACATGGGAAATTATATGCAAGCAAAACTTAATCTATTTGAAATTAGTGGAAATATAAAATATTCAATTTGGTTTAAGCGGAAAATAGCTTTAAAACTTGGGATTATTATGATTTAAAATTACTATAATAAATACTAAACAATGTCTAAGAATGGTCGCTATTATTGTGAAATATTTCAAAGTTTATTTTAATATTTTTTAAGTGTATGCTTGCTATGACACGCCCCGGACGCCCAACAATATTTGCTGTAATGGATATCTGTCGCTGCCTGCCTAGCGCACCTTACAACCGACCAAATCGGGCGTATATATATGTATATATATGCTCAGTTATCAGCTTCCCCATTGTCGTATTGACAGGCGATTCTGCAGAGTGTTGACGCCCCTAAGCCTTAAATGCAAATGTTGTCTATGCTTGTTGCGTGCTCCAAGCAAATGAGAGCGCAATGTTGAAATTTATAATTGATGCCACTGCAACAACAACAACAGCAACAGCAACAACAACAACAACAGCAACAACTGTTGCCAAGTGAAGGCTAAAGCCGGAGCTGGGGGGCCTTAGCAGTTATTCGCTTTGGAGCCATAAACAAACTTTAACGAGAGCAACAAAATCTAATGAAAGTTCAATTCAAGGGGCGTTGCTAGGCGGCGGAGTGAAGGTGGGCGTGGTAGGGGCAGGAGGAGAGTTAGAGGAATCCAATAGAGTTTAATGCCCAGACTCATATGGACAGGTAATTAAAGTGCAATTTCTTTAGCCGCAATTCAGCATAGACAATGCCAAAATAACAGAAGGAAACAATAACAACAACAGCGCTGGTTGCCTGTCAACCTGCCGAGGTGCGAAAGTTGCTGCCCCTTCCCCCTCCTCCTGCGAAAACCCTGACATTTGCCAAGGCTGGACAACGACAGCCAGAGCCACGCCCCATGCCGCACGCCTCCTCCCTTATGTGGCAGTCAAGTGCGCTCGAAAAACGCCCAATTTTCACACATGTGTGCCTGGGCTAGCAAAGGAAGCGTAGTCAAGGCGGGGCAGAGAGTACACTGAGAGAAAAATCATGAATCTAGAAATTCTGTTGTTGAAAGTTAAAATTATAACTAATTTAATTTTAGAAAATAGCACTACAAATGCAACAAATATTATTAGTTAGAATATTAGAGATAATTATAGAAAAGTGTTGATGATTTCTAATAAACAGAAAATAAATTTTGAATTGCATGAAGTTTGGTTGGTTTAAATTCAAATAAATTTGGAAATTTCGAATCGATTCGGTTTAATTCCAACTTGCAGCTCAACTTTGAAGATATAAGATTAAATAGCACAGAATAAATGCCATAGTTAAACGACTTCTTCTATAAAAGCAGCCACATAGTAGGTGCAAAGGTAAACAACACTTGACAGCAGCTGAATTATAATGATGCTAGTACAAATGTGTGTGAGTGTGTGGTGTGTGTGTGTGTGTGGTGTGTTTGTGTGTGTGTGAGTAGCAGCAGCTGCAGTTGTAAATTGTTAATGCCAAGAGCCATCAAATTAAACATTTTAACACACTCACAGACACGCTTTTATCTCTCCGTTCTCCCTTTTCTCTCGCTCTTTGCTACTTCCATTACCACGCTGAAAAGTATGCAACATTTTTTGCTTTTGCAGCTGGCAACCGGAAATGAGCATTTGGCCTGGAAATCTGCTCGACATTTGCAGTTAGAGGAGAGGAGAGGAGAGAACTGCAGTCAAAGAACTCTAACAAAACTAACTGCAATTTGAAGTCATGTCATACGAGACGAGCAATAGCGTAAAATGAAATAAAATAAAGCGAAATGAATAGAAAACAGTATAGAAAATAGCACATATGGAGGCAAAGAAATGAAATGGAATGCATGTCTGTCACTTTGCAGTTAGAATTACAGACACACTATTCGAAGAGAGGGGATGGTAGGTGGGGGAGGGGGGCTGCAAATGGTAGCAATTGTGGCACAACAATAACAACAACATCGCAACTATATATATAAATAGTAATTATATAGTCATGTGTGTTTATGTTGTGTTGCAGCAGTGGGAAAAACTTTAATTAACTTGCCAGTTGTGGCACAATTCTAGACAGTGTGACCAGCTGCAGTTACAAATGAAATCTAGAACGCAAGCTAAATTTAGACAGACAAATTGCAGTTAGCAGAGAAAGAGAGATAAAGCTCTCATAGTAAGTGTGCGACAATAATGGAATTAAAATAAAATTAGACCTTTTTTTTAATTATTACATAACTTTTAAAGACAGTTAGCAGCTAAAAAGAAGAGATTGAGAGATTTTGTAAGTCTAGTAAGACTACAATGTCTAGTAAAGCTAGTTAGACAGAAAATAGTGTTGTGAAACGAAGAGATGTTAGTCTGTTGGTAGTCTGAAAACGCTACACTGTGAAACAACATGACAGCTTTTTTAAATTGGAAATATTTAATGTAATTTGCCACACTTTGCATCTAAGTTTATAATTGATAAGTATTAATATTACGCTTCAAACTCTTTTAATTAACATGGCCAAGATAAATATAAAAGAAAATCAACAGCAATTATGATCTGCAACTACTCTTGAGCTGTCAGTCTCAATAATAGTTGCCATTGTGTGAATGCTAAGAATAACTAAAGCTGTTGTCTAGCAGAGGCAAAGCCACACTCACAGTGGCACTCATATTCACACTCACACTCGCACTGACACTCATACTCCAACTACTCATGGCTGCTATAAATCCATTCCATTTAGTGAGCGTGTACGACTGTCACTCGCTTGCCAGTCCCGGCTCAAACCCAATTTTTCTGGCTTTACTGACATTGCGGCAAATCAGTCACTTTAGCTTTATTAATAATTCAGTTATATACTATATCTAGGCAGTGTATATATATAAAGATATATGCTATATCATTTGCCACAACGTTAGCCATGTTAAAGCTTTTGCTTCAACTAAAACCAAACAATCCACTTGCAATTTTTTTCATTAGCTTTGTAAGCGCAGCAAAGTATGCTGTGTTTTTTGTATCGAATGTATGCGCATACATTTAACGCCCACTGTGCACAGTGGGGTGGGCGCATTGGAATTGAATTTGTATAAAAAACATTTGCGTAACAATTTTGGGCAACTGCAACAGTGACTTCTATCTGTTTGTCTATCTGCCTACCTGCCACACACCCCCGATGAACACTTGCCACATGTAGCAAAGTCCCAACGAGCTGTGGCTCAGCTACACTCGGAGAAAAAACCATGCTAATATTTTTACCAACAGAATTTATATCGAAGATTAAACTTTTAAGGTTAGATATGTGAAAATTTGAATAGTTTTTTCAATTGTTACACGATATTATTCTTCGAACCTATAAGCTCGATTTTTATAGATTTTCTTCAAGTACGCATTTCTGGAATTTTCTTTCGAGTGTATGGATATACAATACGTAATCAGCATAGGGCGTTTGCTAAGAGTTTTACTGAATGAAAATCAATACCAGGCCACAGAGTGAGTAAACACAACTGCATAGCGAAACGGTTCAACAGACCTATCCCTATCCCTGCCCCTCCCCACTCCACAGTGGTCTGTCCCATAGGCCAAAAATAAAAAAATTAATTTTAGAAATTTAAGTTCCAATGTACGCCATCTATTTGTCAATAAAGCAAACTTTTTAAAACATGTGTTTGTTTTGTTTTGATTCACATATTCGCAAAGAAAATAGCGCGAAAAGAGAGAGCATAAAACGAACTACAACTTTCAGCCAGCGCGACACTAGCAGCAAGTGCAAAGTAAATTATTAAAAACCAGTATAAAACTTAAATTTAAGTTCTCAAATTGAAATGGATATAAAAGTTGAAGGTAAAGACATTATGTTTTTATAATTTTTATTTAATTTGCATGCTAGTTGTTAGTAACACAATAAATGTTTGTTTACTGTTATTTTCCGTGCCTGGCAGAATGAAACATTTTTTTCATCGAAGGTAAAAGTTGGGTTCCCCGTACTGCCCCGAAACGATTTTTTTTTTATTTAATTAATCATTATTTAAAGATTCTTTGTTGTTAAAATCAGCCGCCCAAGTTTGCACGTGATCTTGGAATCGTTTATAGAAAAACACCCGAGTTACGCTGCATGTACATATTTTGGTTACAGAATGGAATGCCGCAGAATGCCGCAGAATTTTAACAGCCCTTCCCCGTAACCAAAATACATGCAGCGTAACTCGGGTGTTTTTCGTTTTTCGCTTATAACTTAAAAACTAAATGACCAATATTAACGAGGGATATACCAAATAACGTGAAATTGATATATCTTATGATATTAAAAAAAAAAAATGATTTTTTAATGGAGGTTACCAGAAAATTTGCGTCCGAAGTTGAAAAATGTTCAAGAAATCTGATTGCAAGTGCGTTAGTTTTCATGTAGGGAGGAAACTATGCGTCCAATCTTCTTATAATGTATTAAGAATATGTGGGGGCAACATTAATCTTTCATTTAAAACCAAAATAACGGTGATCGGTTTGACCGTTTCGATTTTATGGTAGTTTATATGCACCTACCATCGACCAAATATATATCGCCCGATATCTGGAAAACGTTGAGTTAAAAAATTTTGTAATGTCTATTTTTGAAATCAGCGCTCCAAAACGCTTCGAAATCGAAAATAAAATTTTGAAGGTTTCGACTTTCGCAAAATTTGTCGGCCAGTGTTATTATAAATTTGGGGGTTTCATTTGGTACTATTCAATGCTGGATATATACGGGAATGGGGGCATATTAATACATTATTGTATGGTTTTGAAAAAAAAATTAAAAACGGATCGAAAATCGAATAACAAATAGTTAAAGTTATAGTTAAAGTTGAACTGTCATAAAAATAAACATATCATATAATTTTACACCGATTGTTCCTATAGGAGCTATGGGATATAGTCGGCCGATGTGGCCAATTTTTACATATTATATTTAAAATATTTTTATAGATTTTTGGTTAAAATTTCATGGTGATAGCACCATTGGAAGTATTTTTGGCCGCAGCTCCCATACAAGACAAACCACTGTGCACTCCACCGATTCCCCTATCAAAGACATTTTCCCTCACCCCTGCTTCAATTGCAAATGACATGCTGTTGCATATTTAACGCGAATGCGAATGCGAAGCCATCCAACAGATACAAAACTCAGATACTACATTGAATGGCAAAGTCTGTTCTATGAATGACAGGCGAAACGTAAAGTATTAATGTGCAAATCACGAACAAAATATATGCGCATTGTTAGACAGGTTCTTTCAATTGAAAGTACTTTAGAATTTCCTTTCTGTGCATGTTTTGGCATAATGAAAATATGAATCGTGTAGCTTTCGACAGATGCCTAATGCCAGATATAAGCTGCCAGCTGTTTAAACAAAAAGCCTAAACCCTGTGCTTAAAAAACTGCAAATCATAATTTAAAAAGTAAAACAGATAACTTTTCCAAAGAAAAGCCGATGAAAACGTAGCAACCAGCTAAACTGGCTAAAATATTTGTCTGCGATTCTCAGTAAAGTTGTCTATCAAATCAGTTGGATTCCTCAATTAGTGTAATACTTGTAAATTGAAACATTTATCGACTTTAAAGGCTTCAAGAACAGCGTTTAGTTATTCCATACAGTGAACAGTGGCATCAAAATTTAAGAAAGTCGCACAAAAATACAAGAAAAATAAATAAAAGGGTAGTTGCAATATTGTATATGAGATCTATATCTTTCTGCAAATGCATTTTTCTTATTTAAAATATAGGTTTACTCCAAGAACATCATCAGTTCAGCTAATAGAAGAGATCTCATTTTCTGTTTTTTTTTGAAATTATCATGCCTAGATCAACTTTTGCTCTGATCTTCTTTATTTTATTGAAGCCCTTTTCTACTCGATTCGTCTTGAACTGAATTTTAGATTAGATAAGCAAAAGCAATACTATAAAACATATTTTAAACATATTCCATACTTTCTAGCATTAATTAGGATAAATACAACCCAAGATTTTAAATTAAAGGAAACTTTAGTTATAGTTAGTTATAATACAAATAAGTTTACATATTCTGCATTTGTTGTAATTGCTTTAAATATATCGTAGTTTTAATACAAAATGGGAAATCCTTACATTCCTTAATCCTTGAGGAGAAAGCCTAACTGTAAACTGTAAACCGTAAACCGTAACTGGAAATGACCTTGCCTATATCTATTTTTGCTCATTGTTTTATTTCTTAAACCGTAACTGGACTGGGCGACGCCTATGACTAACCTATGGACTAAGCAGAAACCATGCCAGGAACCAGGAACCAGAAACTCTTCAAACTCCCCATTCCGATGCTTAGGTGCTGCTGGAGTTGGAGCTGATGCTCTGCAGCGAGTTGTTGGAGGCAGTTTTGCGCAGCGTCTCGCCGGCCAGGTTGCACAGATTCTGCACGAGGGATGCGGAGGATTGGGAGGCGTCCGGTGAGCACTTGGCCAATGAATTGGCACTGGCCGCCAGGCTGTGGCGCAGCGGCTGCGGCGAGGTGGGATTCGAGAGTCCCGACTCGTGGATGGGCGACAATGTGGGCGAACGCGTGCGCAGAAAATGTTTCCGTCGCTGGCGTCTGTAGACGTTGCCCAATCCGGGCAGCTGGCGGCTGCAGGATTGGGATTGGGATGGAGATTGGACTTGCTGATTTGGCGTTTGGGTCGAGATGAAGCCCAGGGTCTCGGCCAGCTCCGCCAGTTCGCTGGCGTTGGGCATCTTGCGGCGCGTGGGCGGCGGCAGTGCCGGTGGCAGCGTCAGGCTATAACTGGTGGTAACCTGGTCATCCCGAATGATGCTGGTGGGCAGCAGCATCAGCTCCTTGCTGCTGCAGTGATCGTAGCTCAGCTCGCTGTCGCTGCCAATGCTGGAGCTGGGGTTGGGACTCGGGGAGCTGGCGGGCAGGGGCGTGCTGTTTGTGGACGCCGCATCAAATCCCCGCATCCCGCCCTGCAGCTGCAGCGGACGTATCTGATTCTGCTTGATGGCGGCCATGTGCTGCTCCACAATGCCGTGATTGCCGTTGATGCCACGCTGACAACGAGGTCTTCTGTATTTTCCCAGCAGACGCAGCATGTGACGCAGGCGTGAGCTTCTGGGCGTCTTCAGGGGCAGCTCTGTGGGCGTGTCCAGGCTGCGTATGAACTGCACGGGCAGCTCGGTGGCATTGATCTTGGCGTGCTCGCGATACGAGAGCGCGGAGAGCAGATCATGTGGCACATCCGGACTGTCCGGCACGTTGCCGCAACAATTCCATTTCCTGCGCCAGCGTTGATGCTTCGATATATTCCCCGCTGCGGAGGCGGCCGAGCACGAGCTGGGCGTGGCAGTTTGGCTGGCCAGGGTGCGTGTGCTGCTGCTGCCGGCGGCGCTGCTGCCGCTGCCCCTCAGAGGACTGCGCAGCTGAAAGGTGCACAGCGTGCACTGCTCCGTGTACTGCAGATATGAGGCACGTTGCCGTCCCGCCTCCAAGGAAGCCTTCACGCTGGCCGCTGCGCTGCCGCGACGCTGCAGCGAGGTTGCCGCATAGCTGGAGCAGCAGTGAAAGCTGCGCTGCGCCTGCTCTGTGGCATGCTGCGGCGTTTGCTGCTCCGAGCGTTGCTCCTGCAACATGGAGCACATGTAGAACGCCTGACGCGCCTGTTGCAACTGCCTGGAGCGCTCGCAGCAATGCAGGCGACTGGAAGGAGTTGCTGCCTCCTCCTGATCCCCTCCAGACTGCTGATTGGGATGTGGCACGGCGGCGCAGCAGTAAAGCTGTGCGCCAGCCCTGGACGGATGTTGCGCGCTGGGCAGCTGCGGATTGAAGTGCACCCCTGGCACCCCTCTGCCCTGCTCCAGCAGCTGCTTGGCCCTCGCCTCCTGCGCCTGCCGATGATTCCTGATATACTCATAGGTCGTCAGTCCCAGAAACGAGATGTAGATGTGAAAGAAGCACAGATGCAGCAGCAAACCCGCGCTGATGGCAGCCAGCAATCCCAGCACTCCGAGCAGCAGCAGATAGATGGTTGCATGCACCCCAATGCCAGCGAGCAGCGGCGTCATCGTGTGGTTGATTGTGCCATGTGGCAAGCTGCTGCTGCCGCTCGGCTGCTCCACCAGCAGCGCGGTAAAGTTCTCCAGCAGCGTGGGCAGCGTGGAGTAGAGCGTGAGATTCTGTTCCTGCAGCTGCTCCGGTTCCTGCTGCTCCTGCTCTTGTTCATGCCCCTGATGCAGCAGCAACATGCTGCCGTTGCTGATGCTGAGCGTGAGATTGATGTAGTCGCTGGTTGCATCCGTCTCCAGTTGGCTGTTGCACCAGTAGAAGCTCAGCCACTCCGGCTGCAGATAGTAGAGCACCACCTGCCCCACCACGGCGGCCAGTATGACCAGTGTGGCAACCACAGCGCTGACGACGCACATCAGAAATGCCACATAGTTCCTGGAGCCGATGCAGTGATTCAGCCACTTGCAGTGATGATCAAACTTGCCCACGCACTTGTTGCACACGGAGCAGTGCTTGGTGCGCGGCGTCGTCGTCCGAATGTTGCACAAGTGGCAACGTCCGTTCTCAATCACGTGGCCGTGCTTGCTGCGATCGAACTCCGGCACAATGCGATCGTTGCGATGCACGCGCCTCAGCTCCTTGTCCGCCGGATCCGTCAAGAGCGCAATCAGCTGCGAGGCAACGTGCACCAAATAGAGACCCGTTATCAGTCCGTACAGCGGACCCTGTATGTTGTTGTGGAAGGCGGGAATCAGCAGCCAGTAGCAGGATAAGCCAAAGAGCAACAACACAAGCCAGCCAAAGAGCTGCAGCGGATGCAGTGGCAGCTGCAGGCCGTGCAGACGCCTGCCACGTCGATGTTGCACATCCGCAATGTTGTTCTGATAGCTGACAAACTGGCTGAGGCGACGGCGCAGACGTTGGCTTAGGGAGGGGGCAGGGGCAGCTGTTGTTGCAGCAACTGTTGCTGCTGCTGTTGTTGCTGCTGCTGCTGCTGTTGCAGTTGTTGCCGTTGGGCTTTGATAGAGCTTGAGTGGCGCCTCCTCGGCTTGCTCTGTGAGGCTGGCAGTGCTGATGGTGATGATGTGATCCTGCTCCAGTTGCTGCTGCTGCTGCTGCTGCTGCAACGTTGCTAGTGGCGTCGCTCTGGACGCTGCGCGCATGTTGTTGTTGTTGTGTTTGATGATAAGAATGATAAGGATGAGTGAATGAGACGGCGCATGCAACGGCACATTACAGCTGCTGTTGTTGTTGTTGTTGCTGCTGTTGCTGCCACGCCCACCGCCTTGCCTGTTTATGTAATTCCTCTCTCAATGGCGCAGTTAGAAATCACGCTTCAGCCGCAGGGGGGTGAGGGGGTCACAGGGTTGTCGCTGGCTACGCTGCCACCCCCGTTTAACAAGGATTCTTGCTCTATGATTTGCTTTTGCTTTTGCTTTTACTTTTGCCTTTGCTTTTGCTATTTTTGTGTTTTGTTTTTGCTTTGCTATTGCTTATGTTTACACACCCACACACACATACACACACACAGTTAAGCACGCATGCACGCACGCAGCACACGCCAGCTAGTGAGCGAGTGAGCGAGAGAGCTACAAAACAGTTACGCGCGCGTGTGAGCGAGAGAGCGCTAAGCACACACACAACCGTCGAACCGCCGCGTCTGCTAGGCAATGAACCAACTCGTCGGGCAGACGCCAAGCAACTGAAGCTTCGCTTCGGTCCGAAGCTCTGACTTGGCGAGCTTCGCTTTCGTCTGCTGCGCTCTCTCAATTGCGTGGGCCAATGCACAAGAGAGCGCGAGAGCGCGCGTCCGTCAAAGAGAGCGCTTGGCGTCACAGCTGTCGCTGCTTTACCGGTAAAACTCTGCCGGCCAACTATTTCGATATGTATAGGTGTGCAATGTGTGTGAACGCGTGTGAGAGTGTGTGTGTGTGTGTGTGTGTGTGGGCATATGTGATTGCCTTTTTTGGGGGTGGCTGCTGAAGTTGGAGTGGAAGCTGTGTTGGTTGTTGCTGTTGTTGTTGTTGTTGCTGTTGTGTAAATAAGTTTCACTTGTGTTGAACGCGTGAGTATCGATGCTGTGCAGCGCGTGAGTATCGATGCCGCTTGCTCAATTTTTTCTAGTTCTTTTGAAATACTAGTCGAAATTATCCCACCTAACTAGATTAACTGTTTATATTATTAGACCCTGTTCTTTGAAGGGTACAAAAGGGTTTATTAAGTTCGTGCAAATGGGAAATGTGTGTAACACCCTACTAAGTATATATATAATGAGTCGATTTAGCCAAGTCCGTGTGTTAGTCTGTATGAACACCTAGATCTCAGCAACTATAAGAGCTAGAGACACCATATTCGGGATTTAGGTTCTCCCATCGATTATCTATTGTATATTCGTCTGTTCGTTCGAATAAATGCCTATATCTTGCAAACTATAAGAGCTAGAGGCACCATTTTGAAGTTAGTTTTAGAATTTTGATACCCTCACTGCTTATCACAAAAAAAAAACACAGAAGTCACAATTTTAAAGCAAAAGGCTAGGCATTCTCCATTCATGCTGTTAATCGCATTACGATCGAAAAAGGAACAGCGAAGATACACTAAGAAACACAAAGTACAGTTATTCACTGTCGGTTACGCCCGACGGATCTGCTTGATTCTGAATTACAAGCTTAATTTCAATGTGTATTTAAATGTTCTCTATCGACTGACCTTACTCGACAAATATATAAACATAAATAAATATACGCATTTCGTGTCACGAATCACGCGCGCATCGCTGGCAACAGGAAGTAACTATTATATAATGGTAAATAGGCCAGGCAAGCTAAGAACTTATCACCTGAGATTGACACGCACCTTTGGCTTTTTACCTGTTTTTTTTCCTCTATTTTTTATTTTTTTGGCTAAACAGGATGCTAGGCATCATTTTTTATTTATATCAGCCCTCGCCTTTGAGGTGAGAGTTTGTTAGCTGAAATGGAAAGCACACTCGAGAGCGTATTTGGAGCACGTGCGACAAGTACCTGGAGCAGTTGTATCTGATTTTATTCAGCAGACGACACCCAAGAGACACCCAAAACAGAACTCAGTCCAGTACTCATCATGGCAGACTCGATGACGCCCCACAGACTATTCGATTGACTGACCTACCGACCAGCAAATATTTATGCTGATGCTACACAAACATACAAACATACCACACACACACACACACACTGATGTCGTCACATCAATGCAGCCATTCAGGTCGTCCCCAAGATGGCGACTTCTTATATAACGCCGTGACTCAGCTCAATCTTCTTCTTTTGGGTCGACATTAAATCAAGCGCGGCTAATGACGGCCAGAACTTGCCAAGACATCGTAAAATTTCAACGTGAATTACACAAAAACAAACCCATAACCATCGACAGCAACTGAAATTATGTATCAATAAAATGACAAAATGTTGTATATTTTACATAAGCTTAAAAATGTGGGAGGTATGAGTTTTAGAGCAAAAATTCCACATTAATACAGTGGAACAATCCATTAGAAAGTTATATTATACATATGTGTAAAAAAAAACAGAACATCTTAACATTTTTAAAACTATTAATAAGCTACTCCTTTTATTCTAAATGAAGTCTACTTTTAGGGACAACAAACGCATATAAAGTATAGACAAATTTTTTTATCTCTACATAATATAATTAAATTTAAAATTATCTAGAAATTTGATTAAGTATCTAATTTGTGCAAAAAGCATAATGAAAAGCCGTAACATAAATTATGAGCTTGAACACAATTGAATAATATTCCAAATAAATTGCATTTTCTATAGTTTCCGGTTCAATGTGCCCGCCTCATGGCAACGATAACAACAAGAACAAAGAGAGCTTCCGAGTGTTGGCAAGGGGGGAGTGGCAAACACTCGCCACTGAAGTGACAACAGCGAATGATAAGCAAGACACACAAAGCAGCGGCAACAACAAACACAACGGAAGCAAGCAAAACAAACAGCGGAAGAGCGGCGAGAAGGTAACAAGTAAAAAGGACAACAAGAAAAGCTGTTAGCTTTCAATTTACAACAAACAAAAGCGTAAAAGCTTTAAGTGAGAGCAAACACAGAGAGAGCTTTTCGCTCTTTGTAAATGGAACTTTCAACTTGTCTAAAGCTAGGTTCGTTAGCAGTGTTTGAGAAGCTATCAAAGTGGGCCGTTTTAAAAGTTTCAGGCATGAAAACAATTTATTAAATATTGTAGAATATAACAATAAGTTAGTTTGTCGAGCATTATTATGAATCAGATATAAAAAAATATATAAATACATGTTATTTTTTCACGTATTTCGTTTTCTGTTTAGAAATTAGTACCAAAATTGCATTTATTAAAGTATAGCTTTGATTCGCAAACACGATAAATAAGTATGATTGACATATTGTCATTACCTCGGCGGCCTAAAACGGGCGTCAACGCGGCGCCCAACAAACAAGCTAGTTATAAATCTGGGCTACCCATAAATAGTTTGCCCGGTTGGGAGCTAATACCGCTTAACCGAAAGCTGCCCATGCTCAAATGTCCCGGTAATCAAGTGATATTTTCAAAAGACAAAATTGGCAATACGGTGAGTAGAGTATCCAATATTATACATTGCCTATTTTAATAGAAAATTTCCCTTAGTTTAAATGCAGCATGCAAGAGTTCGATTCATCCGTAACGGTGCACATACCCGAATACAATCCCTTACATGATTCCAATCTGAAAACCTTTTATTCGAATGAGCGTAATCTGAAGCGCTTGCGTGAGAACGGCGAGATCACAGATGAGAATGAGGTCATTTGCAATCTGAAGGATTTCAATCAATATCGCGAGGATCTGCACAAATCGCAGCTATACTACGTGCTGCAGGCGTACAGGCAACGTGAGGCGGAACGTTACGATCGTCTGCTGATCGCCAATGCCGAGAGCATATCCAAACGCGACGATCTGCATCCCACGGGACACACGCAATCGCTAGAGGATGTGCTGGCGCGTAAGGCACGCGTGGAGGAGGAGCGTCACAATCGCAAGGTGCAGATCTACAGCATTACCGAGGAGCGGTTCAAACGTCTTGAAGGCATGGCTGCCATGCAGCAAATGCTTCTGGAACATCGTAAGATGCTGACAAACATGCGGGTGCAGAATCACATAAATCTGCATCAGGATCTTCAGCGTAAGCATCTAATCAAGCTGAAGAAATTGTTTCAATTCAAGAAGGATCGCTACAACAAGAATATGCGCAATCTGGCCAAGCAGAGGGTGCTCAAGAGTACCGAGGGTCAGATACAATCCTGGCACAAACGTCTCTACGAGCGAATTGCGAATCAGAAACGCATTGACCTACTGCTGAGTCATGCCGAGAAAGATCGCGCGAGATTCATCGAGTCGCACAAGGCGAAATATCACGAGAAATGGGAGCACATACAGGAGGAGATCAGGCAACGGGCACGCCTCTATAAGGAGAGCAAGAAGCCCAAGCGTAAGGCCAAGAAGAAGAGGAAGTGCAACACAAACGATGAAATGAATAATTATAATAATAATACTAATAATAGGAACAACCAGAAGAACATGGTAATTTACCCGACGACACAACCAAACGGTCTCAATAATTTCTGTGGTGAGTTCCAGGAAACCTTTGATGGTTTACTGGATAGCGAGCTCTGTTATGCCCTGAATGCAGCCATCGAAATGGATGGGCGTGCCCCGATGACCTTTGAGGCCACAGATCCTATTTATAAGGCTGCACAGTATATACTACAGCATATATTGCAAGACTTCACCCTCGATCTCAGCGATGATACATGCGCCATATCTGTGCTGGTCGGACGCATCATGAACTTCCTCTGCGATGCTAAGAAATATGTCAACTATGTAAGTAGATCAGATCTCACGATCTCAAATTGAATCACAATTCGTTACCTATGAACTCTGAGTTTTTTATACCCTGTACCCATTGAAAAATGAGAAAAACAGGGTTAATAACTTTCTTAGACAGTGCACTTTAGGAACCTACAAAGTAGAGCTGGGTGTCGATTCGATTTCGATTTTTTTCTCGGCGATTAAATCGATGCTCTATTGTCGGTAACTTCCGACTGTAGCCTTTACGATTGATCATAACTTCCATTCTTTTACAGAAATCCATACAGATCATTGGCTTTACCCGGGACAGCAAGGCCATGGAACTGCCGACGTCATCGAAGAATCCCCTACACTCAAAGGGTTCCCCCAAGAACCCCACGCGCGTCTCCCATGTCTCCTTCAGCGGGGTGGCCTCCACCATCGGGATGGGCAGCTACGAGATTCATCCGTTTGTGGATGTGCGTCACTGCACCGACCGGAGGCCGACGCCGGCGGGATCGCTGACCTCGCTGGTGGTCAGCCAGATCGGGGAGCAGGCGATACAGGAGAAGGTGCACCTGCCGCACCTCAATCGCAGCGAGGTCGTCTTTATCGAGCACTATCTGGTGAGGTTCAAGCGGGATCTGCTCGTGGGCCTGGACAAGCAGGTGTTTGCGGCCATACAGTGTCACTTCGAGAACCGCATCATGGAGGTGCGCGAGGAGCTGCTCGAGCTGGACAAGGATTTCCTCTACAATCAAATTGCCATCGGCATTCTCAGCTATGCGGTAAATCCGCTCAATTTCCAAACGGCCCTCATGCTGGCCATCAACGTGGTAGCCAGCGAAATCATCTGGGAACTGCAGCAGACCCTGCTCAAGCCGGGAATTGATCCACGCGCCACTTCCCATCCCATAAGCTGCGGCACCGATCGGGAGCGTGAAGTGCGCGCCTTTTGCTCCAGCTAAATCTCTAGGTTCCAACAAACCGATTGGAATCTACAGGTTCCACCACCTTCCACCATCCTCCTCCTCTTATGCGCTGAATAAAGTACTCACTCTGTGTAACACGTGCGCCGCCTGAATTTCCGTTGCCTTATTAATTAATTTATTAATTAATTATTATTAAATTCTCTGTCAATGCACACAAAACGGTTTCACAAATTTAATGTAAACACAAAAACAATTGCAGCATGGCACGAACAAAACACACGGCGTTCGAACTGCAACATGTTTGCTAGGGCTGCAGCTGCTAACCAACAGGGCTGCAGCAGCTTGCGCAATCGTATCGAATTTAAAGCAAATGCGCGCGCTCGCTTCAAAGGGCCGATCATGTATGAAAATTTAACGTTTTATGCGTATAGCTGATAAAATAATTAAATTCATTTACTAAGCCACCTAACTAGCTGATAAATTTGCAATGCGCTGCATATAAAACGTAATGCGAATCAAACATGTTGCAAGCCAGGGCTGGGATGTAGCAGCGATATATATTTGTAAAACTTATCGAATTCAAATCGAAAGCGAAAGAACTTATATTTATTTAGTTATACAAAATGCTTAATTACTCACTTTATTTCATAGTCTCGACTTACAAAAAAGCTGTTCGCTTTAGTCTATGTACATTACAACTTAAACTATTTGGGGAAGTTAAAAGGCGCCGCATAGGGATACATCATGGAGCTGTAGGGAGCGCCAGGCGCCAGCATTGGGAACGGAAAGGCAGCTGGATTCATGTTGGCAGCGATTTTAGCTGGTTTCGAGCTGCGTTTGCGTTTCGCCTTCATCACCTGCTGTGTGTCCGAGCTGGATGCAGTTGAATCGCTTTCGCTGCTGGCAGCTACCGAGGATTGAGCGTCATCATCATCATCATCATCTTCATCCTCGCTCTGCTTGGCCTCCAGTTTGGCACGCTTTAAGGGGGTTTTCGTGTGCTTTTTGTGCTTCTCCTTTGGCTTCTCCTTCTTGGTTGTCTTGCTGGATGTGGCAGGGGCAGTAAGAGCGGGGGCTGCGGGCAGGCTGAAGTGGCGCTCTAGGCTGAAGGCGGACATCTGCTGCATGGTGAACTCCATGAACGCCTGCAGCGCAACATTCAAATTGGGCGGATTTGGGCAGCTCTTGAGGCTGTGATAGGAACCCCCGCAATTGCGACAGATCATCTGGCACTCGAAGGAGGTGTGTCCCTGTAGGGGATTAGGGATTAGCTTTAGATTCCTTGGAGCATGCCTGGCTTAACTTACCTTCTTATCGCATAGTCCGCATTCAATATAGAGTTTGTTTTTGTGTTTAGTTTTGGTTTCTGCCTCGCTGCTCTGCTCCTCCTCCTCCTCCTCCTCGTCCTCATCATCCTCGCTTTCGTCGGGAATTGTAAACTTGTTTTTCGGCTTGCCCAGGCAGACTACATCCTCGGAGCTGGGCAGCTTCTTGAGTTTATTTGAGGATTTGCTCGGCGCTCTCGTCTTGATAGATGGCGGGCTCTTTTCCTCGCTGGAAGAATCCTCTTCAGAGGAGGAGGGCGGCGGTTTTATAGCCGCAGCTTTGTCCATTTTCTTTGCAACAGCCGCAACCTGCGGTTTCTTGGAGGGCGTGGCTTTAACCACTTCCCCCGGCTCGAAGTCTTCGCTGCTGGAACTGTCGTCGCTGCTCTCCTTCGGCTTGGGAGGAGGCGCCGGAGCAGGAGCAGGAGGAGGATCCTTGCGCTCCTTCTTGACGTTGATCACGGGCATCAATTGCTGCGTCGGCAGCTCAGCAGCTGTTGAAGTGATTTCCGGCGCTGCAGCCGCGGCAGGCGCAGGGGGCACTTCCGGAGGCGCCTCTGGCGTAGGCGTGGATGCATGCGCTGGCAGCTTGTCGTCGTAAAAATAGGCGCCACCCTCAGCCACGCCCATATTGTAACGCCCATTGTGGCCACCTCGGCGACCTCTGCCGCCCCCTCCTCTGCCACCTCCTTCTCCGCGATTGCGACGACCCCCGCCGCCACCACCTCCGCCACCATGATCACGTTTGCCGCTTCGTCGATCCCCTCGCTTGCGACCGCCTCCTCTGCCACCACCACCTCCTCCCCCTCCTCCTCCTCCTCCTCCGCCTTCCTGTCCCACCAACGGATCGCAGAACTTTGCAAAATAACCCGAATTATTCACATCGTCGCCGTTGGCTGGTCCATGATTGTTGCTTCTATTGAAGCTTTGGTTTTGATTATAGCCCGGATCACGTCCATGCTGCGCTCTGCTATCGGGCCAGACTCTATTCCCGTGGTTCTGCCAATTGCCGCTATAGCGTCTTTCCCTGCCGTTCTGCATTTTAAACCAAGAACCAAATAAAAAAACTATTCACACCGCATGCACGTGCTAGCAGTTATCGATAGGCGCCAGCAAGCAGGTTCAAAAAAACGATTGGTATTTTGCTTATCGAATTGCTGCAGTGTTGCAAAGTGATTGCAGCTATGTTTTTTATTGAAAAAAATCGATCTATCGTTAAAAATACAATTTTTTGTTTGTTTTAAAATTGTAAGAATTGATGGAATTGATGCGTAAATGAATTATATTGCAAAATTACGATTTTAGATTTTCATAAAGAACAAAAAAACACTTTTTGTTGGACTTTAAATGCGCATAGCTCTGCCAAAACTCTATCGATTTTCAAGTGGTATGGATATTTCTCAACCATTTGGTTGCGAAAGTAAAATTCGAGTGAATATTCACAGAATAAAACATTTGAAATTTTTGCAAAAATTGTAAGCTCTAGCTTTTAAAACAAACAAAAATTTTTGGGAAAAAAAATAATTTTTTTTTTAATTGTCAGAATGGTTATGTAAACGATTTGTTTTGAAAAATTATGCAGGAAAAACCAAAGATGACAGCATTTGGCCGAAAAAGATAGTTTTTAGGGCCAATGTTGTTGTTATTGGGGATTATTACTCTTTTTAAACAAAAAATATTTGGCACGCACTGCTTGCTTGTGTATACCCTGTACCCACAGCTGAAAATTAAGCATCGATATATCAGGCAGTGCTGCGAACATCGATAACACCGATTTTGCCATCAATAGTGATTTGTAAACAGCTACAAATAAAAGTTTGATATAGTAAATTCAATTACTTACAAAATGCGATGGCAGGATAAATGTTCGCAAAAGAAAGCCGCAAAAGCGCACAAAAATGAAATAGCCGAACGCTCCAGAAGCTGGGGCCAGGTCAAGTTCAGACCCCCGCCAGCAGCGGAGGTGCAGGAGACGGTGCCCTGGCGACATGTGCGAAGTGATATTCTGGATGATGAGCAGGAACAACGCAGCTCCGAACGCTTTGATGTAAACAGCAGCGAGGCCAAGGGGATTATGAGGCAGCGGGAGCAGAGCCACAGACGCAACGTGATCGAGGCGAAGCGCCAGGAGGATACCACGTGGGAGAGCTTCGAGGATGCGGATGCGGATGCTGCTGGTGCCTCTGCCCATAAGCAGAAAGCGTCCGCATCCGCAACCAAATCCTGGATTAATCCCGAGAATATGGGATTTAAGGAACGCAATTTTCTGCGCAGAAAGTTAACACGCGGCGTGTTGATTAAACGGGGAAAAAACAACGGTAGTCTGGACGATGCTATCAAAAAGATGCGGAATGGAGGCGTTTTGGGCCAACCGAAGTTTTCGGAAGAAGTTTTTAATAAATTTAGTGACGACAAGAACCAGTTCAAACCGGGAAATAACAAGCTTCGGAATGGAAACAAGTTCAAAAATAACAATAATAAATTCAGCCAAGGAAACAATAAGTTTAAGCATGGAAAAAATAAGTTTAAGGCTGAATAATATTGAATATTAAATAAAATGCGCATAATGTTGAATTACAAATATCTCTGCAGTATTATTAATAATGGTTTTATTTATTTTTATTGCGGGGAAAAATTAGAACAACTTAAATCATGGAATTTTGTTCAGAAAAATCGTCCCTTTTTTGTTTTTCAATTCTAAGAAAATAATTACATGAAATTAAATGGATTCAGTTGACAATTTTCTATTCTATTTATTTAAAATTAGTTTTTATAAAAAATCAAAATATTAAGGATAGAAAAGTGTAACACGTTTGCTGTGCCAATAATTTTTTTTCGAGAATTTCGCGGGTTTTTGTGAAATTTAGGGTCTGCTACTGTCGGTTACGTCCGACTGTAATCTTCCACCCGACGAATCTGCTCCGTCCTTAGTTGATTTTGTTTGTTTTTGCAAAATATGATGAAATGAAATACAAATTAACCCTGTATTTCCCATTTTTCAATGGGTACAGAATATAAAAAATTAATGTCATTAAATTATATACATATTCTCAGCTTCTATTGGTTTTTATGGTGTAATTGAATGCACTACAGAATGGGGAATTTGGGAGACACCCGCTTAGGAAATGAAAAGATCCGTTTATATAGGACAAGTACTACACAAACTTTATGTAAATCAGCTTAGGAGTAGGAATACGAGTATATAATAATGTGTGAATGGGATGTTCGTAAAATAAATACATGTATAATATGTAAACTAAACAGGCGAGAGATTGAGACTGCCCCAGTTGGTTGCAAGTTGACCTCTCAACGCCCCTCTCAGCCATTCGCATTGGCCAGCTTTGCAATTAGCTGATTGTATTTGCTGTTTGTGGTGATATTCTTTTTGGCATTGCGCGCCTGCTCCGGCGTGTGCTGCAGAAAATAGATGACGATAAATTCGAGTGTTTGATTGGCCTCCTTGGGGTACATCATGTTGAAGGTATAATAGTAGCAGAGCAACTGAGCGATTATGTCCGGCAGAGCGGCGTCGTCGGCGGCAAATGTGCTCATCATCTGCCCCTCAATGTAGACCATTGCCTCCGTCTTGTCCCGCTCCGCATCGGCAGCCGCAGGCGTAGCTAAAAGCAAGCGAATTGGTTAAACAAATTGAGATTTGAAGGAAATTGTGGCACACTCACTGACTAGAGCCAGCCAGGGCGCATTGGTTGGATGTATGTGCTGCAGTGCATCCTTGGACAACGCAGCGTGCTCCAGCTGCTTGAATATGTAGTCGGGATTCTCATTGAAGTGATAAGCCAGACCGCGCAACAGATTCGCGTTGTTCTCCTCCAGAGCGTTGAGCTTCTTGTTCTTGGACATTTTGAAGAACTTGAAGATGCGCTGGCGCTCGCCGGCCAAACGCTGCTCCAGCTGGCGCGGATCAATCGACATGAGCAGCTCAAAGTGCTGATAGAGCAGCTGCTTGTTGAATATATACGGCCAGTTTTCTTTGATCGAGCGTATGTCCGGAATCTTCTCGCTGTTGTTGAAGAACGTGCGCTGCAGCGGAAAGCATTCCTTCATGTACTCCGCGATGGTCGATGTCTCCAGCTTGGCGCTGCCGTGATAGCTCTCAATCAGCAGCTGCTTCTTCTGCTCCAGATCGCGATTGATAACCACGGATTTGGCATTGTCATTGGCATTGCCATTGGCGGCGCTGGATTTGCGCTTCTTGCTGCTGCTGCTGTGCAAGTCGGAGCTGCCGGAGCTGGCGCGTTTTTGTGGACGTTTCAGCGAATTGTTGCGATTGATCATCTTGGATATCAGCGACTGTGGCGTGGTGGCAATCTGCTGCCCCTCGCGATCCTTCTCCAGCAGCGACTCGGGATACTTTTCCGCAGCCTGCTGCGCCACCTCGCGAAACACCCGCATGGGAATATGCGTGGAACGCTCACGCAGCGCATCCACTAGTATGTTGGCCAAGGTGTTCAGACGCTTGCCCAGGCTGCTCTTGCCGCGCAGCAGCTTCATAATATCGCTAGGCACCTTCAGCCAGGGGATTGCGAACTCTTTGAACTGTGCCGAGCTGCTCTTCGAGTTGCTGCTGGGCGTAACGCTGGCCAGCGACAGCGTCTCATCATTGGACACCGTCGAGTCGTGGGCAAAGCTGGCATTCAGCGGCGAGGGCGAAGGGAGGATGGCGTATTCCTCGTTCTCAGCCAGGAGCATGAGCAGCATCTTCTCCTTGGCGGCAAATAAAAGGACTTCATCCTCGCAGATCTCGCAGCCGTTGCTCTCCAGCACAATGTTGCTGCCCGAGAGGCCGTATTTGTGAGCTGCAAGGTGCAGAGTAAATAAACGTAATTTATTAGCGCAGGCTATAAATTAACTCATTTAAATATTGAGAAATTTTGTGTATAACAAATGTTTGCATTATGATTTTGTGTGAATAAAAACTGGGCAAAATTCAGGCCTACCTTTTTCCAGCACATCCTTTCTGCTGGGCAATGACATGAATGTCTTTTTGTTCCTCCGATCGGCGCTGCAAATGGTAATCAATACTTTTTCGCTTGCCAGCTCAGTTTTCAGCTTCTTCTGCTGCGTCTCCTGCAGCCCCGACGCCTTGGAATGCATTTCTAGCATGAGTAGAAAAATAAATGCGAATTCAGCAGACGTTAACTGGCGTTGTTTATTTTGTTTATTTATTTGCGCTCCGCTTACCAGAATTCTCGCTTACGGCCGTGCCTGCCGCTGATTCCGATTTTTTTGCCGCTGTTGTTTGTACACCATTTTCGTTTGTGGATGCGGCAGCCGGGGCCGGGGGTTGGACTTGCGGCTTCGCCTCGCTGGCCGCGTAGGGGGCAATTGCTGGAGCGGCGTCCATCGCTTTAGTTATTTGCCTTCGATTTCACTAAATGCACGGCTTTTAACTGAAATGCGCTCTGCTTTTTGTTTTATTAAAATTTGCACAAGCCAAACTGCGGCCAGGGTTCTAAAAAAAACGCCATATATCGATACCGATAGCGATATGCTGTGCCGACGCCAGGGCTGCACGCGCGCAACGCCGCACAATGCCAATCGATAGCTGCAGTCAATCGATTGCCGCAACTATCGATGCGCTTTGTGGGTGGTCCACCAAACTCTCAGTTTGTTGCTGCGTTTCAGACGCATTTTAGTTTTGTTTGCTGCTCGGTTTTTTTTTATTTTCGCTTTTATATTGAATTAACTGACTTCAAAGCACTGCAAATTAAAAGAAACTGCGAGCGAAACGACGCTGTCAATGCACAAAAAGGCCGCAAAATGCGCTGAACTGCGAGATTTTGTGGCAGCTAAAGAGGCATTAATATTGCATTAATATTCCAGGCGCCTCGCTGAATATTATAATATACTATACACATATTGATAGCGCAGCAAGATGCCAACGTAAGTAAAACTCGCACTTCCGCTAAAAATAAATCTGTAATGTGCATTTAAATGCTAAGCAGGAGCAGCCTTGTGATCTGCTGTCTGGGATTGTTGCTGCTGGCGTCTGCTGGCCAGGGGAATTCCAGTTCCAGCAAGTACAGCAGCTCCCAGAACTCCTCGACGCACGTGGAGCTGGAGCCCATCGAGGGCACCATGAACTACAGACTCTATGGCAAGAAGGGCAAGGACGACAAGCCCTGGTTCGATGGACTCGACAGCCGGCACATTCAGTGCGTGCGTCGTGGACGTTGCATGGAGCTGAATGCCACACGCAACAGCTGCTTTGGCTCCAAGCTGCCCTACGCCCTCACCAGCCTGGGCCTCACCGACTACCGCAAGGAGCGGGATCTGGATGAGGCGCTCAGCGGCTACAAAGCGCTGCGCCATGTGCCCAAATGCTGGGCCGTCATTCAGGTAAGTTCTGGGAATTTCAATAGACCCCTTACTTTAAAAAAAGTAGCTTAGTGTGTGTGCCTCTGATTGTGTTTGTATGTACATATACTCGAAGTAAAGCGTCTCCTACTGTCGGTTACGTCCAACTGATCAGCCCCGTCCATATATTTTAACCTCTCTCTCTTTCTCTCCCACCTTTTCAGCCGTTTTTGTGCGCTGTGTTCAAGCCAAAGTGCGAGCAGATCAACGGCAGGGACATGGTCTACCTGCCCTCCTACGAGATGTGCAGAATCACGCTCGAACCTTGTCGGGTGCTTTATAACACAACCTTTTTCCCGAAATTCCTGCGCTGCAACGAGACGCTGTTTCCCACGAAGTGCAGCAACGATGCCCGCGAAATGAAGTTCAATGCCACAGGCAGTTGCATGCTGCCTCTGGTGCCCGCTGATAATGCTGCAAGCTATTTTCCGGGCATCGAGGGCTGCGGGGTGCAGTGCAAGGATCCGCTGTACACGGAGGATGAGCATCGGCAGATCCACAAGCTGATCGGATACGGAGGCACGCTGTGCCTGCTCTGCAACCTCTTCGTGGTCGCCACGTTCCTCATCGACTGGCAGAACGCCAACAAGTATCCGGCTGTGATCGTTTTCTACATCAATCTGTGCTTCCTCATCTCCTGCTTTGGGTGAGTATTGGGAAAATAGAGCTAAAAACTGCCCTTGATCAGTATATATTTATTGATATAAAACTCTATAACTACACTAGATTCATACTAAAAGCATACAGAAATAATGCTGGAATTATGCTTAAAAAAAATATACCTACATTAAACTGGAATCGAACTAGAATAATTACTAACCAATTTAGATGTTATGTTTGTATTTGTTTTTAATTGAAAGAATTAAATTATTAATGGTCCATTTCAGCTGGTTGGTGCAGTTTACGTCTGGCTCCAGAGAGGACATTGTGTGTCGCAAGGACGGCACGTTGCGCCACTCGGAACCTGCCGCAGGCGAGAATCTCTCCTGCACTGTGATATTTGTGGTTGTCTACTACTTCCTGACCGCCGGGATGGTGTGGTTCGTGTTCCTCACCTACGCCTGGCACTGGCGTGCCATGGGTCATGTGCAGGATCGCATCGATAAGAAGGGTTCCTACTTCCATCTGATTGCGTGGTCCCTGCCCTTGGTGTTGACCATCACGACGATGGCGCTGAGCGAGGTCGATGGCAGCGGCATTGTGGGCATCTGTTTTGTGGGCTACATAAATCACGCGATGCGCGCTGGACTTTTGCTTGGGCCACTTTGTGGCGTCGTGGTCATTGGTGGATACTTCATTACACGCGGAATGATCATGCTGTTTGGCCTGAAGCACTTTGCCAACGACATCAAATCCACCTCAGCCAGCAACAAGATACATCTGATCATCATGCGCATGGGCGTCTGTGCGATCTTGACGCTTATATTTATACTGGTTGCCATTGCCTGTCATCTGACTGAGTTCCGACACTCCGCCGAGTGGGCCGAAAGCTTCAGACTCTATATTATGTAGGTATACCAAAAGCAAGCTATAAATTCCATTGTTAAAATGTTTAATCTCTTTTGGCAGTTGTCGCATCAGCTCGGTCTTTGATGAGAACAGCGTCTGCAAGATTGAGAATCGTCCCAGCGTCGCGGTCTTACAGCTGCATCTGCTGTGCCTCTTCAGCACTGGCATACTCATGTCCACCTGGTGCTGGACGCGTTCCTCCATGGAGACCTGGAAGCGTTACATCAAGAAGTACGTGAACACATATTTTATTATGATGATTGTTATTCAGACCTGTGCCCGACAGACCTTTGGATAGGTTCTAATGCTTCTAGAAAGACTTTATTTAATATACTCTGTGCTCTATCGTTTTTAAATTAACTGTTTTTTTGTGTTCTTTATTAACTAGAAAATGCGGCAAGGAGGTCATCGAAGAGGTGAAAATGCCCAAGCACAAGGTCATCGCGCAGACCTGGGCCAAGCGCAAGGACTTCGAGGACAAGGGCCGACTGTCCATAACGCTCTACAATACACACACCGATCCGGTTGGCCTGAATTTCGATGTCAACGATCTGAACTCGTCGGAAACTAATGAGATAAGCTCCACGTGGGTGCACTATTTGCCGCAGTGCGTGAAGCGTCGCATGGCGCTAACCGGCGCCACAACTGGCAACACGAATTCCTCCAGCCAGGGGCAGGGGCAGGGGCAGGCCGGACGCAAAAACTCCCTGGACTCGGAGATAAGCGTGAGTGTGCGTCATGTGTCCGTGGAGTCGCGACGCAACTCGGTGGACTCGCAGGTGTCCGTCAAGATAGCCGAGATGAAGACAAAGGTGGCCTCCAGATCGAGGCAGCATGGCAACAAACGCACGCAGCGACGCAGGGATTTCATCGCTGCGAGCAGCAATCGTGGCCGAGGTCGCAGGGAGAGCAGCACCTCCGTGGAGTCGCAGGTGATAGCGCTGAAGAAAACGACCTATCCGGGCGCCAGCCACAAGGTGGGCATGTTCGCGCAGAGCAGCAAGAAGCACAACGGCAGCAGACGTCGCAATGCGGGATTGGATCCCAGCATCATCAACGATTTCATACAGAAGAATGGACAGTTTATTCTGCCATTTCTGCAGAATCAGGGCATGACGACGTCCTCCGAGGAGGAGGAGCAGAACTCGCGTGCCTCCTTCAAGATACAAGATCTCAATGTGGTGGTCAAGCATGAGCTCAGCGAGGACGACGATCGTGATCACGAGGGTCCTCAGATACAGGAGCTGCCCAACAATAGCAGCAAGGTCGCAGCGCTAGGTCACTTTCTGAAGCACATGCAGAAGTCCAACGAATCCCAGCGGCATTCACGCAACTCGCAGCGCAGTCGCAAGTGCCGCAAGGAGCAAAGCAAAGAGATCGAACTGGATATGGAGCCGGACGTGGATTCGACCAGCGATTATGTGCGTCAGCTGACGCAGGCGATTGACGCCCCTGGCGACTCGCTCAGCTGCTCCTCCGTGGATCTGGGCATGCCCCCGACCGACATGCTGCACAGCTCCTACTCCGGTTTGTCCACGGGCAAACCGAACTCGAGGAACAGCAAAACCAGCTGCGATGTGGGCATACAGGCGAGTCCCTTCGACATCGCCCATCACACGCTGCCCACCTACGGCAGCGAGGAGCTGCAGCAGGCGATGCGGCTCCTCAATGCGGCAAGTCGACAGCGCCACGAGCTGGCCTCCGAGGATGGCACCGAGTTGCAAGCCCTGCTCGCTCCCAGGCATCATTACAGGGAGCCAACGCTCATGAGCGAATCCGATAAACTGAAAATGTTGCTGCTGCCCTCCAAGTAGAGAGCAGCGAACGATATGCATTTACTTAAGTTTCCAAAACCCCCCAAAAATTCTCGACTTCCAATATTTATACTCTAGCAATACTCATAGCTTCTAAGTTCATCAAGTTTACAAACTCATTTCTATTTAAGACTTCAGTTTATGTTCATTTGAAATATTCATGACTTATGTTTGGTTCAAAAAAATTCTATACTTCCAATATCGAGCCCTTTCCACATCAAAAATCGAAAATAGAAATACTCGTAGTTCTTAAGATCATCAAGTTTACAAACTCATTTCGATTTAAGAGTTGAGATTTATGTTTATTTCTCCGACATATGTATTATTTAAGACCTATGTTCGCTTCTCCGTCTGTTTGTTTCCTTATATTCAAACCTGTTCTGAAAACGCATTGCTTTGATAACCATATTTTGACTGATTTACACTTGAATCATAATTGTTTTTAATTCGATCCAATAATCATTATAAAAGGTGCCAAGCGACAATTACCCCTTCAGCTTTTTTAGCCGAAATAGAAATTCAGAACGGGCCTGAGTAAATTAGTCTAATGTACATGTATCTGTATTTTTATATATATATTATTATTATATACTATATAAATTATATATATATATATTAAGTCGCCTTTTTGGGCCAAATCGCAGCACAACGAAACGAATATCGCGAATATCAAACGAAATGTTACAAATTAAAAGTGCCTCAAAACTTACAATTTACAATTACGAATTTCTGTAACTAATAAATCCGATTTTAAATCCCCATATATTTGCGTCTAATTATAAACTTGGGTGGGGTCTTTGGCATCTCCTGGCTTCAGTTCATGTTCTGTTTACAGTAATCTGGCCTCTGGGAGATTTTTTATGTCTATAAGCAAAATAAACACATAATATGTTTGCATGATAATGATTATGATTGATCGTAGGCGTTTAGTTTTTTCAGTGTAATATGAGTTGTCTGTATCAGCAAAATTGTGTTGTTGTTAATGGATTTATTGCATGAACTAACACTAGGATCGCAAATAAAATATTTGTTTATTTCTAATATAAACCCAGTTGTTAAAAGTACTTTTTGTTCATTGCAAAATTATTGGAATAATGTTTGTTTTATTAATTAAAAGGTCGAGCTTTAGTGACTACAAATTGTGCTATCTCTGTGAAATATGTTTATAAAGAGCAATTACGTTAGAGGTTGAAGTGCAAAAATAGGTTAATGTTAATGCTATAAAATTTACAACTGCTGCATTTTTATTTGTATGCCCTGTATCCATTGAAAATGGGCAAAAATAGAGTTAATAATATGTATTTCTTTTTTTTTTCTAAATACCGATTTGTGTAAAATGAATGAGCATTTTTTATGTATTTTTTTTTTTAATAATAAATATAACTTCCTATTTCCAACAAGCAAAAAATATCTCTGAATATTATGATTGTTGAAATATAGCATAAACGATTTAACTACGTAATGATAATGAAAGCAAAAAGCAAAAAAATGAGACTCGGGCTAGACAGGTAGCTGAACTCTGGACTCTCTTGTTAAACAGGTAACACGTGAAGGGCAAAAGTAAGATGTTATATACCATATACATAAAATGTGTAACCGGGTATAATAAAATAGAAAATATAAAATAAATTCAACAGAAAAAAGTGGGAAAACTATAAGCATTCTTGAACAAAACAAAGTGCTAGGTAGATGTTTTAAAGAATGGCGCGCCCGACTGATCAGTTCCGTCCTAACTGGTTTTTATGGCTCGCCGAACAGCAGGTAGGCGTATGAGAAACAAAGAATTTAGCAGCAGCTGCGTTGAAAACTTCTAGTTACACTTGGCCAAGAGAAAATGTTTTTCCGGTGCGTAGCAGAATCAAGCGTTAGCTGCCTCTCTGTCCTCATCTATTCTCTCCCTCTGGATAGAGCAATAGCTTACTAGTATGCATGGTGTAATGTAGGAATTTGCCAGACAACATGCTGCTGGATCTCTCTCTCTCTCTCTGTGGTTTACACAACATGGCGAACAGCTGATCTCACACACACACACCCACACAACGCCGAGTTGGAAGCTTTTTTGGAGTTGGCCAATTGGGCGTGGCTCGACCGCCCACTTGGGTGCAGCTGCAGTTAACAGTTATTCGTTGATTTGCTTGGAGATGGCGCGGGGTTTTGAAATAGAAACCAAGTCTATCGTTCAGTTAATAAAGTTTTGCTTTTATTTTAATAATAATTGTAATATTATTATATTAATGACTCTAGTATCGAAAATGTACAGGTTTAACGCAGGTATTCAAAGTTGTTGCTGCTGTGCCGCTTGCTTGATATGAGAATTATGCAATTAAAATATATATATACTATAGTAGTATAACTCTTGCAACTCCAAAGTGCAATCTAGCTGGGAATTCTACTAAAATTTGCATTTGCTAGTATAAGCCAATTAGTTTCAACTTGAAATTTGGGTATTTAATTAAACTTGTGGTAAACTTGTGTTTTATTTGTGGTTGGAGATACAAACTATTGACTACAGACTTAAAGACATATGTAGGTTGTGTGTCCTACTTGGACTTGCGCTGCGACAGCTTCACCTCCTTGGCCCACACCACGTTGTTGACGAACTCTCCGAGCAGATAGAGGCCAAAGGTGAATCCCAGCACTGCCGCAAAGAACAGAATGCGCTGTGGCAGCTGCAGCACATCCAATACCGGATACACCCAGACGTTCGAATAGTGCTTGATAATATGGATCCAGACCAGATAGCCGCCCATGAATATGGATAGGCCCGTCAGACCCTTGCTACGCTTGGGATAGGCGCGATACGACGTGAACATCTCCAGCACGATAAAGACGACGATATTGGTATGCAGCACATGATTCAGCCAGCTAAAATAGAATATAATCAGGTCAGTAAATTAGGATAACTCAGGTAGAGCGGGTTCGATATAGTTTCTTCCAATCGACGCATCTGCTCCGTCCTTAGTTGTTTTTGTTTATTTTTTCAAACTTATTAAATTTATTTCGATTAATCGATTAGATCGAACCCAGCTCTAAACTCAGGGCTTACCTGGGGAAGACGGGATCCAGCACTTTGGGAAAGACAAGTTCGCGATCGATGGCATAGAGCGTCCAGAAGGTAATGCCCACATTTAGGGCCACCGGAAATGCCAGTGTGGCCATCAGCCAGTCCTTGAACCGGCGTATGGCCGGTGGACGCTTGGGCACCAGCTCATTGGTGCCCACAAAGTCGTTCAGCAGCGAGACTATATAGTAGAGTGCCTGAATAATCTGTAAGATAGATAGATAGAGAAATGTCAGTCAACAGTACGAGGGTTGAAGGCATGTTAATTGAAGTGGAATAAATTGCTGCGGCCTACAAATCAATGAAGCAATAACTGGTTATCGGATTTATTTTAATACCCTTCACCGATAAGACGTTGATAATAAGCTGCAATTGCTTCAAGAACTACACAAAATAATTTATTTATAATATGCTTTATGCTTACTGCATCCAGGAAAGTTAAATATTTAAATTTTCCACCAAACGGATGGTGTATGATTTTCGAATTGGGATCCGTCGGTTTGGGAAATTCGACGTATCTATAATCGTAATAGATGCCCTAAACAAACTGCACGGCGGCCGTTAAGTGCAGCAGAATGCAGAGAGCGCCAAAT
Source organism: Hypselothyrea guttata (assembly GCA_035045125.1). Taxonomy (NCBI): domain Eukaryota; kingdom Metazoa; phylum Arthropoda; class Insecta; order Diptera; family Drosophilidae; genus Hypselothyrea; species Hypselothyrea guttata. The sequence goes on along the minus strand of JAWNNJ010001764.1, from coordinate 410,891 downwards.
ATGCCCCTATAAAGGGAGCCCGTTGCAGCGCTCGTAACCATTTTCAGCTTCAACTCCGGCAATTGATTTTTTCACACAGCGCACAACAGCCGGCCAGCAAACACAAAAAGCAGAACTGACGGTGTTTGACCGCAGTGTGACCGTCATATCTTAAAGATTTGTTATCGATAGTTGCGATAGTGCAAACAACTTGCAGTTCAAGTTTGTTACACGAGTGCATATTGCACGAGCTTAATTTGAATTTGAAAAAAATAATTATTTAAACTATTATCTTTTTAATATTTCTACGATTAACTTGTATACTTAATACAATTTAAATTCATATTCATAACTAATTGTAAACGTTGCAAATTGTTATGCTAATTGAGCGCAATTTATGAAGTCTAGTGTAATTGAGTGCAAAGGGGGAGCCATAAAAAGCCGTCGTTGCGCATTCTGCTCACTTTTTTGTCGTGGCTTAAATTAAACAAACTATAAAATTAAGTGGAAACGTATGAAATCTATTGCTTAAGTGTGCTCCAAGCGAGCAGAGCAGCATTTCTGTTGCATCTCTTTAAGTTGCAGCTTGCACTTGAAGAGGAGTTTATAAATTCTTAATAAAAAAAAAATTATAAATTTGTGTACCCAATATATACGTAAATAGAGGTATAGGCCATATATTCGATATATATATTTGCTGTTTTTTAGCAGTTTATTAGCAGTTTGTGCTCCGTTTGTTATCAGCGCAACTCTCACTATCAACGCTGATAGCAAACGGCGATATATTATCGATAAGTGTATATAAAAGTGCAGCTGCAGTTCGTCGCTTACCGCACCCAGGAACGTTAGGAATTTGAATTTGCCAGCGAAGGGATGGAAAACAGTGCTGGGTAACTGCAAATTGTGGAAGAACCAAACGCCATAGTTGAACTGAATTACGGCCGTTACATGCAGCACCAGAGTTACCACACGATTAAAGCCATCCGATGTGGCACCCTTGTTCTTGGACTTGGATTTTGCCATGTTTAACACTCAAAAGTCCGCCTCGTACTGATTATCTGACTAAATGTATTTATAAAACACTCACAAATGCACACAGATGTGTGATGTGTGCGCTTGTTTGAGGCGTGCTGTGGGTCGCACTGATAAGCCGGCTTATCAGCTATATACAAAGTAGTTCTATATAATACTGATATTGCAGTTGACTGACAAATACATTTAATTAAACGGCAACTGCATAAAATGGCAATCGAAAGTGGGCAAAGAGATGCATACTAAATTAATTTAAAGAAATTATGCCAACTATTGGCCCAAAATTGAGGTACATATGTATACATTTTATATATCATTAAAAATAGATAACACAACTGCCAAGTTTGATTAGAATTTTAAATCTCTAGTCATGCCAGGTCAACAAAAAATACGACAGATATGAAATGAAACTGAAATGCTTTCACCTTTAGAGCCTGGCATGCTGGCCTAATTCCCGGCAACTATGAATAAAATGAGAATATATATGGGCTGTATTAAATCAGTTCGATTGTTGGCGCAACTAATGCGAACTATCGATTTTATTTCAAATGCCGCTTGAAGGTCAAGGGCCAAGTCCAACAAATGTGACGCAGCACTAAAAATATCACTGCCGGTTTTTTCATTATCAAGGTGAAAGCATAATCGATGCTAGGATTTTTCAGAGAATAAGTCAACAGGTTGGCATAGAAATATGTATATTAGTAAGCTGGAACGATTCGAAATCGGAATTAAACCGAACCGGAATTTCAAAAAATAGCTGCAGTCGAACCCGATTTCAATCAAACCTTATGTTTTGGTTTTAATTTAATGTGAAACGTTTCTTTTAGACTCAGAAAAATTCGGTATTTGTTAAATTTATTTATTAAATTGTATTACACAGCGAACCTGAACTTAAACCCAACTGAAACCATTTATAAAATTTATAAACTGTTTTTGGGTTCTAGTTCCGATATTTTATATGGAATGTAAGTACCCGCATTTATTCTATTGTTTCCTCTTCCACATCGGTCTCTGCCTCAGATGATTCTAGGTTGATTTCGGCCAACTCCTGCTCCTCCAGGCTGCAGCTGTCCAGATCGCCGGTTTCCACCTTTGCAGGGGCTAAAGCAACTACATCCGGCTTGAACTGAGCGGGGGTTTCAGTAGCCACATCCGCTTCCCTTGCATCCTGCTCCTGCTCGAACATGGGATTGTTGAAGGAGCGTTCCCGCACCTCGTCGCTGCCCGCGTCGTAGCCAATCACAGCCAACTGCTCCACGCCCCCAGCAGCTGCAGTTCCGGTTGTGTTATCAAATCTATTGAAGAGCAAATTCCGGCGCAGTCGCAGACCCACGTAGCGCCAGCGCCAGCGACGTGGATCGTGAATCCATTGCGGAATGCGATTCAAATAGGGATTATCCGGCATAAAGTGCGCCAGCATTACGACGGACACAATGCAGACGAAGACGATGCAGAAGAGGATCAGCAAGACGGATCCAAAACTAACATTCGGATTGTACGGTTGTCCGGCAAACTTCAGCTCCAGCTTGTTGGGATGGGCCAGGAGGTGGCTTTTGTTGCGGTTCTCCGCCAGACGTCGGGTGAACTGCACGCTGCGCTCCTGGTAATCTCCTCGATCCATGATGATGGCCTGCAGGAATTTGCCGTTTTCCCTGGATGCCACATAGTCCACATGCAGCTGCAACTTGTCCGTCAGTTGCTCCTGGACCATTTGCTTTTCTATGTGGGAAGTAAGCTTCTTGCGGTCCTCCTCCATACAGCTGTCGCTGGGCAGCGTCAGGAAGGCGCCACAGATGAGGCAGCAGCTGCCAAAGGGACGAATGGGGGACACACAATGAGGCGCCTCGCATTGCGTTTCCACATTGTGGCAGACAGGCTCAATGAGACGCTCGAAGTCCTTGTGGCAGCCACAGAGTTCGCCCTGATAATACTCCACGCTCACAGCCTGGGCATTGTGGAACAGCAGCTGGCCCAGATCCCTGCTCATCAGCTCCTGCAGGTACATCCTGGATATGGAGGAGCCCGTGAGTATCAACTGTCCCAGTCGCAGGTACTGCACGTTCTCCAGGTCAAAGGAAATGGGCGCACCGTTGTCCGTGATGACCACGTGTTCATCATCGCACGGCACCTGCTCCAATTCTGGAACTAGAGATCGAAAGTTCTCCGAGCTCCTGACCAACGGCTCCATGGTCCAGCTGCTGGGATCGAACCATTTGCTCGTCTTGGGCGGCTTCAGGTAGGCGCGATGCTCATCACTATCGCAGTAGGGACTCAATCCGACGTGGGAATTGGGATCAAGATTAATGGTGGCATCTTCGGGCAGCAACAGCGCCCCCGAACGTGGCAAGGCGAATCCCCTAATGCTCAGCTGGCTAGGCAGTGGCAAAACAGCCGGATAGTATTCCGGAAACGTTATCAGATCCCGTGCACACGGCAAATAGTCGTCCAGCCAGGCGGCAGGATTGCTCAGAGCGGCGCCCGGACTGTGCCACTTGATGTTTGTGGCATCCGCCTCCATCAGTTGCAAACACGCCGCAATTACGAGCATTAATTTCGCTGGCAACATCGTGATAATACGCTGAATCAAAGACTGAAAAACATGCCAGAGATGTGACATGCACAGCTGGTGCCCTGCAATTTAGGGGGCGTTTTCCCATCGGCCGTCCAGAGATTCCCAGCTAATTATCTATTATCTGAAATGCCTGCGTTTCGGATAGCGAAAATCTAAAACGAAATAATAAACCATTGGCACTGACAGCGCTAAACAAAATTCTCAGCACAGTTTCTCAATGCCAGCTGGAAAACAATTTCAGTTTGGGGTATTATTTATTTTTTCATACGGTTTGTAAAATCCATCCGTAAAAAGATAAAAATCTTGGATACTACAAGAGCGAGTAGAGAGTAGCCAAATTTGTAATGTGGGTAGATCTAAATCAAACATAGTTCAAGTTCCTTTTCATAATTTATTTAGCCTTTCATACTAGACATATGCTGAAAAGCGTCAAATTCATTAAAAAGCCGTCAAAAGCTTGTTTTCAGGTTTTTTATTTCTCAAATGGAAATTTTTAGTTGAATGGTAGTACTCAAATAATTATTTAAAAACTAAACAGCTTGAAAATTACTTAAATTTTGGTGAAGTTAGTTATGCCCATTCAAAGTTTATTTAATCGCACATTTTTTTTTTTTTTGAAAAATTTTCAATTTTTTTTCTTTTAAACTTTAATTGGTATTCTATTTTCGTACTCAAAAAATAATTAAAAAACCAAACAATGAAAATTGCTTGAATCTTGGCGAAGTTATGGACATTCAAAGTTCATGGGCTTATGCCAATTAGAGTGCGCCCGACTGATCAGCTGCTTTCGATTCCCATCGCTGGCTGATAAATAATTTTCTAAACAAATCAATTCTTCTTGATTCTTGGCAAATAGCCGTGAAAATTATTTAATAAACACAAAAATGCCAAAATCAATTAGTTCAAATTATTAATAAAATTTCAATATTTGGAAATTATGCAGAGCATAAAGAGAGCAAATAGAATTCGTTGAGTGCGAAAACAAATTGGAGAGGAATTCGTTAAATACTGCTCCATAAATTCAGCAAATAAATTTTTCAAGTAATAAATTGCACAAAATCAGTGATGGAGACGAACGTGCGCCCATAACGGCACACATATATCCTCCGATTCAGACACAAACATATACATATTTATGTAGAAGAAACCGTATATAGCATGTCTATATATCTGGGATCGGAGCATGGAAATCCATCGAATGTGCATTGTTTGGCCAAAAAAACAAAGAAAATGAAAGTAAAGTCAAGAATTGGAAGAAACGTTTATTTTCATTTTGATTTCGGCGATATAAACAATCGAGTCCGGAGGCGCGCGGATTTGACGGAAGCCAATGGAATGCCAAACAACCGGATGGTAATGGTGCGTGTGTATGACCTGGTCATGGTATAATTTCCACATGAAAGCTGTTTGCTAAAAAGTGAAAACAACCAAATTCAAATTCAAATTCAATTCAGATCCGAAAGGAAAACACCCACAAAAGCAACAGCTTGGAAAACATAGCAAATTCAATTCTGTTCTCTCGGCAAAAAGACTCGTGTCCACGTTTAAGATCCACACAAATAGATATCGAAGCACTTTATGCACAAGATCAAAGTATTTATGGAGATTATAAATCAAGGGCAGCCAAGGTCATCGAAACCCCAAAAAAAAACCCCAAAAAACCAAACCAAAACTTTCAACGAGCATGTGTACATTAAACTAAAATGTACTTTACATGCGAATCTCTTTGCACTTATTATTAAACAAAATCAGTTCGACTGGGAAAATCTATGCATTGTTATATTTATTTTCAATTCCACATTTAATTACATTTGCTAACAGATAGTTTTCATCCGATAAGGCGGTACTCCATTAGCTAAATATTTTTGTAGTGTTTATTGACCTTTAGGGCAGGTTATTTTTGCCCCCTTCGACTATGAAAACAATCGAATTTTATAAAATGTTGAATTTATTGTTATAGAACAGCTATCTATGTCATTCTCCATTTGTTAAATAATTTTATGGATTAAAATAAAAATAAATATAATATTGTAAATAAATATTTATCAAGTAATTTTATTGAAATTTGAATATTATACATAAAAAATGTAAGGTTTGTCTTAAGAAATTTAGGTGCCTCTTAAGTCGATGGACCCTGGGCCCATGATTTAATTTTCAAATAAATAAACTAAATAATAAGTTTAAATTATAAACTAATTTTATGTCATTTCTAATGCTGCAACTTTTTTAAAAACGTTTCTTTGTGTAGTATTACAATTTATAGCTGGATCGTAGGCTATCAATCTGCACTTGACTATATACACTAATCTGCCGATCATATTTATGTAGTTATTCCAAATCAAACTACTCGTAAATCATTTGATCTTTGCTGCCAAGTTGACTGTGAAATGATTCAATAGATGATTCGAATTCCTGGAATATTTTACGACATGTAAATGAGTTTTGCAGTCGCTGCCAAACGAAGCCAATCGTCGACACCCCGCCACATATTGCCCCTCCCCCCCATGCGTCTTGCCCTAGACCTTATGCCGTATTTACATTCACGCCAATAAGATAATCTGGCATCCGTCAGCGGCAATAAAATTGGCCAAGCAACGGATTGCTGCAGGCCTTTTGTTTTTCCGGGGGCAACTTTACAAATTCAATAAAGCCAAGAAGTTTTTTCCGGCATATTTTGCGGTAAGAATTTCGAACATGCCTGGCCAAATAAATATTGGAAATTATTCGTGGCACATTAAGGCGAAATATATACACATAAGTGTTACACTTGGCAACGACAACGCGTAATTGCCATAATTCATTTAAAAATGTATACATTTACGGCTGATAAAAAACGGAGAAGAAAAGGAGAACAAAATGTACATACATACCTACAAGTGCACAAACATATGGCGGACATAAATGAGAGACAATAATATCATTTATTTGTATCTTTCGGTTTTTCTTCAGCGCCTTTCTGGTGCACACTTGAAACGATTGCGGTTTTGACCGCATTTCCGTCATATCATAATGGCCATGATTTATGTTAATGCACGTTTAATGTGCCCTACATATAGTACGGTTTTTATTTAATTTTTTACTTTCCATTTCATTTAGTTTAACATCTTAATTTCAATTTGTATTTCTTTTACTTCTAATTTCATTCTATTCTGCTATTTAAATTGGGGTTTTCTCTGGATTTTCCCAATCTCTTTACATATCATTCTCTTTTATTTGTATGTCCAAATAAGTAAAATAAAATAATTAAATATTAATCTTAAACTTTTGTGTAAAAATGTATGCGCAATTTATATTGTCTGCTAATAAACTTACTTAATTAATTGCCAAACTCACCAGACACCAATAGCTGAGGAAGCGCAGCTTCTGGCCAAATGTTTCGGGCACCAGGCGACGATTTAAACTTGTCTTGAGCTTGTAGCTGCGTTGTATCTCGAAGCTGCTGTGGTATAATCCATAGGCGAACTGTCCCAATGCGCACAGGTGTATAATTGTGACAAAAACACGCGATTTGTACAGTTCCACTTTCGTCATCTTGTCTTATTCAGCTGCAAAGCCAGAGCAGAACTACAAATTGTCAGCGATTAAATAAAATATGAGCTGAAATTGAAACTAAACTGAAGTGGGCCCACTTGGGGTGGCTGGAGCTGCCTTAAGGCGCCTTTAGCTGTCTTTGGGGGTCTTAAGGTGTTTGTTGTTGTTCTGCCACCCACTCGAAAAACAGCTCAAAACACCTGAAAACACCTCAGCTTAGTGCTGAAGGTGTCACAAAGGTTGTGAACTCGGGCCAAGAGGTCTTAAAGACTAGCCGTGGCAGACTGAAGTGAAATCAATATTTGATGTTTGGTTTTCAAGGGAAATCAACCGATAGAAATACGTAAAAATTGTTGTATATTGAAATTGCCACAAGTTGAAGTTGTGCTTGGCTCTTTAGGGGTCGCTCTGATGTTTATAATTTACATATGTTAATATGTTAATAGTTTTTAAACGCCACAATTGTTGATTGTTTTCAATGCCTCAGCGTTGAATTTTAAACAAATCTCACAATAAAAGCACGCACATGATTTTTTCTGGTTATAGTTTACTTTTTATACGATGTGTATTTTATTTGTTGTTTTTTTTTTAGTTTTTTCTGGGGTTCTATCAACACCCGCTGCTGGCGCGCACAACTTGGCGTATGGAAAACTGAAGTCGCACTGCCACTGGATAAACGTTGCTCATACGCCGCGTTGGCTGTGTCGCTTTTACTTTCGTCCACACACACAATACACAATGCGAAATGAAATGAGAAAAAAAAACATTCCCATGTTGTACTTGTGCTGTTGCTTTGTGCTGCGTGCAGCGTCTGTTGCGCATGTCCAACTTTTTTTTGGCTGCGTGTGGCAAGGGAGACTGAAAACTATAGCTAGGCGTTACTGTGGCAGCAGGTCAAGCTTGTTTGGCTTAACATAACGGCAAGCTAGCTAGTAACAGCAATTATCTGCGTAACAGTGATAAGCTGCATAAACAAATTTACTTTGAACGCTGCGCCAAAACATTTTTATCCGCTACAGATAACAAACTGTGGCAACGCATGCATTTCAATCACGCGCTCAGTTGCGCAACGTTACTCAACACTGTTCCGTGCGCACATGCTGCAGCTTGTGAGCCAGCCTGAAGAGCGAGAGGGCGAGAGCTTTCGCCAGCCCTCGTCTGTTTATCTTCATAACATTTGATACAGCATTTTAACCAAAAATAAACAAATATTGCATACAAGAAAAAACATTGCTGGTTAGCAGATACAAATTGGCCGATAAACAAATAAATACCTGTGCTTCAAATTATACAGCAGACAACCTAAATATATGCCTAGATAATGAGCATTTTTTGAAACTAGAAGCAAATTTATTTCAGTTTTATGTAAGAAACTAAACTTTGGGCAAATCGAATTAAATCGGAATTATGTCGGTGGCGTCAAAAGTGACGCTGGGCGTTGCCATCGTCGTGTCCAGCTCTATTATTGGTTACGTGCATTACAAACAGTCGGACGACCGGTAAGTAATCCCCTCATGAGTTAAAAACCCGTCGAATAATGCCGGTTTATCTGCCAGATCGAAGCTGCACGAGGGTGTGATAAGGGACGTGGAGCAGCAGCAACGCAGGAAGCACGAAAACATGTACAACGTGCAGCAGCAGATCGATCTGACCAAGCAGCTGAGGTTGATGGACAAGGAGGAGCAGAGGGGGGAGCCCAAACAGGACAAGATCAAGGATTCAATTGCGCTGCAGCCGCCGCTATAAATTATCAAATAATAACTGAGGACAGTGCTGCCAATTTGCAATTAAAAGCTAAATAAAATTTGAAAAAAAGCCAGAAAACAGCTAAGCTATTCATAATAATCGGCCTATTATTTAGGACTAAATATATACATTTGTATATACTGTATTATTAGTAACAGTAACCCATAACAACTAAAATAAATAATTGTATATATTGAAAAAAGTGTTATGGGCAAATATCCAATGACAAAAAGACTATAATTATTCTTATTTTAGTATGAATTTTACAAAATATAGGAAAGAGTTGATAAAAACCGAATACATTTGGAAAAAAGCCATTATTATAAACTTCGTGAAAATTAAGAATGCCGACAAAAAGCTGAATTATTGAAAAAAGCCAGTTTCCTACTTTTATAGGTTTTAGCTTTTCCGGAAATTGCTCAAATTGTTCGAAAACAGCCAGATCTGGCAGAAAAACGCAGGACTATGAAATAAACAGACTTTACCGACCTACAATTTCTTTATGCTTATTTCTCTGTAGTCTACATCTTTATAATTATTACTCAGTTTTATTACGAATGTGTGTATAAGTAATTACGATTCTAATGGGCGCTCGATAAAGTAATTCACATATTGTATCGGGTGGCTGCTTTTTACATACAAATCAGATGTGGTTGACACCGCGCGTTCTCTAAATCATACATTTTATGGTAATATATATAAAAAACAATAAGCAGACTGAAGAGTTGAGAAGATGCACGATACTTGGCGTCCGTTCTTTGTCCGTTGCTCTCGCTGTTACCAATTGTTTAGTTGTCCGACGTCCAAAACGCAGTTTGGACATTTCTCTAATATCGTCCTCCGCCGCCTCCTCCGCCGCCACCTCCTCCGCCTCCTCCTCCGCCGCCTCCTTTACGCCGATCACGATCGTTGTTATCGCGATCATTACGGTCGCCCCGATCGGTGCCGCCTCCGATGCCTCGTTCGCCACCGCGATCCGTGCCGCCGACAATGCCGCGCTCGCCCCCGCGATCCGTGCCCCCGCCGATGCCGCGCTCCTCGCGCCGACGCCGCGGCGAGCGGGAGCGACTGCGGCTGGAGCGTCGCCGTCCACCGGAGCGGGATCGGGAGCGATTGCGGCGCCGGCGGGAATATAGGTAACGTCGCAGCTCTCTGGAGATGGGCTTGAGGTGCATGAAGTTGCAGAAGCCAGAGCGTGTGCATTCCCCCATCTCGTACTGCCGGCAGCAGGCCTCGCGGAAATCGGTGACCGGTGAGAGTTCCGAGTAGACGGGACGTCCTCCAAACCATCGGTTGTTCAGATCATTGGCCGCCTTCTCCGCATCCGCCTCGTTGCGGAACTTGATGTAAACGTTGCCCACCAGATGATCGCCCAGGTTGTCGCACACGTTCATCTCCTCGATCTCCCCGTACTTGTCCTCGCACTCCACAAACACGTCCTCGAAGAAGTTGTCGTAATGCTCCTGCATCTCCTCATCCGACACATTCGCCACCAGATGCGATCCGTCCGCCGACTTGGCCGAGTTCTGCGGGTTCACGTACAGATTCTGCAGCAGCACCGTCTGCGAAAACGTCGGTTTGTTGTGTATCCTCGAGCAGCGGTCCCCATGCCGGCAGGCTCCGATTTTGAAGTAGAACGAGCAGTTGACTCTGCAAGAATCAACGTTTACGATCAATAACTCCAGGAAGAAGTAATTGTAAATTGAAGGGAATTTGTATTTCAATTTTCTGCTTCAGATTTGAAATGTTTCCTACAACCATTACCTTTCCCTAAACCAAAATACCCAGCCAGCATTTTTTAAAATTTCGGATCGAATTCGAGTCTTTTTTGAGTCTCCTTACTGATCAAAATAAGCATAAATGCGATTTTCTACAAAAAAGCTGTTTAAAAAAGCTGTTTTAAAAGCTGTAAAAATTGGCACAAAAAGATTAAAAAAAAAAAACAGTCAAGGCTATTCATAAGCATGTGCTGTAAATTATAGTTGTTATGGGCAAATATCGATCAAAATAATAATAACAGGCCTATTTTGGTATACATTTTGTGCAATTCAAGAAAAAACTGAATTATTTTTGAAAAAAGCCAAAATTCCCGATTGCTGCAGTTTCACAATTTTTCCAGCAAATGCTCTCTCAAAAACAGCCAGATCTGGCGGGAAAAAAGCGGATTTGGAACAGCAGTGAAATTCGCCGGCCCTCAATATGGGGCATAATATGCAGCGTACCTATTCCGATACTTTTCAAAGTAAATACAACTTGATAAAACTGAGATGGGGATATGGATATTTAGGCTCAATAAATGCCACAAATGTGTGGATTTTGAAAGCGCAAGCCGTGGACTCTGCGAGGGTTTATGTTTACCATTATTTGCCGATTTCCCGATTTGCGCGCGAGCGAGACGGCGAGAGCGAGCGAGAGGGAGGGAAGCATGCGGCTTTATTTTGCAACTTACTTGTCCTTTTCCGTGCCAAAGATGGATGCCAAGTACTCGGCCATTGCGCTGCTGCCTCAGTGGACGCCCGTGTGAATCGCTGGTGTCTTGTTCGTGCCGCTCGTAGTTGCAACAATTGTTCTGTGAAGCGCCTTTGTAATATTTTGACAAAATTTTAGTAAAAGATTTTCAGGCGCACGCAAAAAGCAGCGTCTGTCGTACAGTGTTGCCAGCTAAAAATAATCGAGTAGTTTCGGCGGTGCTGCCAACTTGCTCGCAGCTAAATTTTAGTACACAAAACGAAATCCATTTGGCTGACAAGCGTTTTATAACAAGTTCAGTTTCTATATTTTTAACAAATTTGTAAAATATATTTAAAGGACAATATTGTTGCTGCATTAACACATCTGGCAACTTTAATTGTGTGTGCGGCGACTGTTGGCAACGCTGCGCATCCGACTCGTTGCAAACAAAGAGCACACGCGAGGCGAACCTATCGGTCTATCGCAGCTGGTGCCATCGCTAATAAAGTAGAGGTGAGGAAACATCGCTGTTGCCGATGATTTATGTTATTATGTTATGTTATTAGGAATTTTAATTTATTGTTAATATAAATCGACCAATTTTTCACTGTTTATTTTATTTATTTTTGCTATGTATGTAGTAATTTCTACCAAAGTGATCTTTAATAATTTCATTACATATATTCCAGTGTATATATTTAGTCCTATTAAATACGGTTATTGGTATATAATCGAAAAATAACTTTTATTTTATAGTTTATACTATTTTAGAACTTGCATTAATTACGAGCTGGTATTCAGAAACATCGATAGTGGCCCGCCAAACATCGATAGCCTCAAAAGTTCACTCCCATCGCTAGAGTAAAGTCATTTTCTAGAACAGTCGGGGCCAGCGGCATTGTTGCAATTTCAGGTCCAAACTTTGCGTGGTTACGGCGTGTTAAAACCACAAGATTTGCTAATTTCAACAATTTCCGACAGAAAAAGACTTTCCCGAACTGTACAGAATATGGAGAAGGTAAGCTATGGCGTATATAACACGAAATTCGGGGAGTTTCACATTTCGCATGCGGCAGGTGAACGAACTGAAGGAGAGGGGAAACGCGGCGCTGAACGCGGAGCGGTTCGACGAGGCCGTCGGCGCCTACACAGAGGCCATTGCACTGGACGCCAAGAATCACGTGCTATACAGCAATCGATCGGCGGCGTACGCCAAGGCCGGCAAGTTCAAGGAGGCGTTGGAGGATGCGGAGCAGACGATCGCCCTCAATCCCAGCTGGGCGAAGGGGTATTCCCGCAAGGGGGCGGCGGCGGCGGGGCTGCGCGACTATATGAAGGCGTTCGACGCCTACAATGAGGGTAAGAGCGGCCCACAACTCTCTACCTAACCTCACTAATGTTATATATGTACATGTGTGTGATTTCTTTGATCAGGCTTGAAGCACGATCCGCAGAATGCGGTGCTGCTGCAGGGGCGTCAGGAGATCACCTCGTCGGTGCTGAGCTTTATGCAGTCTCATGGGGAGATGCCCATGGACGTGGATGGTGGGCAGGGGGGCAGCGCAGGGGGCTTTGGACGTTTTATGCCGAAATTTCCCACCCCCAAGCCCCCCTCAGAGCCGGCCAAACCCGCGGAGCCCAAAGTGGAGGAGATGAGCGAGGAGCAGCGCAAGAAGCACTTTGCCAGGGAGGAGAAGGAGCTGGGCAACGCCGCCTACAAGAAGAAGGACTTTGAGCTGGCCCTGAAGCATTATAACGCCGCTCTGGAGCACGATCCGACAGATATCACATTCTATAACAATATTGCTGCTGTGTACTTTGAGCGCAAGGAGTTCGAGGACTGCATCAAGCAGTGCGAGCGGGGCATCGAGGTGGGGCGGGAGAACCGGGCGGACTTTAAGCTGATCGCCAAGTCGCTGGCCAGGATCGGGAATACTTATCGCAAGCTGGAGAACTACAAGCAGGCCAAGTTCTACTATGAGAAGGCCATGTCGGAGCATCGCACGCCGGAGATCAAAACCTCGCTCAGTGAGGTGGAGGCCAAGATCAAGGAGGAGGAGCGGCGCGCCTACATCGATCCGGTCAAGGCCGAGGAGGAGAAGGAGCGGGGCAACGAGTTCTTCAAGAGGGGCGACTACAGCAACGCCGTCAAGCACTACACGGAGGCCATCAAGCGCAATCCGGACGATCCCAAGCTCTACAGCAACCGCGCTGCCTGCTACACGAAACTCGCCGCCTTCGATCTGGGCCTCAAGGACTGCGACACCTGCATCAAGCTGGACGAGAAGTTCATCAAGGGCTACATCCGGAAGGGCAAGATTCTGCAGGTCGGTTCCGATTTCCATAATTCTCAGCGATTAAATCGATTTTTTTAGAGCCTTTACTTTAAAAAAGTAAAAAGGGTTTAACACCCATAAGGACGCGTGGCAGACCCCACAACTGTTAAAACTAATTCTCCTGCTAATTCTAATTCTTCTGTTTTCTTCTGCAGGGCATGCAACAAACTTCGAAGGCTTCAACGGCCTACCAGAAGGCCCTGGAGCTGGATGCCAACAATGCCGAGGCCATCGATGGTTATCGCCAGTGTTCCATGAACTTCCAGCGCAATCCCCAAGAAGTGCTCAAGAACGCCATGTCCGATCCGGAAATTCAGCAGATTCTGAAGGATCCGGCCATGCGCATGATACTCGAACAGATGCAGAACGATCCCAATGCGGTTAAAGAGTGAGTGCCAAAGTAGAGCTGGGCTTCGATTCGATTTCCATTCGCTTTAATCGATTTTTTGTCTCAATTCTTTTAATTGGAAATCGATTTTGGAATTTCTATGTACAGTTGTTGTACGCTAAGGGTAGAATCGGTACCAAAAAGTTTAAGATCTGTTCAATTTTGAATGGATAGATTTTGAAGTTTTTCTCTCGGACTTACTGCAAATTGAAATTACCGGTTTTTGTTTCGATGAATCGATTAAATTGAAAAGATCGATTCTTGAAATGAAAGATCGAACCCAGCTCTATGCTAAAGGTTTTTCTACAGCACATTTCACATTTCACCAATTGCCTTCTATTTTAGACACCTACAAAATCCAGCCATTGCCGATAAGATAATGAAGCTGCTGGAGTCGGGAATTATACAGATACATTAGGACCTTAGCGTTACCAAGAAACCAAACTCAATCGCAAACATTCAGGACCCGCAACTAACATGAAACAAAACAAAACAAAACAACATTCATTGAAATACAGATATAATTTGCACTACGACGGATAAACTATAAGAGTTGGATATGGAAATGTCGCCACGCCCACGCTAAAAATGACTATAACATAATACCTGCTATATCTATATCTACACTCTGAGCTGCCTAGTTGATTTAAGCAGCCGTGGTCCTCTTAATTTCACACTATACACGATACGCTATAGCTTAGTTCTAATACAAACTAAATAGGGGTTTGAATGTAAAGTAATAAAAAACAAGGCAGATAACGGTACTTGTAAATTGAAAGGGATTTTTTATACATTTCCTGCTTCATTTGCAAACTGCTTCCTACAACTAAAACTTTTTGTTAAAATTTTACCAAGCCCTATCCCTAAATTACCTTTAAATATACCGTATACTTATACAGATACTTTTCAAAGTAAACACAACTTTATAAAACTGAAATCTGTGTGTTTTTATGGGGTGTATTAATATTTATATTCAATAAATGCCACAAATGAATATATATTTGATATATAATTTAAATTATATATGCATAGAATTCTGCACAATATTGAAAAGTAGGCGAAATGAACGTATACGATACGGTCAAGGTCGGACAACCGCTATATAGGTATAGATTTGAGTATAGCCAACTTTTTTTGAATCAGCAATGCTATTTTTAATCAAAACAAATACTAGATTTTGAATTTAAAAAGTGTTCATAAAATAACGGTGAACATTATTATAGTTTTTTTTTATATTTTCAAATATTTGTATAGAATTTGAGTAAATAAATATTCGTTAGATTTACAATTTAAAAAAATTTCCTTGCTGATATAATATAAAAAGAGTTGTATTTTTTATTTCAATTTTAATTTGTCTACGAAACCAACAAAGAATCATGAAAATCAAAGTTGAATCCATGCAAACACTAAAAATACACAAAAAATACCAAGTGTTATTAGCGGCATTACTAAACGATGGTCACCCATACTGGAAATGCTTGGCATTTTTTAGTGAATTGTGCGGCGAGTGTTGGAAACCGCAAGATGGCAGCAACATGCTATTCAGTGCCAGAGCCCGAGCAGTGTTGAGCACGATTTCTTCCACAAAATAAAAAGAAAAAAGAAAATAAATGGTGTGCTGATTGTGATCTGATTATAAATATATAATAAGAAATCTACAAACCGTTTGATGCGATAATTGCACAGCGAATAAAGCGCAAGCGAAGCGACAATTTAAATACCGAAAGCAGCACGTTATTAATTGTTTTAACTCTAGTTATATATATATGTATGCTTGCCACTGTGTGTGTGAGTGCGTGTGTGTGAGTGTGCAAGTGTGTGTGTTTGCCTGCGAGTTTCTCAGTTGATTCGCGAAATTGAGAATAGAAAGATGTTGCTCGCTAAATTGTAAGCGTGAAAATATATATACGCGATATATATATATATATATATATATATGCATGAACACATCGGGCGAATTTTCGGTGTTTCGGCAAAAAGTGGTTAAGAAATTCTCCAGCACGCAGTTGGCAAACGAAAGCAATTCAAAAGTGAGTAGAAAAGTCGTCCCCCCCCTACCCCCGCTCACCTTCGCGTTTCAAATGCGTTTCGGGGGCGCTTGGCAACAAGCAAAAGCCGCTCGCTACATACATACATATGCACTACATACATGCACATGTGTGTGTGTGTGTGCGCTTACATGCATATGCTGCGTATGTATGTATGAAACTAGTGTAAAAATGTGATTTTCGCCTTACTAATTTCCATTTTTATTCCCACTCAACATTTTCTCTCTGTGTGCGCGTGTGTGTGTGTTTGTTTGTTTGTTGCAGTGCTCCCCTCACCTCTGCACTACTCCACGATGCGGCCACAGGCGCCGGCGTCCATGGTGCACGATCCCAACAAGGATGAGCTGCGCTCCGCCCCCTGGTACTGGGGCAAGATCACGCGGGAGGAGGCGAAACTCGTCCTCTTCGGCAAGCCCGACGGCAGTTTCCTGGTGCGCGATGCGCAGGCAAAGGTGAGTTATAGCGAAAATATAGTTAAGAGATAACCAAATCGTCGTTACTATCGTCCAAAGTTTGTAAATATGTCAGTCAGTAAACTTGCTATAAATTTCGCGTTCATTCATAGATAGAATCCATGCACTTGACACATTTCAGATTAGCCCTAGGCGATAGTAGATTCAGGGCTGCGAACCGGTTTCGAACCGAACCAAACCTCAAAAACCATAAACCCAACAAGAAAACTGAATTCGTACCAATTTTTGGTTCAATTTCAAGTTTATTTTCGGCCCATTGAAAATCCTCATCGTCATTATTTTATTAATTAGACCCTTTACTTTAAAAAAGTAAAAAGGGTCTATTAGTTTAGTGCAAAGAGGAAATGTGTGTAACACCCAGAAGGAGGCGTGGCAGACCCCATAAAGTATATATATTCTTGATCAGGACGACAAGACGAGTTGATATAGCCATGTCCGTCTGTATGAACACCTAGATCTCAGCAACTATAAGAGCTAGAGTCACCATATTCGGGATTTAGATTCACCTGTTTCGCGAGCAGCACAAGTTTGTTTTATATTTTGGATACCTCCCCCCCTTCCCCCGCAAACCGTAAAAAGCTATTGCAGCCACAGCTTTACAGTTATTGACTTGATTTGGTACATAACTAGCTTATGATATTCTCCATTGACCTTGTGAATTTCGTTGCGATCGGATAAGAAACAGCGAATATATGCGACAGAGAATTTCCCACACTTGGCAGAGGGGGGGTGGTGTGCCATGCATATGCGGGTAGGTTAGTGTGCGTGCCTTCGACTGTGTTTGTAAATGCATAAAGTTAAAGTAAAGGGTCTCCTACTGTCGGTTACGCCCGACTGTAGCCTCCGTCCCACTGATCTGCCCCGTCCATATATTTTTAAACATTATTTACATTGTAACTTTTATATAGACATTTATGTTGCATTTTTGTCTTAATTACTCGACTGTATTTATTTATCTAAAACAGCATTTCAAATAATTCATGATATTTAGTTATCTATTTATTACTTTTATTATTTTTATCACATTTTCCTTGCATTTTCGAATAGTAGAATTCAGAATTTTGGAAAACCCAATGAATTTATAATGAGTCTCTTAATATTGCTAGACAAAATAGAAAATCTGCGCATTTGTTTTTATTTAATGCATTAAAATAATATACAGTTAAACAACCGGAGCAAAAACTTGCCAACTTTAACCTCGATCTGCGACTATTTGTCGAAGTTTTGTAACCCCTACTAAATTATGCCCATAGCTTCATGGTAGACCTCGCTTAAATGCAACTAAATTTAATGTAATAGTTTCTATTTTTGGATGTAATAATTAATACTAATAATAAACCCCGTTTATTCCCCTGTCTCTTCGCAGAAGGGCGAATACACATTGACCCTGATGAAGGATGGCAACGAGAAGCTGATCAAGATCTGCCATATGAACGGAAACTACGGATTCGTTGAGAAATATCAATTCGCATCTGTGGTAAAGATGATCAACTATTATATGGTCAATTCGCTGAGGATGTACAACAAGACGCTGGACATAACGCTCAGCAATCCAATCTGCTGTCCCTACGACGATTCCCAGCCCCAGGGTGATATACGCCTTCTGAGCGATGAATTTATACGCTGCTCCCAGCTGCTGCTCCAACGGGAACAGGCGCTGGACCAGAAGAAGACCGCATTCAATGAGATACGCGAGGAGCTGCTGGTGAAGAAGCTGCACCAAAGCGTCTTTGGCAATGCGGAGAAAATGTTTCGCAGTCAGATCGGTTTGATTGAATCGTTCATGATCAAGCCGCCAGTGAATGGGGCATCATCGCTGGGAGCGGCAACTCCAGGCGCTGGGGATGTCACCTGCAATCTGTTGACGCAGCAGGAGGAGCAGGAGCACATGCGGGAGAATCTGGCAAGGCTGAAGGCGCATCTGGCCAGGATGAACGAGAAAATGGAGAGCCTCAATCTGTACATTAAGACGAAGAAGGAGGAGGAACAGCTGCTGGAGCGTCAAATAAATGCCACCAAGCCGGAGCTGCAGGAACTGCAATTCCGCAAGGACAAGCACATTGAGTAAGTAGAAAAGTAGCCGGGAAAATAGATTAGAAAATAGTGGAAAAGCTCCTTCTACTGACGGCTGAACTGACGTCATTTGCCATTCATTTTCAAGTGTCTCAACTGATTAGCGTCGAGTCAGCGACAAAGACAGCGTGGGGAGAGGGGGAGGAGGGGTTGTTGCTATCAGTCGGTCTGTCAGTCAGTTAGGCACACATGCATGTTGCCTCTATGCACCTCGCTGCCCCTCCGCGCTCGTCCCGCCGTTTTTTACATCCAATGCATTTTTGCCAAGCCAAGGAATTTGAATGCTCAAAGAGTTTGCGGCTCATTTTACAAGGTCTCTTTTGTTGTTCTTCGTTTGCTCTCCCCTTTTCGCTTTTGTCGGTTTCGTTTTTGACCGATAATACCATAATAGAACTAAAGCCTTTTCAGTTTTATACCCATTTTCAATGGGCAGTGCTAATAACTTTGTGCGAATGTTTGCTAACAGGCAGAAGGAGGCGTGGCAGACCTCACAAAGTATATATATTCTCGATCGGGATGACTAGCAGAGTCGATTTAGCCCTGGCTGTCTATATAAACACGTCGATTTCCTAAACTATAAAAGCAAGAAGAAGCATGGATTCGCTTCGTATACTTCTAAAAAAATTGTGTTTAAAATATAGGGTACAGGGTAATCTACAGTCGAGCGTGTCCGACTGATCCGCCATTCGACATGCTGAGTGGCCTACGTGCCCGCATGTAATTGAAGCGAGCATTTGCGCTCTAACGTTACCCCAAAACCCCCTAAGGCCATGCCTTATACCTTAACCGATCCCCCTATAATCCAGCGACAATTGTTTAGCTCATCCAAAAAGAACTCGAGGCGCGCTTATATTTTCCCGTCGACTTCAATATACATAATGCTGTAAATTTAATCCATGAAATGTTCGCAGTATTACGCAAATTTTTACATAATTTTTGACGTACTTTAGAAGCATGTGAAGAGTCGCGTTTTCACAAAGTTATTCAGCTGATATTTATTTTATATTTAGGTATTATATCATTAGCTTTTGCACAAAAAGAAATCGAAGAGATACCTGAGAGCCCTAATTCATAATCGTTTACTTAATGAAACCAGAGTTTAAAGGAGCTTTACGTAAAGTTTTAGCTTAAGCTTTAGGGAGCTTTATATAAAGCTTTAAGCTGTTGCCTGAATTAAGCCGTTGGACGCTTTTAGATTTATTATTATTTATTATTGATACAACATAGCTTTAAGAAAGCTTTCATTAACATTTGAGGATGATATATTCAAAGACTTTAATAACAAAACGTCATTGACCGTAAAGAAGCTCAATATTTTGATGTTTAGAAATCTGGCAAGTTTTCTTAATTCGGGAAAACACCTGAGAATATTTTACACCTTATAACCATAGCAAATGCACACAAATGTCGTTCTATTTTAGGTATTTTAATTATACGCTTTAGCTGCATTCGTCATCGATGATGATAATGAGATGCAGATGATGATGATTATTGTTAGGGTGTAATTAGACGTACTGCAACCTTGAACCATATTAGTAAAAGCGTGTCTGATTATCTCTCTCAGTTTTATCTTTTAAAAAGGAAAAACGTTGATTAGTTTAATTGCTGGCAACTCGGAGGAATACCCAACTTCACTTAGCATTTATCAGTTCAATTACAGCGCTAACTTATCTAGCTGCAGAGTTTTAGCTGAATTTCTTATATCGCATGTGCCCTTAGCAACGGGAATTATGTTCTAGTCTTAAGAGTTTTGTCATCGATGATATTGTATTGTGTGGTATTATAGGGGGAAGGGTTTCTATTGCCGTGCTGCGCAGTGTGCCTAATACTACCACAATCGTCGTACCTCCAGGGAGATAAGGCACTATCGTTATCTCCCTGACGGGCATTACTGTTTGCCGAGCGCTTAAATGCTTCGTTTTCTTCTTTCCTTTTCTTGAAATTTCTATATATACATTATATTCGCAAACCTTTTCTTCGCTCTTGCTGCTAGATCTCTTTACCTCCTATATAGTGGCTTTATTTTAATTTAGATTAAGCGAACTCATCTTTTTTCGCCACTTTGAATTCTACACATTCCATACGCATTTACTTTCTGTGGAGGGTGTGGGGAGAGGGGGGAGTCTGATTAGTGTCATGATCGTGCAATAGTTTTACAGTTTGGTCAGACCTCTGATAAGACATTGGAGAGGTCGTTGCGTTTCAAAAGACAACGTGCTATCGATTTGTTGTCTCTTTCTTTCCCCCAAAGTTCTATGCGAAATCTCTTCATCTTTCTAAGGAAAACCTATCAATTTCTTTGTTTACCTGTTGCTTAATATTTATTTGAATAGATGTAGCGTTCGAGTAGAAATTTTTGATTCAGCAAAAGCATTTGACGCTAGCTCTACACCTTTAGTTCCAAGATTATATTACCATTTGAAAATTTGAATAATTAGCTACAATAATGAAATGCAAAATAAGAACTTAGCATTCGATTTATTTAAATGTTAAAACAAATAAATTTTCAAGTTTTTAGTTCAATTTTTTCATATCAAAAACTTAAATAAGGCGTAAAACAATATTTTTCAACAAATAGAAATATCTGGATAGAAGTTTATTGTAGTCTAAACTAATAATAATTCATAATTAAATAGAAAAATAATTAACAAATAATAATAAATATTAAATAAAAAATTAATTAACACCAAATAAATTTGAATATATAAACAAAAAAAAAATATATAGACGTATTACTTCCTAAATCCCATCAACTTGCCTAGTTTAAGCGTAGAAATCATAGCTTATTTTCGGTATCTTCTATATGCAAGTTTATTATAGTCTGAACTAAAAATATTATAAAATTTAATTTATTCATTAATAAAATTAATAATTTTATTAATAAAAGGTAAATAAATTATAAATAAATACATTTTAAATGAAAAATAATTATATAGACAAATAAATAAATTTGTATAACTTTCACCCCATGATTTTTTTCTATATGCAAGTTATTTACATTTAAAAAAACGGTTGAATGGCCTTGAGTGTCTTTATTGTGTTGCGCCTTATAGACATATAGGCTAGCAAAAGCTCCGATAAGGAGTATGGGCAAAAATACAGTCATAAGCATTGATGTATTGATAGATTGATAGATTGATATACACGTATGCAGTTTAGATTAAAATAAAGAATTGTGAATTAAGTCGATTTCGTAAAATAACTCAACAACTTTTGTATATAATTTGTCATGTTTAAAAGTAAAAGCAACAAATTTATATGTATATATACTACTATATATACTATATATATACTTGACTACTGTCAATTGAGCAATGGCGTTTGGCTTTTTATCTATGGGTTGGAAGTCCCTTGTCTTGATCCAAAATCGCAACCAGAGGCGATGACATCACAATGGCAGATAAGATTTACCCAATGCATGTATATATATGTATATAGCTGGACAGCAGGGGCAGGTGGGGGAATGATGAAATTAGCTACCGTCGCCTAGTCTGGCAGTTGAATTGAAATTAGTAAAGTAGACAGCACGACGACAAGATCACGTAGCTATCGCAGATCCGATCCCCTTACATTAACATAGAGCTAGGTTCGATCTTTGATTTTGTAGAATCGATCTTTTCCATCGATACACGATCAATCGAAATAAACTATATCCTGTTGCAGAATATATAAATTAATTATATATATATTCAATTACCATTTGTTGAATTTCACAAGAAATCGCTAAAATCGATTCTCTTTCAAAATAATTATCGATTTAATCGCCAACAAAAAGAATCGATTAAATCGAATCGTAATCGCATCGAAGTCCCATATATTAATTCATATATTTAATTCGCATTTTATGCTTTGTTCGCATTGTGCAGGCGTCTGAAGGGCTTTGGCTTGACGGAGGAGGATCTGAACGTAATACTGGAGATGGGTTACGACGACTGGAGGCAGCACTACGAGAAGGCGTCGAATCTGCCGCATCGCAACGAATCGCTGTGGTTCATCAAGGATGCCAAGCGTCGGGATGCCGAGGAGCTGCTGAAGGGTGCACCAACTGGGACATTCCTGATCCGGGTACGCGATGCCGGACACTACGCCCTCTCGATTGTGTGCAAGGCGGGGATTCACCACTGCATCATCTACGAGACGGAGACGGGCTTTGGCTTTGCCGCTCCCTACAACATCTACTCCTCGCTGGGCAAGCTGGTGGAGCATTATGCCAGCAACTCGCTGGAGGAGCACAACGACATGCTGACCACCGTGCTGAGCATACCCGTCATGTACTGGGTGCAGAACAAGCAGCATGTCCTGGCCCAGCTGGCCGAGGAGCAGGAATACGAACAGGAGCAGGCGCAGGCGGAGGCATTGGAGGCCTTGGAGCTGATGGCACCGACTGTGGAACCAACTCCGACCTCAACCAGATCGAGAGATCACAGCACTGGACATGACCAGGTGGATGCCACAACGCTGGACACTGAGACGCCACCAGCTTCCATATCGCCCTCTAATTTTAGCACATCGCAATAGGCGAACAACAAACAGATAAAAATCTCCCCTGAGCCCTGGCTCTAACTCTCATCCAGCACACCCCCGCCCCCTCTCTATATTATGCCCCTTCATTGTATGCCTACCGTAATGCTATCTCTCTTAATCTATATATATATTATATATAAACATATTCTGTGTGATGGCGGCAGCTCGTGGGGATTTTCAACAGCAGTTCAACTGTCCTTAGCATTAGAAGAAAGGGAATCCCCGCAATGTCGCTTACAAGAAACAGCAAGAAGTAATAAGTAACAAGTAACAAATAATTTGGTGATCATAATGTTGATGTTGTTAAGAACTATAGGCATATATACATATATACAAATAGATATGTTTGTGTCTAACTCTAGCTCTATGTGAAGTTTCGTTTCGTTATCTCTTCATGTGTAATAACTGCATTTCGCTTGATCGAGTGATAACATCGAGCCGAAATATATATCCAACAGAATCGAAACTATAAATTATATACAAATCTGAATCGGTTTAGCTTTTTGCACGCTGCGCGTACTCAAGTAAAAGAGCGCCGATCAAGCAACTAAAAGGAAATTGGATAAATAATCATAAAGATATATATGAATTGATTTATATATATAACATATAATACTGTGACAAATCGTATCGTTTGCCATTGCCAGATTTTGATAATCGCCAACGGCAGCAACAAAACAAAAGAAAACTCAATTCAATCCAATTCAATCCGACCACCAAATTATTTCTTGTTACAATTTGTAGGAAGCAAAGTCTTAATTGATGATTTAAATTAGTTGATAAGACTACGATTTACAATACGTGATTAAACAGTTCGTTGTCTGTTGCTGCTTAACGTTAATTAATGCATTAATTCGATTATAATTCGATTATTCTGCTCGTTTCCCTTACAATAGAACACAGCTACACTGCAACAAAAAAGTGCAATCAGCAAAAGCAGCAAATATATTTTACATTTGTTCAAGCAAATTAAAAATAATAAAAAAGACAAAAAAATATAAAAATAAAACTCAACGAAATCTGCTGCAATATGCAAAACAAAAAGCAAACCACTAAAAGAAGCTTCATCAGTTCGATATCCATATATATATTTATAAAGCATATATATATAACCCACCTGCTAAGCGTTGTTTATTTTTTACCCCTCAAGCAGCAAGGAAACCCCAATTTAAACTTTAAGTTTTGTGCAATTTTCCGTGTATTTTTCTCAGATTGTAAAAAACTTGTAAAATATCTTTTAAAAACACCGCAGATTTCATTGGAATAATTGTTTGTTTTTTTAACACTCACAAATGAATGCTATTATTGTAATTATGTAACAATTTAATTTAATTTATTTAACATGTTATGCATATAGTTTGATGTGTGTTTATACCCTATCTTTATGCTTAAATATTATTATAGTGTACTATTTTTTATTTGTCTAATGCTATGAGATTTCGTCGGATCTCGTACGTTGTAGTATTTTAATAAGTTCTAAAAAACACTTAGTTCGTAAACTGCAACAAAAACTAAAAATTTGTATTTATATATATTAAACAAAAAGAAAATAAGAAGGAAATGTTTTGATTTGTTTTCTGCCATACTTAATTTTAGAAATGAGAAACGAAAACAATTCTGGAGTATGTGAAGAAACTGTAATAATAATAATAATAATAACAATCCCCCGATTAAAGGGGGAGCTAACATTATTGGCGCTGTGCTGAGCCGACAAATTGATAAACGAATTGCAAATTTGTTGTATTTTTTATACGAAGTATATATATAGAGACGTATATGTATAGAGAGTTTTTGTCAATGTGTATGTAATGCTATATGTTGTAGTTCTTAAGTGCTAACCTGCCACAAATCGGAAACAAAACAAAACAAAAATCATTTTTTGTAGTAGTTTTTAGAAATGGAAATGATAATGTACGATATATGTCTGTATCTATTTGTATTTTGTGTCTAAAACAAACGTGAAATGTTCGTCAATAACACTGATTAAATCTATATATATATATGAATTTGGAAGAAGAAGAAACAATTCAATAAAATGAAACAAACAAAATGAGCATATAAACAAAATTTCTTGTTATTACACTTTTTTCTTGCGGTTTCTGCTTTCAATGGAATCGAGCGCTAAGCGTTGAAGTTCGCTCCAATTTTCTGCTGAGCTCAGCGAAACGAGACCCGCGCCCAGAGAATCCAACTGAAAATCACGCGCCCTCCGTTCCCAGGCGAATGACCAAAGCCCCCGTCCCCAGCCCCCCCGCCCCCAAAGGCCCCACGAGATCAGCTCATGCAACTGGAGTCCAACATCAGCCGAATCATCACAGCCAGAGGAATGCACTTCGCTCTAATGCAACGCAAGCCACAAACAATCGCAGCTAGATATGCTAAATGATATATGCTAAATGCTAAATGCAAATAAAGCTGATTCAGAACTGTTAACCCGAAAATAAAATTTCGAAAACATAGTTTAAAAAACGTTAAAAAAAATGGTTTGGTTTCAGCATCTCCAATATTTAGTTTTTGGTTCCGGTTCGGATTGGTATTGATATTAATTTATTATTTTATTTTGTGAATAAACCACAAATGTAGCTAATTTATTGAAAATAAGTGAAAACAGCGTTAATAACTTTGTTTATCTTGTAAATTGATCAGAAAATTTGTAAAATTTTAAAAAACGTTTAGGCATTTCTAATTTTCCGTTAACTAAAAATACAAACGGAAAGCAATAAGAATAATCTAGATAGAATTGATACAAGTTCAGTTTATTGAGTGATTTCGTTAATATTAAGTTCAAAGTAATTTAAATTTTACGGAATTCCGAAATTTGTATTTATTTATTTTTTATTATTATTTATTTATTTATTATTATTATTTATTTATTATTATTATTGACTTTCGCTAAACCTTGCCCTTTTCAAATGTGTGCGTTTTGCAACACCGTTTGGCGCCAACTTCACTTACAGCGTTTTCAAGCAGCGCGCAAAAGTATGCAATGTAATTGGCAACACACTGAAGCGCCTGCCAGGGCTGCAAGCACCGTGTTTGAAATCGTGTGATAGGCCAATAAAAAAAATAGTTGGCGAAATGCGAACTGTTGTTTGTTGTTGTTGTTTTTTTATTATGCGCACTATTTGAAGGCGTGGTGTTTGTTTGTTTGTGCCATGTGCCGGCTGTGCTTGTGTGTGTGCGTCGCGTATGCAAATGTGGCTGTGTGTGCCTGTGTATATTTAACGCTGATGGGGGCGATTCTTCGCTAACTGCGCAGTTTAAAATCTATTTTTTTTTTTTTGCTGAAATCTGTATGTTTGTGGATATATCAGACATACATACAAACACATGTGTTTGTATCGGAATATGCTGAATGTAGGTTAGAAGCCGCTGCCACGCGCTTAGATAAATACATACAGACATACATACATACATACATACATACTCGCTCACACTTGGACTTTATTAATAACAAATTAGCTCTATGGCCAACATGTGCCGGCCGGCAGATTCTGGAAGTTCAACAAACCGCCAAAATTCGCACAGCTGAAACGCCCCCATCAAGGTGAAGTGCAAATAGATCTCAGATCTCAGATAACTCGGTTAGTCAGTTCTATTAGCAGGGCTTTCAAGGTTCGTTAGCTCCAATAATATAATCAACTGACAAAAGGCTCAATAAACAATTGAGATAACTTCCAGAATAATTTATTGTGCATTGCTTGAGTAAGTAAAAAGTATTATACATTATTGTTATATTAAATATAGTTATATAAATATGAGAGATCAATAAACAATTGAGATATTTGTAGTATTCACTATGATTTATTATTTATTGCTTGAGTAGCTGAAAAACTATTATGTATTATTATTATTTTAAGATATTTAATATAGTAATATAAAAATGTAATCAAGCAATTAAGATTATTATGTAGTATTTAGTATATTTTATTGCTTGAGTTGCTAAAAAACTATTATGTATTATTAATAATATATTCAATATAGTAATATAAAAATGTAATTAAGCAATTGAAATAGTTTGTAGTATTTACTACTTATTAGTTATTGCTTGAGTAGCTAATAAACTATAAGCCATAGTCAAAATAACCTAACAATTAATATTAAAAATCACAAAATATTTTATTTAAATTTTAATATAATTTGTTTGTTCCTTAAAACGGTTAAAAACTGTCATACTTAATAATAATACAATAACTTGAAAAAATAAATAAAAATTGTAAGAATTTCTAGTAAAATGTAGTAAATATTGCTCGACTAATTTAAAACTAATTTAGGTTAGGTTGAGAAAATCAATAAAAAATTGAATTAATTTGTAGTAATAATTGAAATTTTGTATTTATTGCTTGAATAACTTGAACTCAAAAAATTATAAACAATTGAAATAATTTGTGGTTTAATTATTTTATTTATTTATTACTTGAATAAGTTAAAAACTATTATATTTAAACAATAAAAAATAAAATAATAATATAATAAAATAAAAAGTGATATAATATCTTGTAAAATTTAGCATTTATCGGTAACTTAAGAACTATTTGGTATAAAAAATAGAAAACAATAGGTGTAATGCGGTCAATATGACCGACAAACAGAACAAACGCCTTTAACTAGCGGCAGGAAGAGTACTGTAAGCCTATAAGTTATTTGATTAATTTAGTATTACTATCAGTGTTTGAATATGCATTAATACAACTAGGTTGATGCGATTGAAGCAGTTAATAGGTGAGTTTTGGCAGTAGCTGCTTGGAATTGGGAATTGAACAACAGCTCGGAGCTGTTTACAGCTCCAGTTGGAACTGCTCGTGATCCTCAATCTTCAGCGATTGCGTCTTCTGCATGAGATCGGTGGGCACGGGCACGCACTTGCGGAAGGGGGTGCGGGGGGTGCCGCGCAGCAGGCAGCTGGGTATGTTGGAAGGGGGCGTCTGACTCAAGGGGGAACTCCGCAGATTCTTCATGAAGGCGCGCTCATAGATCAGCTTAGTGCCTGCAAAGAAATAGAATAAATTGGGAAATTAGTCAGATGATAAGACACCTGGAAGTTAAAGTGAGTCATGGCAAGAGTCTGCAGCTGTTATCAGCTTTCTGCTTTCGTTGCTTTTGACTGATTCACGCTAACTGAAATATCTTGCGACCTACCTCCGGGGGTGGTGGAGTAGAGGGTGCCGCCGGGGGTGGAGGAGTACACCTCTGGCATCTGGATGGGGTCCGAGATGACGACCTTCTTGGTCTTGCACATGGCCAGGGGCAGGGCCTGGGCGAGGGCCTGGCGGGCGGTGGGGGATGCAGACATCGTTTGGCTTTTAATGCTGATGAAACTTGTTACGCTGTAAGTTGTAAGCTGCAATTGCACTTGCTTAATCGTAATCGTAATCGTAATCGCAATCGAACGATTCTTGTTGTTGTTCTGCCTTACGACAAATTGCGTTGTTTGCGTTTGGCTTTTGGCTTATCAGCTGTTTGCGCTGTTTGTGCTTTCCGCTGCGCTCTGCGTTTGCAACTGACGGCCATTGCCAATGGGCGGCCGTATTTATACTGCCCGCTCTTCTTCTTCTTGCTCGCGGCGAGCACGTAAACAAAACAAAGCCCCACACACACACACACACGTGTCGCGGCTTGCGGTGGCGTAACTGCACAAACTCTCTCTCTCTCTCTCTCTGCGCTCTCGGCGCTTTCTAGCGCTCTCTGGCGCTCTCTTTCTGTGAATTCGGCACAGTGTGCGTGTGCTTATATTTTCTGCACAAATTAATTTTCGTGTTAATTCTAAGGATGGCTGTGACACATTTTGAGTGCAATTAGCGCATGATTTAAGAATAAACTGTTTTTCTCAAGAACATAACTTTAGTATTAAATTGTATAGATATAAAAATAATTCCCCTTATATATCAAACATGCATTTTATAAAATGGTATATATTAAATTGTAATATCCAACATGAATTTTTTTTACAAGGTATTACAAATAGTTACAGCAATTCATAACAAATTAAAAAAATGTATATTTAGTAAAAAAGGAAGGTATTTATGTAATTATTATATGTAGTATATCTACAGCATTTTTAATCCCTTCATGCTGTGGCTAAGCGGTAAACAACTCCATATGGCTAATTCGTAATGGTTTTGTTATTTGCGTTGTTTGTTTGTTATTGGCTGCTTAATTAGTTTGTTATCGAAAGCGCATTCTTTGCATTTTAAATAGCAATTTTACGTAAATACTTGTAATACTGTGTACTTAGTGCTTAATGCTTGTCTAGTTGCCCAATGCCTATTTGAGGGGTTTGTGGTTACTTCATAAAATAAATACAATGTTTCACGAGCTGTTCTATCAATGATTTTAATCTTCCAACTATTGCATAAGAAAGCTGAGCGTTATCTCTGACGTGTTATTAAATATGTGCGACCTTGAAAAATCTTCCCATCAAAACTATACATAACTCACATAAAATACTGTTAAGGTAACCAAATTTTTCCGAAATACGCAAAATGTATAGGAAAATTTTGTAAACTTGTTTATTATTATTAAACTGGAACATACATTTTACCCTCTTGAGATAAGGGCTTCTCGAACAGTTCCATCGACAGTAGAAGGGCGATTATAGTACATACTTATATCCTGAGATATTTCCAACAATAGGTATAAAATTCATTCATTCGGGGTAGTTTGAGAGCATTCACACTTTCTTTTGATATCCGAATAAACTGCGCAGTTCTAATAAAAAAGAAATTTGTCTTCTAAGCAAATGCCGGCCGGTATTTCCAGCAGTTCAACAAACCCCCAAACAAACACATGTCTGGTGTGTTTCAGTCAAGGTAATATGGCAATCGGTTAAGTTTGATACTTTGATAATTTAAGAAAGATTGGAAAGTTTTTCAAGGTTCAACAGCCTGTGGAAATAATCAGAATCCGATTGTCAATTTAGATAATTTGGAACTTTTTGCTTTTTATTTGAAGGTTTGCTTAAGTTATATAAATATTAAAACTATAATTAGAGAACAAATTCAGTCAATATGACCGAAAGCTAACATAATCGTCTATGTCTAAAAGCTTATGTGATATCAATATCAATATTATGTGATTTTAGTTAAAAAACGATCGCTAAGTTAAGATCAGTAATAATACAACTAGGTTGATGTGTGCTGGCAGATATTAGGTGTGAAAATGGATGAGTTTTGGCAGTAGCTGCTTGGAATTTAGATTGCACGCTTTGTTCGACGGCCTACAGATCCAGTTGGAACTGCTCCTGATCCTCGATTTTCAGAGATTGCGTTTTCTTCAGCAGCTCAGTGGGCACGGGCACGCACTTGCGGAAGGGGGTGCGGGGGGTGCCGCGCAGCAGGCAGCTGGGTATGTTGGAGGGGGGAGTCTGACTCAAGGGGGAACCCCGCAAATTCTTCATGAAGGCGCGCTCATAGATCAGCTTAGTGCCTGAAAATAAGAAATAGATGCGAAATTTAACTATAAGTCGAAAAGTCGCAGCAAGTTGCATCAGACAGCGATAACGACAGCTGTGCAAATTGTTTGTGAGTCACAAAAGAACACGTGCCAGGCCAGACAGAGTCTGGGGTCTGTTATCACAGGTGTGTTATCACAGGACTGATTCATGGGAATGGAAATGGGAATTCGACCTACCTCCGGGGGTGGTGGAGTAGAGGGTGCCGCCGGGGGTGGAGGAGTACACCTCGGGCATCTGGATGGGGTCCGAGATGACGACCTTCTTGGTCTTGCCCATGTTCAGGGGCAGGGCGTGGCAGATGGCTTGACGGGCGGTGGGGGATGCAGACATCTTGTTGTTGTTTGAAGCTTTGCGTTTGAATTGCACTGGCACTTGTGATCGTTAATCGATGATCGAACGATTAATTGCGTTGTTGGCTTATCAGCTGCTGCGTCGCTGCGTACGTTTGGTCTTCGCTCTGCGATTCCAATTGTCGCCCAAACAGCCAAAGCAGCGCTATTTATACGCTGCGCTCTGCTTCTTGCGCTCGCAAACAAAACAAATGCTCACACACACACACACACACACACACGCGCGCATAAGCACGTAGAATGCTCTCTCTTTGCATGCGCGCGCTCTCTCTCTCTCGCCAACACTCTCTCTCCCTCTATCTCTTTCTTGGGGTAGGGGTCTGCTGATGTTTTTGTTTTGTTCTGTTTTGTTTTGTTGTTTTTTTTTGCTTCCTCTGCTTTTGTTTTTATTTTCTAGAGAATTTCTGCGTAGTACAGGCCGCCCATTGTTGTTGTTGCCTGATATTCACACTATGCATGTTGTTGTTTTGAATATCTTTGCAGCGGCAGAGCATTCGAGACATTTAATCGAACAGCCTTGGCGCTGTTGTTGACCGGTTCTAAGCTGTTTATCTTTACCGTTTGCATTTATTGGTAAACAAGAGTTATATGGACATAAATACCTGCAAACACACACACAGACCGCCTCAAGCTGTTATCGATACCAGCCGATCGTCTGATGAGTCAGCCGAATTAGCATGCAGGCGTTATCGATAACGCGCATGAAGTCTGCTTATCGATATGCATACGTAATAAGCGCAGGTAATCTACATAATGGCACGTTTGCCGGTCAACTGCTGACGTACATACATACATACATACATGCATACATTCATACATACATATATTGTTGACTTGTGTTTTTTTGTGTTTTTTGTTGTTGTGTATGCAGCGAGCATATCAATTAAATGGCGCGGCACGAGTCGCGGGGGCGCTGTTGACGCCAATTCACGTTTAACGCATGTAAAAACGTTTTTTATTTACGTTATTTGGGCGAATATTTACGTGGGAAACTGATGCGACGTAGTTTCCACTACAAGTTTTGGCCAATGGCCACAGACACTGCACCACGTGTGTTTGCTACCACTCAGTGTTGCCACTTTAGCTTATTTATGGTTATCTTCATTTGAAATAGCTGATGAAATTTTCAACATGATTCTTTCTAAGTTACCACAGAACAAATTTCGGAAC
Organism: Hypselothyrea guttata; assembly: GCA_035045125.1. Lineage (NCBI taxonomy): Eukaryota > Metazoa > Arthropoda > Insecta > Diptera > Drosophilidae > Hypselothyrea > Hypselothyrea guttata. The sequence goes on along the minus strand of JAWNNJ010001764.1, from coordinate 378,765 downwards.
TGGTTATTTGTGCTGATCGTTGCTCGAGCTGTGTTCATGTGAACCAGAAATTTGTTCATCTTAATAGAAAACTTTGTTCAAATGAACGTAAACTTTGTGCATATGAATCGGAACTATTTTTATATGAGTAGTACCTATGTATTATCTGCTGTAATATCTACAATTTTTGCATTTTGGTAAGTATTATCAAATAATTAAACTTAAATAGATTAAATTTAAATATGAGCTGATTTTGTGTCATTGTGAATGACGCTCGTGAAAACGAGCGACGGCAAAAGACGATCATATCATCTAAATGAAGTCCATATATTTTGTATTGTACGAACTTGTTCGTCATTTTGGATGCAGTGTTAAGTCATTTGAATGATAGGGCACATTTGTGCTCGTGGAAATATGCCATACATGTAAATAAAAAACATTTGTAGTATTTTTTGTGTGCATTTTATAAGTTAGCCTATTTTCTGAGCAGATTCAATGATAAATTTAGCCATTTTTTGGCACATTTTCCCCAATCTATCCTATCTATAGTAGAAAATAGCAGCGCTCCCTATATATGCAATCCGTTTGATTAATTTGGCACTCGTACGAAACGCCCACGCTAAATATATTCGAATTTATCTATAGAACAAGGTCAGTACTAACGCCACGTTTTTTAATTTATGATTTTGAAAAAATAGACAGAGCGCACTTTCCTCCGACCTTGTTTCCCAAAGGGAGAATGCATTTAACTCCGATCCTACTAATCGGAGCGAAAAGGGGCTAAGTGCTGACCTAGAGTAATCTTTATCATGCGATAAACAAGTGTACGGCAGTTTATGCCGTGTCATCCCGCACGTAGTCCAGCCGTAGAGCATAAAAACTGCCCTACGTGCGGGTGTTGAGCTATGCAAGATTTGCTCTCTCGCTTGCGCCGGCTGTTGCTCTCTCGCTCTCTTGCTCTCTGTCTTATCAACCCCTCTCGCTTAAGGGCAAACAGTCTGGCATAGATTTTCGCTTTTATATATAGCATACATGTATTTTTATACCCTGTTGTTTTGTGGGTTTTGTTTGTACCTGCGCAGTAGCTGAGAACTTGAGAAAATGCGTCTTTGGGAAAATTTCTAAATGGCTGAGTGACAGGGGGAACAGGGGGACGGACGGAGATACGGACAGGTAAGGTCTCCTACCCCCGTGAACCGTCAGACTAGACGTTTCAAATGTGCTCGCTTTAAATTCGGCATTGGCTGATGAAATTGCACAATACGGTTACGGCAGCTGTACTAGAGCTATCTAACCTATACATTTAAATAAACCCGTAAACCTATAAGTATGAATATATTTTAATATTAGCATCTCAATTTAGCCGAAGCTATATACATTTCTGCTGATAGTTTTCGTTATGAATGAAGCGCTTGTTGAGAGCAACAAAACCAGATCTCAGCATAATATTGGAAAAAAATTCAGAAAAATTCCTTGGTTCGCAGCAAGTTGTATACTCTATCAAGATTCTTCGGTTATTTACGCGCTTATTCATAGAATATATATAAATGTGTTTCTTATTTCCCACATTCAGTGGGAATTTGTATTCATTGCACTTGAACTTATCAATTTGGAAGAAATAGGTTTATTCATTCCATTCCCGTTGCTCATATCTGTCAGGTTTCAATTTCTAGCAAAAAATTGATAAGCACAGATTTTGTATTTTATTATTATTTTTTTAGCATATTGATTGTACTAATTATTATACTATCTGTATTAGGCTGATTTATTTAATTCCCAACTGCCTCAAAGTTTGAAATTTTAATTTCCATTTGTCATACATTTTATAAATAAAGTACAAAGGCTAAACACAAATTATAAATTAGGAATAATGTTAATTTTTAACTATAAGTATTGTTTGTATTTATAACTCTGAATATTGTTTTATATTTGTATTTTATTTGACTATATTTAATATTTTTTATATTAAAGAAAAACGTAATTTTTTTATAACAATTGTAATAAATAACCACAAAATAAAGAACTAAGAATAAAGTTTATAATTTAAATATTTTTATTTCGTTTGATTTAAGTTTGTAAACATTGTTTTCAACTTATTAAAACCAGTGTAAATAAAAATAGAGAATATGAGAGATATTTGACATTTTTCGCTCTCATACGAAAGTACCCAGCTTTTTATAGGGTATCAAAGAGCAATACGTTGCCTCGCTCGACGACGTTGACCCACATAAGTACATACATATATACCACATGTAGTATGTATGTGTGTAGCGCAAACCCCCCAAAAAAACATATGTATATTTGTGAATTTGTAGAATTTCGTATGACGAAAATCGAAAAGCTGATGCAAAATAGAAAAATAAAAAAACACGCGAATCAGTTGATTTTGTTTATTCGGAATATGGAAAACAACAAGCAACGTGCGAAATAAACAAAATAGCATATTTACAGAATTTGAAATATTTTAATGGCACTCATTAATCAAAGTAATACCTAATATACATAAGTAGGTATATCAATCTGAACTCTCCACCTGTTGCAAGTGTTATGCCCCTTATGTTGAAATGCAGACTGCATGGCGCAGGGGCAATTCCCTAGAACGATTATTTAAATAAAATTGAAAGTTCAATAGTCGCAGTGATAAGCAAATTCAATTGGAATTGGGGATTTTTGAAAAATAAAGAATACAAAATGGGCCATTTCTATAGGGAATGCAGATTAAAACGAGAATCGAATTAAATTTTTCTCTTGTCAGTTTCAGTAAATCAATAAATAAATATGCAGAACAGCAAGACTACGTCTGAAACTATGGAAATATTTGCTGTATATCTTATAATTTTTGCATTCTGCATCGATATTGCAACCTTCAGGGAGCACATTGAACTCTCCACACTTTAAAGTTTAAACACACGTGAGTTCCATGAACTTTTGGTCTGTTGTGGACTATTTTTTACTCTCACTGCAAACGATGACGAAGTTGAGCATGATATCGGAATGGATAAATAATTGAAATAAATTAACTGCATTATGAGGAACTACCGGTAAGACCCCTTACCGGTTTTTGATTAGTTTGCCTGCGCTCAATAGTTTGTCAAACAAATAACATCGATAACGAGCTCTTGTCAGCTTTACATAAGGAAAAAAACCTTATCAACTGCTACTTCTCAGTTTGCTATCATTACGCTGTGCTGTATAAGTGTGTATAGTATATTCATGAGTGTTTTTCCCGTTTGCAGTAAATTTAGACCTTGTCTTTAGTGTAATTGCATGCTTCAGTTGCACAAATTTGCAGCCAAGGTTTCTTCTGCATCAGAAATCGATCTATTTATATATTCAATTGCATCATAATTGCCAAGAAAAGCGCCCTTAAGTTTTTAATCGGTATTTCATAACTTTCAAGTTGTTTTTACAGTTTTCATAATTTACTTAAGGAAATTTAAATTTTAAATCACAAATAAGTATTTATCTGACTTTCTTGAATAATTCAATATTACTTGGCTACAAAATCATTTTATAATAACCGCCAGCAATCAACATATTTTTCACCATATACATTCCTTGTTAAATATTAAGATATTTCCAACTTTTACTTGCGCTGTATTTTAACAGAGATATGAATTTGAATTAAGTGTGGAGCGCGCCCAAACAGCGCCCTCTGGCGGCACTCTTGCACTGCGTTTGCCAGCGCTATCGATAACCGCTGTGTTTGCGTGTCAGACTTTATCGATCGTATGGTAGGTCGCAGGGCTGCAAAACAATGGTTAGTGGGTACATCGATGGTTTTCAATTTCGATGTTTCAAAACATCGCTGTTAAAAAACATATTAAAAAAAAAATTGAAATATTTGCAAAAATTATATGCCTTACCCCTTACAAAAAAAAATGTTTAAAGAAAAAAAAATTTTTTTTTAATAGTAAGAATAGATTTGTAAAAGAACTGTATTGCAAAATTATGCAGAAAAAACCAAACATGACAGCATTCGGTCGAAAAATGTAGATTTTAGGGCCAATATTGCAATCATGGGGCGAATATCCGTCTTTAAACCAAAAAAGCCTTTTTTGTTGAACTTTGAATGTGCATAGCTTTGCCAAAACTCAACCGATGTTCAAGCGATATGGTTTTTTCTTAATTATTTAAGTTAGAAATTAAAATATGAGTAGAAAATCAAAGAAAAAAAATTTGAAATTTTTGCGAAAAAATTTGAAAAAAATTTAAAATTGAAAAAAATTAAATATTGGGAAAACAAAATTTTTTTTACATCATAAGATTTTATGCGTAAACGAGCTGTATTGAAAAACTACGCAGAAAAAACCAAACATGACAGCATTCGGTAGAAAAATGTAGATTTTATGGCCCCCATTGCTATTCTGGGGGGTATTATCACTTCTCGCCTGACATGCCCGCTGCGTACATATATACCCTGTACTTACTCTAACTGAGAAGCGTTAGCAAGCAGGGAAACATCGCTGCTGAATTTTAACAGCGATATATCGTGCAGTTCTGAAAACATCGATTGTATGGAATTTGCCATCGATAGTTTGCAGCGCTAGTACGCAGCTGTTTATTTTTTGGCGCGAGGTGTGTGCGTACCTTTCCTGAGAGCCTCGCTAGCGTTTGAGGATCAGTTTGATATAGTTGAATTAAAAGATATAGCATTATGGATCTGAACGATGCCGTGCTGACGTGTGCGGTGAACATGCAGTGGACGAACGCAGCGGGGGCGGCGGGACGCAAGCTGGCCTACAAGACGGCGACGCTGCGTCTGGTGCGCAACGAGCTGAGGGAAATGTTCGTGGAGGTGACGCCGGAGAAGCTGAAGCCGTTAAAGTTCAAACTGAAGGATATTGTGGTGCACAAGAAGTTCATGGCGGAGGGCAAGGCGACGTTCAACTTCAAGGCGGAGCACTGCGCCCTCTACCTGTCCAACGCCCCTCCCGGCACCCTCATGTACTTTCTGCGCACCATCTTCATCAAGCTGAACGGAGCTCCCGAGGACACCAAGGATGAGGCCTCCATGCAGCAGAAGCTGCGGGCTCACCTGCTGTCGGATCGGCCCAGCAGCTTCGAGGACGTCTCTCCGGTGACCACCGCCGAGATGCTGCTGGCACGCAAGAAGGCTGGCCTGATGCCACGTGCCACCTCCACCACCCCCTCGCCACAGGCAGCTAGCAAGAAGCGCCGCTTCGAGGAGCTCAAGTCCTCGGATGTGCCGGCTGCCAAAAAACTGTATCAGGCTTCCCCGCTCACCCTGCCCGCGGCTGGAGACGCCGAGGATGCACTGCGTCTGAGCAGCGAGCAGATGGAGGTGCTGCGTGCCTGCACCAGTGGCAAGAACGTTTTCTTCACGGGCTCCGCCGGCACCGGCAAGAGTTTCCTGCTGCGCAAGATCATCTCCGCCCTGCCGCCCGACGGCACCGTCGCCACCGCATCCACGGGCGTGGCAGCCTGCCTCATCGGCGGCACCACGCTGCACGCCTTCGCCGGCATCGGCGGCGGCGACGCCACCATGCAGCGCTGCCTCGAGCTGGCGGCGCGTCCGGCGAGCGCCCAAACCTGGAGGAAGTGCAAGCGCTTGATCATCGACGAGATCTCCATGGTGGATGGGCAGTTCTTTGAGGTAGGCCAGAGGGAATGACAAATGTATACCCTGTATCCATTAAAAAATGGGCTAAACAGGCAAGAGAAGGCGTGGCAGATCCCATAAGGCATATATTCTTAATCAGGATGGTGAGCTGAGTCGATATAGCCTTGTCTATCTGGATGAAAGCGACGATCTCGGAATATATTTTTGTATGCATCGCTTTTAAGTTTTTCCTTTTCGATTGATCTATTAACTCGATATTTAGACGTGAATCGATCAAAAACATCGATCTTGGATGCCACGCCCCATCTTGGATGTTTTCAGTAGTTAGTAGAGCCCATTAATATCTACCAATTCTGTAAATTTAAATTTAGCCGATTTCTAACGTTGATTTCCGATTTCCATTCCGGCAGAAAATCGAGGCCGTGGCCCGTCAGATACGCCGTAACGAGCGTCCCTTTGGCGGCATTCAACTGATACTCTGCGGCGACTTCCTGCAGCTGCCGCCGGTGATCAAGAGCGAACTGGCGGGTCAGCAGAGATTCTGCTTCCAGAGCAGCGCCTGGGAGACGTGCATCCAGTGCGTGTTTGAGCTGAAGCAGGTGCATCGTCAGTCGGATCCGGAGTTCGTCAAGATACTGAACCATCTGCGCATCGGGCATGTGAACGAGGGCATCAGCAGTCGCCTCATGTCCACCTCCAAGCAGAAGATCGAGGGCAACGGCATCCTGGCCACGCAGCTCTGCTCCCACACCAACGACGCCAACTCCATCAACGAGTCCAAGCTGGAGCAGCTGACGGGGGAGAAGCAGCTGTTCCGTGCCGAGGATTCGGATGCGCTGATGTCCAAGCAGCTGGATCAGCAAGTGCAGGCGCCTGCCCAGCTCTACCTGAAGCTCAACGCCCAGGTGATGCTGCTCAAGAACATTCACATCGCCAACGGCCTGGTCAACGGCGCCCGCGGCGTCGTCGTCCGCTTCGAGAAGGGTCTGCCCGTGGTGCGCTTCAAGAACAACCAGGAGTACGCCTGCCGGCATGAAAAGTGGATCATCAAAACAGCCACCGGAGGGATTGTGACGCGTCGTCAGGTGCCGCTGAAGCTCGCCTGGGCCTTTTCCATACACAAGAGTCAGGGATTAACCCTGGACTGCGTGGAGATGTCCCTATCCAAGGTCTTCGAGGCCGGACAGGCCTACGTCGCGCTCTCCCGCGCCAAATCCTTGCAGTCCATCCGCATCCTGGACTTCGATGCCAAGCAGGTGTGGGCCAATCCGCAGGTGCTGCAGTTCTACAAGAACTTCCGGCGGCGTCTGATCGACACCACGATGATTCCTCTGGGACCCAGGAACAAGGACAAGCAGCCGGGACAGGACGGCAAGGCGAACAGCGCGCTGGCGAAGCTCAAGAAAAGCCTGATGAACAAACCGCTCGTCTCCATTAGCTAGCTTAATGTAGTTATGACAAAATTTCAATTCATATAGGAAGTTATACCTAATTTTTCTAATAGACGTCACTAATCCTAGGCTACAACTTTAGATAGTTTGATTTAATTGAAGAAGACCTTCCGGACCTTCCCTCGAAGTAATCCAAATCTTAGGCACTTCGATTTCGATCAAAGAGCGCCTGATGAACAAACTCTCAGTTCAGAAAATATGACAAAATTTGTATAGATCCCGATCGAATGCGCTAATTTCTCTAATATATCTTTTCAATCCTATATAGCTAAAATTGATTTGAAAAGTTTTTGAGTAGACTTTCTTCAATTCGAGGAGACCTACCTCAATTCAAGAAGACCTTCCGCAATTCCCTCAAACTAAGATTGTGCAAGATTTTAGGCATTTAGATATCGCTCAGAAAGAGTCGGACCTCTTCATAAACTAGTTTAATATAGACAATATGAAATCCCATAGAAAAGTATTAAGAAAACTGCATTTTTAGAAACCACCAGGCTTTGCTTTTTGAATCAACTTTGAAAGTGTTACAAGAGGTTGCTTCAAAGTCCAGACCCTGATTACATTTTCCTAACTTTCTTACTAGACTAAATTTAACTAATATAACTGTAGCTTAAATAGTTCTCTTGAACAAACCGCACGGCTCGTTAAGCTAGCTTAATATAGGAAGTATTTGTAATTGTATTAGCAGACGCAATTTTTTTAAGAACTGGATGAACCAGGCTCTGCCTTTTGAAGCAGCCAAGAAGCTGCTTGAAAACCCAGACTCTGGTTTTATCACGATTTTCCTACAAGACTATTAGTTATAAGCTACTTTAACTAGTTTAATTCGATTCATTTTTGCAATAAACACAGAATAATATTCAGAATTCTTTTTGCTTAAAATACTTCAGAAGAACTATCAAACTCTCTGTTTTATCCTATATAGAATTTATAAAATTACTCTGCGTTTGAACTACAATTTTGTATTTTGTCTATAATATATTTGGGTAAATCCTCGTTCACAGGCTTCCAACAATTGGTATAAACATTGATTAATGGGCATCATTAACGCTATGGTCGTCGGACTGCATTCCGCTTCCCACGGGTCCATGGCGACGCTCCCAGATCAGACGATGCTTCTGCTTCATGTAGGCGGTCTTGGCGTTGGCGTAGCCACCCAAATCCCCATCTGCAAGACAGGAGAATAGTTTAAAACGGGTCAATAAAGTCATTGGGGTATTTCGAGTGAATAAAGTAGTTCAAGGATACCCCCAGGAATGGAATTGAAGTATTTTGAATTAGTCGAGGCTTACGAGACATTCGATTCTTTAGAGACATTCAAATGATTCGAGTGATTATTTCTAGTAAATCGAGTTTTTCGGATTCATCGAAGAATTTTGAATTATACGATTGTTTCGAGATATTCAATCGATTAATGACAGTATTTATCTAGTCAATCGAGACATTCGATTCTTTAGAGATATTGGATTGTTCCGAAACATTAGAATGCTTCGAGTAATGGCTGGATTTCAAGTAAGTCGATTATTTCGAATTCAGTAAAGTATTTTGAATTAATCGATTGCTTCGAGTCATTTAAGTGTTTCGGGACATTCGAATGTTCCGAAACATTCGATTCTTTAGAGATTTTTGACTGTTTCGAGATTTCGTCGTTCGATTAATGGCAGTATTTCTAATAAATCAAGACATTCGAATTAGTTACATTCGATTGCTTTGATTCGAATCTGCAACGATTTTCGATTGCTTAGAGAAATTCGATTGTTCCGAGGTATTCGATTGTTTGTAGTCCTTCGCTTACACTTGGTGAACCAGTTCTCAGAGGCCTTCTCGTACTGGTTGAGGAGGGGCCGGCACTTGACCATGTGGTCGGGGGCCTCGTAGAGCATGCAGTCCTCGAACCGGAGGCGCAGGATGTTCAAAACTTCGCTGTCCACCAGGCGGTCCCTGCGGAATTGTTGATCCGCCTCGAAGCGGCAGACGGCGTCGTCCGTGTAGCACTGGTCGATGGTGGGCACGCGGCGGAAGCGTTCGTGGTACCAGTTGGACTTGGTCTGGTTCGGCTCCACGATTTTCTCTGGAAAAACGAATTTTCATTTTCTTGCATTTTCCGAATGTAAACAAATCAGCGTTTGAGGTTATGTCATTATGTAATTGCAAAACTCCGTTTAATTAGCTTATACATACATTAAACACTGCATTCGATTACAAATTAAGCAGAGTTTTGGCAATTATATTGAAAAACTAAGCCTAATTTAAGCCTTTTTATTGGTTTTTTACCTCTGAACCAGGTCACGGGTCCATCGATGGCATTTTGCACAGATTGTGCGAAGCTGGCCATGGGGCTGCGCGGCTCCGGCATTTCGCTAGCTGCAACTTCGGTAAAAGCCATTATTTTAATTATTATTATTTATTTTAAGCAAATAACTAAAAAAATTCACCCGTAAAATATCCAAGCAGCTAAAAAACAACAAACAGCTGAGTGTGCGAAGAGTGCGACTATATGCGACTAAATGCAGCATAGGCTGGCAGCCTTGTGAGTGAGTTTTTGCGCGCAGCCAACTTCATGCGAGCGCAATTTGCGTGCGTATCGTTCAGTGTTGCCAGACCTAACTGGACTTCAGATCTTAAATAAATATATAAAATTACAGTGGTGTTTTTAATTCAATAAATTATTTAACATTTAAAATATTAAATCTAAAAAACAATACTGATTTGGCGTAACAGCAAGCTGTTAAACTGGCAACGCTGGAATCGATTCATATGTATATCGATAAGTTTATTCGAGTTTGGCGCGCGATCTCTATTCCTAACCTCTGCTTGCCATCTGCAAACCTCAAGCATGCCGAAAGCTTAGGTGTCGCTTATTGGAATTCGTTAAATACAAATATATTAGGAATACATTTCTTTAACTTAAATCTCTTAAAAAAGAACATACTTTTCTCATTCCAGCTATCGATTAATATGCATATCGTATGAGTTGCATGCGAGCTTGGCGCGCGCTCTCCATTCCCATGGCGAGCGAACCTGCGCTTGCCATTCGCTCCGAACGTCGAACCTGCCGAAAGCTCAGTGGTTGCTCAGTTGCAGAGAGCGCGCGTATTTGCATCGTCAAACACGAATCGGCGTCTCGCTCGGCAGTTTTGTGGCGGTCGTCAGAGAGCTCGCACGTGCGAACGCGTCGTCAAGCGGCAAAGTTCGCCACATTCAAAGCACAAACAAAACAACAGCAGCAACAACAACAACAACAACAACACAAAAGTATCTTCAATCGAAAGAAACAAAACGAAAAACGACAACAAAAAATAAAAAAAACGCAAACGCCGTGTATATTGTGTGTGTGTGTGTGTGTGTGCGTGAAGAAGAAGCGTAAAGAGCAAATTCTAAATAAATATTCAATAACGACAAAAAGCAAATCGTTAAGAATGCAAAAATATTTGCAAGCACAACAAGCATATTAAGAGGCAGCGAAAAGAGAATATACACATACATACATACATATCTGTGCATACATATAAGAAATAAGTTTATAAATAGTGCACAAACAAGAGGCATTAAGAATTGTCAAGCGTGCGGCGGCGGCGACGGCGACGGCGACGTCAGCGTCAGCGTCTGTCCTCTGCTCTGCCCCCTCGGCAGCCTGTGCGTATGAGCGACGTGCGTGTGTGTGTGTGCGTGTGCGTGTCCGGCCGGTGTGTCTGTGGTTGTGTCTGTGTCTGCCGGCCTTCGTCTTCAACGCAGTCGGCGCCGACGTCGGCGTCAACGTCCGCGTTAGCCGTCGGTCTCGTTGTCGCAGCATCCGTCGCGCTGTCGGCGTCGCAGTCGCAGCGACAAAAGTGAAGCGCGAATTTGAAATTGAAATTGTGCAAATTAATTGAAGGCGCAAAGTTTAATAAAAAGCAAAAAGAGCAACAATAACAACAAAAAGTTGCAAATTTTGCCAAAAAGACAAATTTGAAAACAACTGCAGCGACGCCAGCGTCAACAGCGACGCCGACCGAGCGCAACACGCGCGCCAATAACAACAACAACAACAACAACAACAACAACAACGAAATAAGCTCTCTGTGGAAGAGAGCAAAGAGAGAGGAGGAAGGAGAGAAAGAGAGCGCAGCGCCGTCGGCAAATGCAGCAAATTGCAAAATTGTACAAAAGTGCCAAAAATAAATAGAATAATAGAATAAAAATGTATGAAAAATAGCGGAAATAGTTGAAAATAATATTAATACGTTGAAAAGCAATTGAAAGCAAAATGAAAATCAAAATGTCTGCCAGGTGAAATTGCAAAAGAGAGGAAAAATACTAACAGAAGAGTGAGCGGCAGCTGTGCGTGTGTGTGTGCGTGTGTGTGTGATTAGTTAATTGAGTGATAATGACCGAATACGTGACACCCATTATCAGCAGCGTGCTGCAGAAGTACCAGACGAGTGCAACGAAGAGCCTGCAGGGTCCTGCGGTGGCCTTGATCAAGAAGGAGATCCTCAGCTCCCCGGAGCCGCACGAGCTGCTGCACCATCATCATCATCACCACCACAATCATCATCATCATCATCATCTGCAGCAGCAGCAGCAGCAGCATGAGAATAGCAGCAGCAACAACAACAACTCCAGCTGCAGCTCCAACTCCAACTCGAGCTCCAACTCCAGCTGCGGCTCAACGGTTGTTGCAACAGTTGCCAGCGCCTATGTGGCGCCTCTGCCGCTGCCCCCGGAGCTATCGCAGCCCATACTCTCGCAGCCGGACTCGGGCTGCGGGGAGCTGTACGAGACGCGGCTGGAGGGCAAGACGATCGGCTGCTTCTCCTTAGGGGGGGAGATGCGTCTCTGCCTGCCCCAATTTCTCAACAACGTGCTGAACGACTTTACGCTGGAGCAGATCAATCGGATCTTCGATGAGCTGGGCATCTACTGCTCGCAGTGCACGCCCGATCAGCTGGTGGAGTTCAAGGCCGCCAAGATCCTTCCCTCGGATGTCAAGGCCAGCGGGCTGATCACCCGCACCGATGCCGAACGCCTCTGCGCCGCCCTCCTGCATCGATCGGATAGGAACAGCTACGTGCCGGTCGAAAGCTTGGCCAAGGGAGCACTTAGCTTTCAGGTGTACCACAAGTGCTTCGGGAAGTGCGAGGGAATCTGCACCCCCGACATGTACTCCTACCAGAAGCCCACCTGCATCAAGTGCCTCGAGTGCGAGGGCTGGTTCTCCCCCCAGAAGTTCGTGGGACACGTGCACCGGAAGTTCGAGAACCGCACCTGCCACTGGGGATTCGACTCCCGCAACTGGCACGATTACCTCCACGTGGCGCTCGACGTGGAGAACCGGGAGAAGTACCAGCGGATCCTGGACCAGCTCAAGGAGGTCGAGATCAAGGAGATGCACAAGGCGCAGTGTGAACTGGACCACAAGAAACGAAAGGTGAGCAAGCGAATATCCATCATGAATCAAAAATTTCCACAGAATTATAAAACATTCTTCAATAGTTAAGAGGTATTTAAAAATTGCTGGGAAAACTATTATACTCGGATAATTTTCAAAACCCTTTGTTTGGGAGAAAAACGATGTGAAAAATTCGACAAATTATAAATTATTCTTTGAGTTTTAAATATTGCTAAGGATATTTTTCAAACGCTGTTTTTGATAGAAAAATTGTGTGCAAAATTCAATAAATCTTAAATTATTCTTCAAGATTTTAAAATTATTTAAATATTGGTTTAATAAATTGCTCATATGGATTATTGAATAAATCCATGATAAGCGTAATTAGAAAAGTTGGCAAGGCTGGTTATCTATCTAGATCTGGAAATCTTTCTTATGGCTTACATATGGCCTGGAAAAGTCATTCGCTTGTAATGTGTTCATTCATGTTTAATGGGTATTTGTTCTGAGCTTAAATTGTATTTGTTCCGCTGCTTAATCGTAATAATAATAGTAATAATAGAGCATTAATATATTATGTGTATTTATGTGCATAATATTTTCACCCGGTAATTTTCCCCCTTCCCTTGGCTCACATTTCGTTAAGCTTTCAGTTGGGCTTTTGAGCACGGTTGGCATGCCGCTTCCTCTCCCTCTCTTTGCTCCTCTCTCTTGCTCTGCCGTTCGCTCATTCAACTTTTTGGCGCCGTCAGCTGCTTCACACCTTGGCTACTGCAGCAGCAGCGCAGCGCCCACGAGCAGCGACTGAGGCGGCGCCATATTTGGTTGTCTCGTTGTTGTTGTTGTTGCTGTTGTTGTTGTTGTCGTTCTTCTTTCGCACTCGAAATTCGCATTCAATTCGATCTTCTTGAACGACAAAAGCTCATCAAACACAAAGAGGCAGCGCGAGGGAGACGGCAGCTGAGGCGTGCGGCGCAGAGCAGCATCAAACGTAGACGCCGACAGCGACGGCGACGGAGGCGTTAGCAGCGACGTTGTCATAACATAATGCGCAAAATAATAATTATTATAAAATTATTATAAAATTTATTAAATTTTTTCAAGTATTTATAGCAAGATTTTATTTATTTATTAATCTTATTGAATATTTAAAATTTATATAATTTATTATTTTAATAAACATCTTAATATTTAAATATAATTTTTGCCGTTAATTTAATGTTTAAATAAAAAACGTTGCTCTTGAGTTTTTTTTTTACCTAAACTAGTTAAATTTCTGCTTAAACAGCGCACTCGATTTTTAGTTTTTTACTTGCAATAAATACCAAAGTTGTTTTTTGTTTGTCCCCAAGCTTTTTGCTTGCAATTTTTCTGTTTTTTGTTGTTCTTTTTGTTGTTTCTGTTTGAACGCGCGCAGCCAGCGCGTCTGCCGTGGCCGTGGCGTCGCGTCGCTGCAACGCCGACAACTTGTCTCTGCTGACGTCTGTTTGCTGCCAAACAACAACAACAAAAAGCACCAAAGCATAAAAAAGTGGTATTTATTTTTAGCATTGCTGAAAATCGTTGAAATTATCGATAACAACACAGGCAAAGCGCATCAATTTATAAATACAAATTTCGACTTCATTTGGCGCGACGTCAGCAGCGCTGCCAGCATCAGCGTCAGCGTCAGCGTCGGCAGCGCCTGCAGCAGCCTTTCAGTTTTCAGCTTTTTTTCGGTTTTTTTCGCACCAGCTTCAGTGCTAAAAAAACATACGGCAAATAACGACTGTATAATACGTATAATGAGCAGAAAAAGGGCGTTCGAGGCATGGTCGAAAGGGTTTGCCAACGGCAGAGATAAAGATGGAGTGAGAGAGGGACAGGGGGGAGGCAGGGTTCATTGGTTGGCAAGGGCAAAAATAAATCGCAAAAAACCGGTTGATGTCTGTCCGCTGTCTGCGGCTTGTTTGCTGTGTGCTTTGCGCTCTCTCGCGCTCTCGCGCTCTCCCGCTCTGCCGCTCTCTTTGCACTGGGGCGCCGCGCAGTCGCAGGAACACACAAACAATAACAAGCAGCGGTCGACGCTGGCGCAGACGCAGACGCAGCAGCGAAAGAGAGCGCAAGGGAGCGCAGCATGCAAACAAATGCCAATGAACGTGATGGACAACAACAACAACAACAAGCAGAAAGAGACGGCGACGTTGTCACGAGGCGCAGACTGCGACGGCGACGGCGACTGCGACGGCGATTGCGACGCTCGCAGACCTTTCGCCTGCCCTTCGCAGCTTTTGTCGCTGAACTTTTTGCCTGCTGTCGTTGTTGTTTTATTGTTTTATTTGTTTTTGCGCTCTGCCTGATCGAGCATCTATTTCTGCCTAATCGAGTTGGCAGCCCTTACATAAGCGCTGCGCACTGTTATCGATAACACCCGAGAATCGTTTCATATTTATTTTAATTTATTTCTCCGTCCGAATTTCATGTTTTTGTTTACCCAAAATTGTATCAACGGGTTTTGTGGCTTATAAAATTACCAAAAACAAAAAACAAAAATTACCATAAAATACTGTATTTTATTTTTGTTTAAGACCCGTATTGCTGTAGTGTTTTTAGCTTGCTTTTTGTTTGTCGTTGTGTTTTTTGTGGTTTTACAAAAGTCCAAAATTCAACGCATCGCACGTTTCATGAAATTCGCCGTTGTTGTAATTCCACATTGAACAAACTCGCTTATCTTATCTCCCCTTCGGCCAGGCTGATAAAACTCAGCGAAATATTTTCGCTGACCACGTTTCGAAATGCCAAAAAAAAGCCGAAAAAAATTAATAAAATATTTTTTATAATAAGTATATTTTGTTTTAGTCAGGGTTACCTTTGGTCTCTCCTCGTAGAACCGATAAGATCGCCAAATCTTTAAATTGCTCCCCATCTGAATCATAGCCCAGACGCGTGTTGCTCTCCCAATGGGTTCTTTAGCGCTCATTAATCATGGGCTGGTACTATAATTTGATTAGTGATCAGACTATATAGTAGGTTCAGCTGATTCGATTGTCATGATGAACTCGCATCGAATAGCCTTGGAAACGATTGGCGATTGTAAAGTTTTTACCCAAATTCCATATAATGGGGTTGAAAATGCCTAATGATAATTAGAATTGCTTAAACGCTTGTTAGTTAATTTCACTAATTTATTTCTAAATCAATAATCAAGTCGAAACTAGGCAAAATCTATTATAAAGTTTGTTTGTAAATTTAACTGATTTGCATTGATGTTAATTCAAGTAATCTATTTTTAAATTAGAAGTAATTATATGCCGAGTATTTTCTTGTTCAGTGCGTTCGCAAGTAATTTATAATATTTACAATGCAAATTGCACATAATTTAAGCATAAATATGCTGAAAACAATTTAAAACTAACTGCATAGCGTAGTTTATTACACAAAAACTAATTTTTCAGGCGCTTAAATCAAAGACTGTAACTAATCTCCAGCTGTGTTTAATTTAGTATTAATATATGCTAGTCAAACTGATTAAATCTTGCAGCTAGGAATTTAATCTAAATAGCACTTGATCAACTGTTGTCTAGCAAGTCCAATGACTGCTCCATATAGAAAACATGCGCATAAATATAAATGTGAATATGAATACGAGTACGAATATGAATATGGGTATGAATATGAATATATATACAAATATTAACCCGGGGGATTTGCTTCGCTGAGCTTGTTGTTGTTATTGTTGTTGGCAAGAGCTGACAGTTGGCGATGTGATAAGCGCGATAAGAGCACAGAGCTTTCCTCGCTGATCCACTGGCAATATTCCGCCTATACCTCGAGTAAAAAACTACTACAAAATAATACAAAAGAATCCTCTCTCGACTGTCTTATACCCTGTACCATAGCTCACGCTCTCTTATTAATCATAATTCTTTGATTAATGGACCTATTTAATTTAAATTTCTACAGTTCGTAGAAGACAGAATTTACGTAGATAACGTAACGCCACGCCTCTTTTTGCCTGTTATATACATTCTGACAAAGTTAATAACCCTGTGTTTCCCATTTTTTAATGGTTACAGGGTATACAAAAACAAGAAACCCCGCTGGCCGTACAGAGTCTAGAGTCTCGAGACCTCCTCGCTGCGCATCATCATGTCATGTGATGTTCGCTTTGCATTCTGCGTTTCTTCTGCTTTTCGTTTTATTATTATTATTCTTTTTTATTTATTTTTCGCTTTTTGCCTTTATTTTTTGCTAATACTAAAATGTGTAGCGTAGACAAAAGCCTCACAAGGTGTGGCCGGTGTCTGGGGCTCTTGGTCTAAAGTACGTTCCCAAGTGCACAGTTTTTGCATACACTCAGAAAAAAGCAGACTGCGTCGATCCGCAAAAAAAGCTCTTAAATGAAAATCATTTGTCAATTAGAAATTGATATTAAATCCAGACGAGATGAAAGACCAAACTATATTTAAATTAAGCGCCAAGTTAATCTTAATTTAATTTCAAAACTTCATAAAAAAGCAAACTTTTTGTTTAAAATTAAATACATGTTCATTAAAGATGCCATCCATATTCAAAACGCAAGTATCAAAACTTTGTTAATTTCTTTCAGTGTACGAGTAGTGGCCTTTTTTGTAGTTGTTGTGGCAGGTGTGCTCGGGGTTCTTTTATGCGTCGTTTATCGTTGAATCTGAAATCCAAACAGTTTGCAGTTCCAGTCACAAAATCCAGTCTCAATCCGCAGTCCAGACAGAGGCAGACATCGAGATACAGATACAGATACAGATACATATAGAGATACAGATACAGATACAGCTTGGAGTCTAGTCTCAGAGTCTCGTTTCTGTCTGCTCTTCAAGCACTCTATTCTCTCTCTCTCTTTCTCGGTTCTCTTTCTCATCGTCCACTTAGCAAATGTTTAAAAATCATTCTCATGTTTATTTTAATTAAGCTCCACGATTAAATTTGAGCGTTCGATATTATTATTTTTATTTGTATATTTTTTTTCGTTTTGCTTTGGCTTTTGCTAATGATATTGCCTTTTTGGAGCTTCTTGTTGTTGTTCTTTTCGGTTTATTGAATTCACTTGAGAAATTCCTATTTATTTATTTATTTGTTTTTTATTATTTTTTCTCGCACACACACAAATTAGTGAAAATATTTAAATAACCGAAACGTGTTTCAACATTCCTATGTTTTTTTTTTTGTTATTATTTCGATTTGATTTTAGGTGAAAATTATTATGTAAATATTTTGTCAACGCTTCGAACGTTCGCTGATATTATTGATATTGTTAAGGTCTACAAATTTTCACATTTTGCGTCTGTTAAATCATTGACCTTAATCGATTTGTCATTATTGAATGAGAGCAATATTTTCTTGAAATATTTAGACCCTGTATTTTAAAAAAATAAAAGGGTCTATTAATTTAGTGCAAATGACAGCTGTGTGTAACAGGCAGAAGGAAGCGTGGTAGACCCCCCAAAGTATATATATTCTGACTCAGGACGACGAGCTGAGTTGATATAGCCATGTCCGTCTGTCCGTCTGTCCGTCTGTCCGTCTGTCCGTCTGTGTGTCTGTCCGTCTGTCCGTATGAACACCTAGATCTCAGCAACTATAAAAGCTAAAGACACCAGCTTTCCGGATTTAGGTAGTCAGCTAATGCAAGCAGATCAAGTTTATTTCAAACTTTTGATATCTCACCTCCTTTATCCGCGAATCATCAAAAATCTACACCTACCTCAAAAATCTCGAAAACTATAAACGCCACAGCAGCCACAATAATAGCGCTACAGGCTTGTAATTTGGCATGTACGTAGTCTATGACATTATCCACCAATGCTTTAAATTAAATTATGATTTGAAACAGAAATAGCGAAGATATGCAATAGACAATGTTTTGCAAAATGTATTTATGTGCAACTGCAGCCACAATATTAGAGCTACAGACTTGTAATTTGGCATGAACGTAGCCTATTGAATTATCCATCGATGCTGTGAATTACATTACAATCGGAGAAGAAACAGCGAAGTTATGCAGCAGTAAATTGTTTTATAAATGTATGTTAGCGCAACTACAGCCACAGTTTAAAAGCTATAGACTTGGGATTTGGCATGTACGTAGCCTATGGCATTATCCATCAATGCTGTGAATTACATTACGAACAAAGAAGAAACAGCGAAGATAGATCAGACAAAGAAGCCACCTAGATCTTGCAGACTATAAGAGCTAGAAATACAATTTTTGGGCATTTAGGTTCTCCTATGCAGCAATCATATCAAGTTTGTTTGGGTTTTTTGATAACTCCTCTTATTCCTCCGCTAACCGAAATACCAATTCAGCAACAGTTTGCAGTTTCAAAGCTCAAGTTTTTAAGCTAAAGATTTGGGATGTGGCATGTACGTAGTCTATGACAATCCCAATCGATGCTGTGAATTACATTACGGTCGGATAAGAATCAGCGAAGAAAACACAAAGTACAGGGTCTCCTACTGTCGGTTACATCCGACTGTAGCTCCGTCCTTACTGGTTTTCACTAGAAATTATAGAATACTAGGTGAAAACTTTGGGTTTATAGCTTATTTTAGATCGTTTGAGATCAATTGGAATATTTTACGAAATATAAGGTCGCATTTTAAAAAATAACACAAAAATTTAATAAAATAGGTAAAACTAAACTGTTTGTTGAACCTTATCAATTAACTAAAAGATTTTCTTGAAATTCCTATTTAAAATTTACGTTTTTTGTTTACTTAAAGTTTAGATAGAACCCTGTATAAATATTAAAAAAGGTTATACTCTAATTTGAGTTTAGGGCCAAAAACTACGCATTCGATTTGTTGTTAGCTGACATTGTACTTTGGAATATTTTTATTTATTATTTCTACTTATTTTGCTAATAGGCAATGACCTCGTTTTTGTTGTTGTTTGATTTGTTTTTTTTTTTTGTTCCGACTCGAAATGTGTTACAAAAATTGTACAAAAGAGTCAAGTGTGTGTAGCTTATAAGCTGTAGTTTAATTTATGATTGAATTGAAGCTGCGCAGCTGATAAGACATGGATTCTATAATATATATGCTATATTCTATATTGTAGTTTGCCTTGCGCAGTCTTTGCTGTTATCAGCGCTCTCTCTGTCTCTCTGTTCGCTTATCAGTTGGCTTGGCAATAGCTCTGTTATCAGCTGATAACTCTCTGCGTCTCGCTGTTATCCGGAGCACCTTTAGCACCACGTCTAAGCGTCGTCTTCTGCGGCAGACGTGACAGAATTTGCAAAGCGATAAATGCTATCAGATATCAGCTTGGGCTCCGCTGATGTTCTGATGATCAGCAGTTTAGATCATCATGATGTTCTGCTGTTTACCAGCGATTTCCTAGTGTCATTTCCCATGTTTGCGCTGCTTCCGTCGTAGAACCCTTCTCCCTCTAGATTCCCCTTTCTCCTGCCGCCTTTTCTCAGCCGACAGTTTACACCTGGCACGACTTGCTTCACTGGTTTCCAGTTCCAGTTCTGGTTCAACTTGTGCAGCAAGTTGCATTTCCTTCCTATTTGCCTAACGGTCGCATTTGAGACGGAAACCTACCTGAACCTACCTGAACTTCTTCAACAATCAGCGCTAATTGGCGGCCAATTGCTGAGAAAAAATCGCATTACGGCTCGTTAGCAATTGGCACAATAATGTATCTCTCATAATTGTCCATAATTAAGCATCAAATGATATGAATTTTCGGCTTGCCATTCAATTTGCCATTTAAAAGCCAAGTGTATACTTAAAGTTTTCCCTGCTGGCGTCTTCTTTTCGCCATAATTGCTTTTCTATGACAACAAATAAAAATAAAATACGCTTTTATTGTTACTATTTCTTTGTGATTGCGCCTGAATGACGCTGATTAAAACTCTGATAAATTTACGACCTTGCAGAAGGAAGACAACCAGAGACAGAGACAGAGACAGCAAAAGCAACAAAACTTTGCAAAAATATTTTATCTGTGAAAAAGTGTAGCGAATTATTAAATTTTGTGAAAATGGAATGCATTTCTGGGAAGTTGTAGCTATCTCTATATGCTTTTAGCTATTTTTACAGTCGGTTATATTTTTATTTCATTCCATTAGATTGTTATTTTATTTATTTCTTATTTATTTTATGTATTTCGTATTGATTTTATTTATTTCTGATTTGTTTTATTTATTTCTGTTTTGTTTTATTTATTTTGTATATATTTTATTGAAGATTTATTTAAATTAAATAATTAATGTCAGTAAGGGAGATAGTAGTTCTTAGTCCAATGAAGTTACTCGATTTCATTCGGGACATTGGACTAATGGACGTGCTTTAGGTTCAGCAGGGAGTACAATAGATCTTTCAGGTCCCATAATAATAATAATAATATTAAAATTAAAAATTATTGGTTGTTTGTCAAAAGATTTGTTGGAGATTTTTCTTTGATGTTTTGCAGTTTTAGCGAGAGTTTGATTTATGTAGGTCTCATAATAATAAATGTCGCGTCCTTCAATTGATATATTTTGCGATACGTTGAGATTTATGACAGCTTACTATAATACATTTAGATTAAACTTTGGATTGTACATGTTCGAGTTATCTTGCAGATTAGCGTACATATTTTGTTTAAGTTTTAAAATAATTAAACATAGCAAAATTTGCCCTGACTACAAAATTTAATAAGCTGCAAATTGCAATATTTTTAAATCTATTTATGTAAAACTCTGAAAAGAATCTCGTAGATAGTGAACTTCTCTAAAGGTTTTTAATAAAAGTGACTTGTTAAAAATTCTACCTGCAATTTAATTAAAATAAAAACTTCTTGCAATTTTGGGTTTTTTCAAATATTTTTTTTTTTTAGATTTTTTACCATTATTTTTCTGAGGAGGATGTTGGGTTTTGGATCGTGCTTGTTGTCAGTTTGTTGATAAAGCTGTTGTCTGCCTTTCCCCTACGCCCTTCCCCCTTCACTTGCCCCTCTGCATATTACAACCTTGTCAAAACTGAAACCATTGGATTGCGGCGGTTTCAGTTTCTAATAAGGTTTTGGTTACGCCTTTTGCACTTGTCAAGCAGCCAGAATTGATTGACAGCTGCTGTAATCCGAGTCCGCCGTCAGACATTGCGTTTTATGGGCCCGATTTGATAATGCAGATATCAGGCAGAGTCAGAACCTCAATCGGAGTCGGAGCATGTTGTTAAAGCTCGATAAATGTCGTGTTGAAATGCAACAAAATTCACATCGAGCCACTTTCACACGCGACACAAGTTGCAACAAAATTGTGCTGCATTTGCGTGTTGCTGCCGTTTTTCTATTGTTCATGTTGCATGTTGCTGGCGTGCATTGCTGTTGCTGCTGCTGTTGCTGCTTCTTTTGGGTGGGTGTTTTGAATTTCAGCTGCTACTCGTGTTGAGCAGCGAGCCAAAAAGCCGTCAAGAGAAATTCTAGACGTTTTACACGTCAAATGCTGATGTTGTTGTTGCTGTTGTTGTTGTTGCTGCTGCTGCTGCTGCTGTCAGTGCGCATGAGTGAACATTGAGCCGACTGTCTAGGCTCTGGGAGAGCATTTGCAAAAATGAAACCAAAACAAAACAAACAATAACAAAACAACAGCAACGACAACGTCGACAACGACGTCAATTGTAAATTTTGCGCGACATGGCGGCAAATGCAACAGCAACAACAACAGCAACAACAACAGCAGCAACAACAACAGCAACAGCAACACCCTCGACATGCAGCCACCTCTCAACCCAAAACGTCAACGGCATTTGCTTGTTGTAAATGATATTGTCGTCATACGTACACACTCACACACTCACACACTCAAACACTCACACACTCATATACACTCACACACACTCGCAGTGTTAATTTGTTGTTGCTGCTGCTGCAGCGCATGATACCACAACATGTTATGCCCCAAGACAACAGCAATGATGCTGCCAATGCGCCAACAAACATTTGCATTAGTTTTACTCTATATTATTTTTGGGGGCAGCCGACTAAGGCCAGACGTAGTATCTCGTAAAAGTATCTCGATTTCCACGAATTACAATAAAAATTTAAATTTATATCGCTTACGGTATTTACGAGCAAAAGTCTAATTTGCAAAATTGCCTCTAGAAAAGCTTCAAAATTATAAACAAAATAATAAATAAAAATAAATAAAAACAAAATAAATATTAACAAAAACACTAATAACAAATTGAATAAGAACAAAATAAATAAAAAATAAAAAAACAATATTAAAATAAATAGCAAAATTATTAGGAACAAAATAATTGAATAAATGGGAAAACCTGTATAAAATCAAAATTTTCTAATTTTAATTTGTTAACGAATTTTAAAAGTAATATTTTTTATGAATTTGTTATATTTGAAATTCCATTTTCTTTAGTTTTGATGAGATGAGCTTGCATTTTTGAATATTTCTCGAGATTACAGTAGTTTGTCTCAGCAAAAAGCGCATCTGCAGGTCGTATATGACCTAGTCTGCGATTTTAGGGTATTGCCTTACCGCAACAATGTTTCTGCTGTTGTCGCGAGGCACTGAACTATAAAACAGCCTGCACTGTGGCTAGTTTACATTGTTGTTAGCTCAACCTACAAAATGCAATAGAGCTGGATCCCTCCTCGCCCCTCCCCTTGCCACAGTCTGCTGCATAGACACCTTAAATCGCAGCCTCCGTGCCGCCTCCCTTCCCTGCGTGCCAGGGTCTCATCATTACCTCCTACAGTCGCTTTTGTCAGTCGTTGGCTTCGTTTTAATTGGCGCACGCAAATTGCGCGCACATAACCTCAAAATTGCGCCTCCCCCCAGCCCAGATGTGCCCCGCCCCTTCCCCCCTGCAGTCTGGTATGACGTTGATGACGCGGCTTGAACTCAAGTCGGGGCAGAGGAGGCACGGGACACGAGGCACGGGACACGAGGCACGAGACACGCGACTCGGGCTAATGAAATATTAGAAGCTGACAAGGCGACGAAGACGATACCCTGTACAGAGAGAGAGAGAGAGAGAGAGGGGGGCTGGCAGGGTGGGGTGTTGCGGGGGGTAATTATAACGTAACGTGCATTTAGCATTTCATTTTTCTCTGCGCTTGTGTTTTTGCAATTAATGAATTGTTTGACTGCCTCTCCGGGCACTTGCGTTGTTTACGGAAATATTGACGCAGTAAACCCAAGCGAGCGACCTTTTTATGGCAGTACCTCTCTCTTTCTCTCTCTCTCCCATCCTCTCTCCCTCTCTCACCTGTCGCATTGTGCAATCTATTGACTTTTTACACGTGACAGGCAACTCTTGAGTCTGCTGTTGCCGGCAGTGTTTGTGTGGCCAAGAGAGCGAGACAGCTAGAGAGCGAGAGCGAGAAAAAGAGAGCGGCTAAGTAAGCCCTTGGCTTATGTAAACGGCCAACGAGCAAGGCAACAACTGTTGCACGTCATTTGTATTACTTTTTCTTTGTTGGCAATGCCTCAACTTGATCATCATCAGCCACATCATCATCATTATCGTTATTATTTTCATTATCATTACGCTCATCATTGGCAATTTTGATTAAACATCACAAGTGCTGCTGCCACACAACCAAAACTAAGCCAAAACATCAGGCACTAATCAAATTGCAATTTTGAACTTGATTTTGAGGCATTGGCAATTATTTTTGGGCCACTCGAAAACCCGGTTAACCGGTTGCAAGTGGCAACTTACCCGTTGGCTCTGGTTGCTGTTGTTGTAGCTGCAGTTTGTAGTTGGATGTTGCCAATAGCAATAGGCAAATATGTTGGCCAAAATAATATGCACCATACACTGTTTTTGTGGGTCAATGTTGCCGCTTAACTCTGTGGCATCTATGGTAAACAATAATGTTTTGGAAGCTGTGTAAAGTATTTTGAAAACAATTTCTTGTGCATACAAAAATACAAAAAATATTTTATCAAAATGCAAATCAAATCAGAAATAATCAACTAAATAAATAACCTAAATGAATAAAATAAAAGTTGACTGAATAATCTTCAAAAAACCTTTGATATATATTATCGATACCTATTTAATCGAATTTTTAATAAATGAGTTATCAAAATAAACATGGCATTGGTAAAACAATTAAAATATTTAAATTATTTTGCAAACAAATATGCTAAATTAAACTATACAAATTATTATAAAATTAAAATTAATTTTCTTTTTCTTTTTGATTAGTGTAGTATTTTTTGTTGTAATTTTTAACTGCTTAACTATGCCTAATATTATTAGTGGCATGCAACCCATATTTAGCTGCAGTTGAACTTTCTTCGCATTCGTAGAATATAGCTGGCATTTGTAATTGCCACAGCCGCAGCAACTGGTTGCCAATGCCATTCTTAGCAATTGTGGCTGCTACTACAGCTGCCACGCCCACGCCGCCTACTTGCGCCTCAATTATGCCAATTGCAGTTGGTTTTGCGCCATGACCTTAAAAAGGCAACATGGAAATGAAACATGTCTGTCTGTCCATCTGTCCGACTATCTGTCTGTCTGTCTGTGGCCCACTTGCCACTGCCGCCGCCGTCTGTTGCATGCAGCTGTTTGTGGTGCGTACAGCGACAACAACAACAACTGGCAAATGGCAATGCTCTCAGTGTCTCCGAGTCTCTTGAGTTATGCAATTCTTTTTGCATTTCGGTTAAATATTTTAAGTGGTTTTTGCCAACAGTAGCTAAGGTTGCCGCATTTTGTTGCACGCCGCACGTTGCAATCAAACGCATTTAACCCACAAACCAGCTGCTTAACAATTTGCCAATTTTCCATTTTACTCTGGCGCATTTTCTACTTAATTATGGCGCACATTGTTGTCATTCATGCACTGAGAGAAAAATCAATATATAGTTGAATATTAAACTTCCGGAATTTAATATTTTCCATTTTCCATTTTACACCTAAATTAATCTTAATTCATTTACAATTTTATTTCGATTCGTACTTAAATTCTAGAACAGAACATGACTAATTTAATAGCTTTGGTGTGTAGAACGATTCATGGCTGTTTTTTCTGAGTGTAGGCACTCATGACTCAACTCAACTGAATTCAACTCAAGAGACAAACTTGCCACAATCCCAGGCGCAACACCCACCCAGCCCAGCGGCAACGGCAAAATTCTCATGAAATTCGTTTGAAAAAACATTCACAAAAAAATAAAAAAAATTTAAACAAGAAAAAATATTTTGTTCATTAAAAAAATCTTGAAAAAATCGAGCAAAATTGCAATGAGTAAAAAAGACATAAAAATTGATGTGGGCGTGGTCTCTACGCTTACGTCGACGACAAGCGACAAACAGTGTTGACTGCCAACAACAACAGCGCGAAACAATTCTTGAAAATGTACAAAAAATATACGAAAAATATGCCGAAAGTGCAAACAAGCAAAAAATATTTGAAATTTATGGGAATTTCCCCGCTAAAGTTCGAAGATAGGGTATATCCGCTAGACGGACGAGATTAAAGAATAGGTAACCGATAGAAGAAGAATAAATATTAAGCTATGATTAAATTTGATTAATAATTAATTATTCAAGATGTTGGGAAACGAATATACGAATTATCATTTAAATTTAAATTTAAATCTTAAATTTTTGTTTTAACTTTTATATTAGGAGCTAAAAGTTTAATATAACATATGGCTTGATGAGAAGCAAATCTAAAGATTGAAGCTTAACTTCTACCCAAATTTCGAGGTCTATAAAGTACTTAGTGCAATAATTTTACTCATATGCTTAACTTGACTCTATTCTCTATATTATAGAGAGTATCTAGCAGTTGAAGCTAGTTCATTAGTTGCTTTGTCTCTGGTCTTTAGGTTTAGTACAGTCTAGTTGGGTTTGTTCGGACTTCTAGCGTTGTCAGCAACAATTAGCTGTTTTCGTTTTAAAAATAGCCAAACATATAAATCAAATTTATGTGTGAAAAGGCCCAAACAGCAGATGAAGAATGAAAGCCAACAAGAATGCGAAAGAACAAATTTCAGTCTGCTGTTTTACCCTGCGTATACGTAATGTTGTTGAGCTAATGGCAAAAATGTCGCTACAGTTGACTGCGTCTGCTTTAGTTCTCTTGTCTCTTATACAATATCTTTTATCTGTCTATCTTTTATCCTTAAACTGCGGCAATTTGCTGTGCGCTATCATCGGGCATTAATCTTTAGCAAAAAAGGCAATTAACCCATTCCTGCCTGCAATTGCAACCCTCTGCTCAGCCCCTAAGGCCATGCTAATTTTTAATGATGGTTCTTATCATCTGTAAGTGCAGCAGCTTTTATGCGTTTTTTGTAAATTTTTAATTGCAATGCATTCGCAAATATTGACATAAAAAGTGCGTGACGAGCCAAAGACAGAACTCGTTGCGCTAGTCTAACGGTAAACAACAACCCCTATATGGAATGTAGGAAAAGCCACAAAAGCCAACCCCAAAAGACAAAAGTAAATTGCGTTGCCTCACAGCGAGCAGAGCAAAAAGTGCGTAGCTCAAAGACAAAGCAACACCTTGGAATTCCAAAGAGGGTTCACTTCAATCTGCCATATGTGTGAGTGTGCTTTGGAGTGTACAGTTGTGTGTGCCCAGTTAAGAGGGCTGTTCCAGCAGTTGTAGGGTGTTGGAGAGCCTTAGATAGATTTTATTTGAATTTATTTTAATATCTCTAATCTTATATACGATATTCTGTCCTGAAGTGCTTCAAGTGCTTCAAATATTTCGTATATTTCAAGTGCTTTTAATAATTTATATACTTTACATACCTCAAAAACTTCGTAAAGTCCAAATATTTAATATGCTTCAAGTACTTCAAATGGTACACATACTTCAAATAGGGTTTTGGAGACCATTAGATTGAATTTTATTGAAATTTATTTTATAAATATTTCTTATCAATCCTATATACAATATCCTTTACTGAATACACTTCAAGTACTTCAAATATTTCGTACATTTCAAGTACTTTAAATAATTCATATACTTTACATTCCTCCAAAACTTCATATAGTCCAAATACTTCATATATTTAATATCCTTCAAATACTTCTTATGGCTCATATAATTTAAATACCTCATATTCTCTCTATACCTCGAATGTATCTGTAATAGTTCATAAGTATACTTGACATACATTACATACTTACTTTAATTACTTCTTAGGCCGAAATAAATATGCATATTTTAATAAATCTCAGGTATCATATGCTTCTTTTGTATTTTTATACCCGAAACATGTTTTAAATCATTACTAGTTTACAACTTTATCCAACATCCTCTATCCTTATCAGAAACTCCACGTACTGCCCTCTCTAGTCGCTGTCATTTATATCATTCTCTATTAGCCCCCAAGCATTCGCTTTTGTTATGCTTATTATTGGGGTAGGAGTTTTATTTCTTTCAGGTAGCTGAACATAGTGCGAGTGCGTTACGCAATATTTCCACACTTGCCTGCTCCTCTCGCTCCCCTTGCTCCTCTCGCTCATCTTCTAGCCTCTTTGCTCATGCCTTATGCCCTTTGTGACTGTCAGAGTTCCCCTTCCGATTTTTGAGCTTAAAGTTCAACAACTTTTGTGTGGCACTTACTTCTCCTTTGGTTAGAATTTATTAGATTTTTACACACGTCTCAGCGCTGTTTTTTTATGTTTCTTATCCTGACATCAGATCTGCACACATGGAGCAGGCAATGATGATCCCTGTCTAACCCTAGACCAGAATGTTCAATATATATGCATATATGTTCGACTTGGCAATGTCTGCAAAATCCTTGAAAGGTTAAAGACATTCGTTCGCCCAAGCAGGACACATGGCTGAGATGATGACGTCGAACCTGCCGCTGCTGCTGCTGCCGCTGCTGCTGCTGCTGCTGCTGCGGTCGCTGCCCCTGGCCGCATTCAGTTGCTGCCCCCTCAGCTTGCCCCTTGCATTGTTATGCTGAGCTGCCACTGCCACTGCCACAGCGCCATTGTTGCTGTAGTTGTTCTGCTTTGCTCTGGCTTTTTTCCTGCTCGCCTGCTCAAGTTCCTTTCAATGACAATGCGTTGCATGCTCCCTGCCAATTGCTGGGGCATACAACATCTTGTGTCCTCGTTGCCCTCATTGTCGGTGCGTTGTACTCATCATCATCCCCATCATCCTCATCATCCTCTGCTGCTCCTTCTGCTCCTTTAGCTGCTTTTCATTAGGGACGCTCACGCGCACCAAATCCTTTTCCATTCTTTCGCTTTCCTCGACTGTGGCAGCTTATGTGTGGCATGGCACTTTGACATTAGGGACGTAGATTCCATTACAACTTCGGTTTTCAACTTCAATTTCAATTTCTGCAGAGTTCAAACTCCTGCTACACTTTTCCAACTGCCATTAGATATGAAAACGTGACGAAAATTCCACTCTTAGCTGCACAATTTCCTTCTATTTTTTCGCATGCGCTGAAAATTGAGTTTTCCAAACAATTTATTGCCATATTCGACACGATTAAAAAACCGAATTGTAATTTTATTGTATTTATAATGTTGAATTGTATAAGAAAATCAATTTTTAATTTTATAAAATAAATAGTAATAAGATTTGTCAGTCAGGAAAAAGAGTTTTTATTATAATACATATAGGAGAAAATTTATGTAGCCCCAAAAATTTGGTTATCTATTTAAAAACCATTTAATTGAGCTTTTAAAAATCTTTTCCCACAATTCGTGGCAAGATTATGATTCAGAAAATACGAAACTTATTTGAACTATGCGATGAATCATGTCTTTTATTTTTATTTATATTTCTTATATATTGTCACTTAATTTTGGTTTATAACTTAAACAAATTATATAAGTATACAATCGAATTCAGTTTGAAAACCTGCATAAATATTGACAGCAATATTGCTTAATGCATGGGAGGTGAAAATGCTGCGTAAATAAGCAGGCGAGGCGCAGCTGGAAATGTAGTATTTAGATATTGTATCTGTTAGATACTTTGGCCAGCTGTGAATTAGTGCTGGCTGTCGACAACGACGCGTCGTCATTTGGCTGCGAATTAATGCCGCCAACATAAATTATAAATTAAGACAATTTTAATTAAAACATTTCGCTGGGTTTTTCAACTAAACCTCCCCCTCCTCCCCCCTCATCCAAGAGCGAGAGCAACTTTGTCTGTCTGCTCTTTTTGCTCTGCTTTGCGTCTCATTTGCTTTGCTCTATTTTGCTGCTGCCTTTAGGCGTTTATATATATCTATCGCTCTTTATACTTTGTAAGTATATGAATATTATTCAGTTTGATATATATTTTATTTTATTTTATTTTTATTTTTCACTCTGCTGTCGACAGTTGCTGCTGCTGCTGCTGCTGCTGCCGCTGACAATTGGCCAAGCGCCAATGATTTTTATACATTTTTCTACTGTCATTGCCTTTGCTTATATCGAGCTCTCACAACGTGCGCCATTTTTGTTCTTATGTATTCATCCATAATTGCGTAGAATAATATGCTGCATAATACCCTGTAAACCATATAGGAAAATTACAAAATAAAGAGTAAAGAATTTATTTCTATATAATACAAATCATTTAAATTCTTCTCACATCGAATCACATTTTCTCTCTGAGAATTTTTTGATGGCACAAAATCTTTAACTTTTTCAAAATCTTCGATTCATTTGACATGCTCATAACTTATAAATTTAAATTCTCTTCAAAGCATTTGGCAAAGTTTAGAGTGTTTTATGTGTTGAGCACACCCGACTAGCGCTTGTCTATTTCTATCTTTCGGTTTCGGTTTGGGGTCTGGCTCTAGTTATTGTTATTAAAATTGTATTTTCTGTTTTGTGTTTTCTTTATTTGCTTTTCGCTTATCGCCGAGTTTTATTTTTGTCTGCTCGTCGCGACATCGTCGCCAATTTTATTTTATTTTTGTTCCTTTTTTTTAGTTCTTTCTAATTTTTGTTGTATTTTATTCTGCTCTAATATTATTTTTATTTATTTTCTGCTTGATAAGAAAATTAATGCCATATCTTTGTTGTTGCTGCCGCTGCTGCTGCTGCTGCTGCTGCTGTTGTTATACTTGCTGATAAGATTCACTTGAGTTGTTTTTTTGTGCTCGTTTCTACTGCTTTGGATTCGTTACTCGGAAGACTTACGACAGACGTGCTGCTGTTATTGAGAGTCCCAACAAACAAATATATATATATAAATTTATTTTTGTGGGCATGATCCACATTTCATTGAGAAAACGCCGCCCGGCTGAAGGTCAACGCCAAGATGTCATCACTTGACACTCGCTGCTGCTGCGGCAAATGGGCCGCATCATCATCGCCTCCTACCCAAAGTTCCCCCCAGTTGCCCCTCCCTCGCCTGGGGCTCCCTCTTGGCCTCCTTGTCATGGCTTAGTGACAGTCCAAAACTAATTATGCGCATCAGGGGGAAGAATCAGCGAAGCGTGCAGGCGTTAAAGTTCAATGGGGTAAACCATCAAGTCGAAATAAACTCCAGCTGCCATTATCAGATTATGCCTTATCAACTCAACTCAACTCAACTCAGCACACAGTGGGCGGTATTTCCAATCACATTCACCTTAATATTCACAAATTGATTCTGACATTTTGCCTTGTGCTGACTGGGCACAAGTTCAGCTCGTTATCAAAGTTTGCACTTTGATATCGGCATAGATTAGCATGTGCTATATAGTTTGTGTTTTGTAGTAGAATACACTGCTTATCAATTGCCTAAAGTTTTGAATGGATTGCAGTTCTACGAAATGTATCAGCTATTGTAGATTTTCCATATGGTTTTTCAGATATTTACAACATAAAACCGCGTGCTATCTGATATAAATTTTTACTTATTGGTAACAATAATAATACAACTTTTAACCAAGATTTTGGGCCACATCCGGTTTGAATTTTCAAAAATCTTTGCTTATATCGTATCGAGAATTTAAATACAATATTATATTTATAGAATTGTCTTATTTATAGAATTAGTTATAGAATTTTCTATAGTATTATCTTAAGTAAAATCTGTAAAAGTATTTGTAGTTTTAGTTTTATCTATGACAGCATTTTAACTAATTCTCTTTGCATTTCTCTGCTCTCTTTCAGGTATGTGAACAATTGCAGCTCAAAGGAAAACCATAATAAGAATGTCTACATATGTGTGCCTTTAAGTATAGATCTTGGAAGTAAGTCTTAAAGCAGCTGGAAGGTTTACAGAGTCATTCATCTATGCCAATGGTGGCATCTACGTCTTCTATCTGCAACTTTGGTCTTCATCTCAGTCTCGGTCTCAGCCTCAGTCTTCAGCTCCATTTCCTTGGTGCCAGTTAGAGGCAGGCAGCGAACTCCTTAGTAGACTCCAACTCTCTTCTATATATGTATGTACGTCGATCCGTCCATCCGTCCATCCGTCCATCCGTCCGTCTGTCTGTCTGTCTGCTGCAGTGTCATTTGCACAAAATGACAGTTGCCTTGTACATTTCCGGTTCTAAATGCGTAAGTCTAGTCAAATTAAGGCAAAACTTTGCTTCTACCGACCACGACGAAGTGAAAGATAAAAGTCGCATTTGCCCCTTGCCTCCATCTATTGGACTCAAGTCATCTGGCTACAGCTG
This sequence comes from Hypselothyrea guttata, assembly GCA_035045125.1. Lineage (NCBI taxonomy): Eukaryota > Metazoa > Arthropoda > Insecta > Diptera > Drosophilidae > Hypselothyrea > Hypselothyrea guttata. Next base: position 346,803 of record JAWNNJ010001764.1, on the reverse strand, counting down.
CAACATTCAGTTTCAGCTACAGCTACACTGGGAGAAAAGAAAGTAAAGAAAGAAAAAATAAATTTAAATAAAATCATAGTTACGCACAATAGGAAATTATATTTTATTATTATATATAATTTTAATTTATTTTTATATTATTTTTAAATTCGTAAAAATGGAATATAGATGTTGTAACTTCTCAATCTTGCCATTTTCTAAGCGAAATATTTAGTTAAAATATTTTGACTTTAAGTCTAAATTCTTGGGTATTTTTTGCGGTGTACTGCTTCAGCTTTAGTTCGAGTTTGAGCTGCAATTGCGATTGCATCCTCAGCGTTTTGTGTCGCGTCTGTCGCTCCGGTCTGTGACATGCCTGGCACTTAGTGCAAAACACCTGCTCATCTGCCTGTTGCATGAAAATGTTGCAATTAGATAAGCAGAAATTGTTCCTATGTTGACATTAAAAAAGCAGAAAAAGCGCAACGGCACTAATTCTGCCACACCCAAAAAAAAAAAAAAAGAAAAGCGGAAAAACATTTTGTTAGAAAGAAGACATTTAATATGCTAATTCAAGCTGGCAACATGTGGCTGCCACTTGACCAGCTGCAATTCCACATATCTTGCCCCAATGTCATGTGCCATTATTCGCGCTCAGCTGCATCTCAAGAGCTGTCAGCTCATGTCGGTTCCCCTCCCCCTCTCCCCCTCTCTCTCTCTATATCTGTTAGCAGTTTCTGTCTCTCTCTGCTCTAGCTCTTTAGTTTAGCTGAAGCGCGTTTGCAATTAGTTTGCAATTGGGCCGTGAGACTGGCGAAAAAAAGCCGCCAGCTCATTAAACTGGATGCCAACAACAAGAATATTAACAACAATAACAACAACTGCGGCGACACCTCGCTAAACGTGAAATACACGATATAAAATTACAAGTTCCGCTTCGGGTTTGCCTTTTCGGCTCTCAGCAGTGTTGACAATTTTTTGGAAAAATTATTTTCAATAAGAGAACAAAAAAAGTTTAACAAATATTTGAAAATAAAAGCCAAAAAACCGCTAAGTTATTCAAAAGTATGCGCTTTGAATCAAAGCTGTTTTTGAGCAAATAATAATCAAAATAATGACAACATATTATTGTTATTATAAATATTTACAAAATTCAGAAAAATCCGACAAAAATCTTTGAGAAAAGCCAAAAATTTTCGCTTCTCGCAGAATCGCAAATTTTCTACCAAATGCGCTTCTAAAACAGCCAGATCTGGCGGGAAAAAGGCGTATTTGGCAACAGTGGCTTTCAGTCTACCTCCCTCTCTCTGTCTCTCCCGCTCTTTCTGATTCGCTCTTTAACGAACTTTTCGTCGTTTTTGCTTTTTATTTATTATTTTTGTTTTTGTTTGCTGTTTTAGTAACCCAAATGTTTCGTCTCTCTCGCTCTCGCTCTCTGTCTCTGTCTCGCTCTCGTCTCTCGGTGTCTCTTTGTTATTATTTGCCCGCGGCTAGCCGCATGTGTCTTAAAGTACCGAAGCGTTGATAGTTTATGCTGATGATCATAAACATCGTGATTATGACACTCTTCGCACACTGGTGCAGCATGCGCGAAAATTGTTACAAAAAAATGAAGGAAATATTTTAATACTAATAATGAATCTGTAAAATGTATTTAAAGAATTCTGAAACATTTTTAAATATGTACAAAATATAAGTAAATTTTATTTAATTAGCAATATAACAAAATTATTGTCAGATACAGAATTTAGCTAAAGTTAATGAATATCAGCAAATTAACAATTGCCATTTTGCAAGAGAGATTTTGTTTAAATTTGTTACTGCACAAATAAAAAGTATAATTTACTGTATTTATTTTATAATTTTTATGAGCTTTGGTGCCACTGTGCGTGCCATGAAGCTTGGTCAATTGACGACGGCATTTGGCGGTCGCTGCGTGTGGCTCTGCTCAAAGCAGCGTTTAAATGTTAATAATTTTTATTGCCGCTTTGCTGTAGTCGATGTTGTCGCCGTCGTTGCTTGTTGTTGTTGCTGCTGTTGTTGCTGATGTTGTAGTTGTTGTTGCTGCTGTTGTTGCTGCTGCTGTTGTCGACTGGCCCGGGCCGCGATGATAATGCTAATGGCGTTGGCTGTGCTGGGTATGGGTCATTGTCTGGTCATTGGCCGAAGCGACAAAAGTTTTGCACACATCAACAAGAAGAAGGTGACGACAATTCGCGATTCGCGATTCGCGATTCGCGATTCACAATTCGCAAAACGAATTCGAAGTTGTTGCTGAAGTTGGGGCTGAAGTTGAAGCTGAAGTTATACAACTATAAATTATGGCCAAGAGTCCGGCATATCGTTTATTATGCTTGCCGCAATGTTGCACGCCACAAGCCGCTGTCGCTGTCACATGGCCAAAGCCAAATTGTTGTTTGGCTTAAGTAACCGAGGCCAAGCCCAAAAGTATCTTTTATTTAGCATATGGCATAGGCTGGGGCTGACATTGATATGGATTTCCGTGCATTTAGTTAATTAAAATATTTGTGCAGCAAACTATAATTCAGTGTGTCAATCACAAGTTGAGCAATATAAATAAAGCGCAATAATTATCGGAGAATGCAATTAACGAATCAAAACAAAGCGACAACAATTGCAGATACAGATACAGATACAGATACAGATACAAACATAGAGATACAATTGTGCTTGTGCTGGAAATTAGCGTTACAATTATCAGTCGTACAGCTTGGCAGCTGCCAGTCGAAGCTGGCCAAATGGCCAGACTCATTCGTTCAATCATTCAGTCCGTCAATCACTCAATCACTCACACACTCACACACTCAAGCCTTTTAGCTTGATAAATGACCTTCGCTCAAGCACTACATTCATCTAATATACACATACAGACAGTTCTATTCTTGATGCTGATCTTAAGATTCAGACTGAGACTCGAACTCAGACTCAGACGCGTCTCAACTTGTCTTGTCTTGAAACAACATGTCGTATCGCGTCGCATTTGGCTCTTGCTGGCGCTGCTGCATGAAAATCAAAGCAATCGATTGATTTCAAGTTCAATACATCATCAATCAAGCTGTGACAACGCTGTCAAGCGAAATGCAACAGCATTTCATGCCACAAAAGTAATTAACTCAAGGAACTGTGAAATTATCGAGCCACCATCGATTTTATTTAATCATCAAATCCAATTTTAAGTCTCATTCCATACAGAATTTATCTAGCGTCTATTAAAATATTACAGCAATATTTGATGACATGTTTTTATTAATTTATTATATTTAAATTTTTATTGAAATTTCAAGTCTCATTCTATGCAGAATTTATCTAAAATTTGTAGCCTTATGACAGTTAAGTTTTATGACAAGCTCAGCGCTAAAATCGAGTCTATTTTTGGCGTTTATGTTTGTATGGCTCAACAGTTTTTTAAATGCGTGTTATAAAGCTGAAAGTAATTAAGTTTATTGTTAGCTAGATTAAGCATAAGAGAGCCATAGTAAAGCCATAAACTCAATGCGAATATAGGCATAAAAAAGGCTAAAGAGGTGAATGAGTTGAACTGCACCCTGGGGTACATATTAAACCGTCAATTACAATCTGCATTACTTCTAGAGTGCATTGTAAGCACACGCTAAAGCAACAGCTGCTGTGTTTGCATCACTTTCTCAGCAGTTGTAATGTGGAATATACGCAGCTATTGCCTAGCATTACTTTGTCAGCGCTTGTAATGCAGTAATTCAGATCGGCGCCATTGGGTAGTTACATTTTTTGAGTATGCATTAAAAATTAGCAATTTAAGTGCATATTTAATGACAATACGCGTTTGTTGTATCGCATCTAAGCCACTTAGTCTAACTGGTTTCATATAGGGCATACAATTGATGCGCGTGTTGTGAGTTGTACGAGTAGAGAAAGGTGGGAGGGGTACGAGAATGGAGAAGCGAGTCTGGCGGATAAAACCGCGTCACGTCTAGCACATAAAATTGCGATTGAATAATCGCTGGCCAGACGCTAGAAACAATGTTTGCTAAACTAACGTAATGCGCACAGATACAGATGCAGATACAGATACAGATACAGATACAGCTACAGCTAGAGCTATAGCAGATATATACATATAGATAGATAGATAGACAGGCAGACAGTTTGGACAAACAGACGAATTGTACACGTATGTAAACATCAAAGCAGCTGTCTGGGTCTGCCTCGGTGTCTGATCGAATTGAATCGAATCGAATGGTGTACGTAAAGTACAGATCGATAAATTGACTGAAATTACTTTTTTTTTCGTATGTTTTATGTATGTGATTTGATTTGTTGCCTCTTCTTTTTGGCGCAGTTTTCCATCAAAGTGCAAAAATAAACAAATGAATAAACGGGCGAAAGAGAACGACACACAATGAGCTGCCTTTTGTATAATATTATTTTTTCTTTCTCGCATTTTGTTTTTGTTTTTTGCTTGTTTGCTTTGCTAATTTATTTTCGAATATGATGTAGAGCTTTTAAAATAAACAAAAACGCTTGACAAGCGACAAGGAACAGACAGCGGCCATAGAAAGGGATAACTGCATGCCACAAACCGATTTCATATAGTTGCACTGCTCTGCAAAGTGTGTGATTAGCCACGGTCAATTGATATTGCGCATACGACACATTGACCGATAACCGAACGCAATTGTTCAAGGTCGATTTATATCATCCGTGGGCTTGCACACAATTATTTGCCGTTTCCAACACGATTGTTATTAGTGTGTTCTCCTGTTGTCGCTGTTGTTGTTGTTTTGTATTTGCTTTCGGGGCGTACTTTTCCACCATTAACACCAAAATGCGCCCCGAGGTGCCAGGTGCTAACAATAGCGCTAATGAATGACACGTTTCCCAAAAACCCGGCTTGTATTGCAGACATGCAACAAACGCGTGGTCAGTACTACGGGGGGAAGCGAATTGCCAATTTAGAATATAGCGGCAATTTTTCGGCGATTTGGGCAGACAGTTAGTGTGTCTGAAAGTCCAATTAGATTGACATGATTGATATGACGGGGAATTCAGGCGCATTTTTACACAGTTGCATGATTTATGGCGAATTTTTGGTATGGCATTTTCAATCTGCTTAGATAATTCCAAAATATTCTGCATAAATTTGTATAAAAGAGAGTAAAAGCGCAAAATTCAAATTACGTACTTGTGATATTATATTTCAGTTTAATTTAAATAGTAGTATACCGAATAAACGGTTAAAATTCAATAGAAAAATCATATAAAAACAAAATAATATAGTTAAATATCAATTATTCGATTTGCTAAATTATACTTTTATTTGTCATAATTGCGAAATATTGAGAATCTTAAACCGCCTTAAAATTGAATTTAATTCATATGTTTTATAATTTTATTTTGCTTAGATTAGTTTGCGATATATGCCACAGTACTTCCGCTAACTGGGCAGACCTTGCACTAGTTTACACTTTGGACCTGCTTATCAGTATCAGTTGTATAACCGTTAAAAAACACTTTCGCAATAGCTCGACCCACTGTGCACACTGGAACACGGCGCCGTTTGTTATCTGTTTGACGTGGCGCGATAATCAATCAACGGGCGACAATAACAATGGCATAGACCAAGAGGCCAGGAGACGAAGAGACAAAGAGAGATGACGTCACAGTCGATAAAAGTGCGAAAAACAAATACATCGAGAGATAACGGTTAGCGGTGGGTCAAACAGCGACCGCCAGGTGGCGCAGCGGTGTCTAGACTGATTTGTTTTGACTTTAGCGCAAAGGCAACAACATTTTCAATTGCTAATTGATATGGCAGCAAGTCGCTTGGAGTCGACGAGTGTGGCAAGTGTTGTGGCAAGTGTTGTTGCCGTTGTTGTTGCTTTGTGTCTAATTTGAAAATTGCAATGGCCTCCGCATAGCTGTTGTCATTGCTGCTGTTATTGTTGCAAATTGCAATTTGGTGCCTTCCCCTTTTTGCAACTCACGCACATTCAATTTGCTGCCGTTCTAACTGTAAACACGACTCGTCAGCTTCAGCCTCAGACCCAGCCTCAGCCTCAGCCTCAGATTCAGCGTCAGCAACAGTAGCGTCATCATGTCTGGGGCCATAACACTGCACTCAGAGAAAAAACCACAACATTCCCACTTTGTTTAAGCCAGAAACGTGCTCAAGTAATCCTCATGTTATTCAGAATTTTTCTAAAGTAATATATTGTGTTTCTCAAGTTTAATTATATTTTTAATTTATCTGTAATTTACTAGATTTATATGTAACCCAGATTTCCTTTATTTTAAGTACGATTCGGATATTTAAAATCTTTTTTGAGTTAAATGAAATTTTATTTCTTTTAAATCTATAATTATTATGCATGCTGTTTATTCTAAAATGAATCCTGAAATGTCAAGCAAGAAATTACTGATTTTCAAGATTTTCTCACAGTGTGTTTGCCAGAGGCGTGGCAGGTTGGGGGCGGCCAACGAACTCGCTGCTCAGCAGCGCCGCCACATGAATATGAAACGTATGCAAAATGTGGGGAAACGCGTGCAACTTTTTGCAATTTACAGATTGCAGCTCACTGTTAGAGGGAGGCAGAGAGGAAGAGACAGAGAGAAAGATGGGAGAGAGAGAGAGAGAGACAGAGAGGGAGAGATACAATGGGGTAGGGGGCATGAGGCAGGAGGCATTTGGGGCTAGGGAGCCCTCGCTGTTGGCATTGTCCCCCTTTCAGTCGCTCGCTTTATTTATTTGTACAACATTTCGCGTATTTTCTGCAACCCTTGCAACAATAATAACAAGAATCTCTGCTCTGAAGTTGCTGTTGCTGCTGCTGCTTCAAAATTAATTGGCAAATGTGCGCAGAGCCTCATTGTCATTTGGTGGGCGTGACATCAACAACAGCAAACTGGAATACAATAAAAAAAGTGAAAAAAAAAAAAAAAAAACGGAGGGGCTACAGTCGAATGCAGTCGATAAATGAACACCCTGCAGTCTTCTGTTCAACATTAGAGATATGCTTCTTACTTAATTTATTTTTTTCGATTCAAAAACGAAATAGGCGTAGTATCCAAAATTTGAACTATACTTGATCTGCGTATGGTTTCGACATTCAAAATTTGGCTGTGCCAGCTCTTCTAGATGCTGATTGTACACGAAGAGAGGGCTATACAGACCAAGTTTATTATTCTGATAAAGAATATATCCGTATGCCACGCCTACTTTTGCCGGTTACAAACATACGCTCATATCTATCATACCCTTTTTAGGCATTTTCAATGGGTGCCGGGCGTAAAAAGTGAGAAAAATCTTTTGTAAACATTTTTCATCATTTGATGAACTCAATCTCCTTGCTGCAAATGTTGTAAATGTTGCTAGCGGAACGGCAGCTGCAACATTGACGCATCTTCTGCTGCTGCTGTTGCATGTTGTTGTTGTGCCCTGAGGCACTTTTCTTATTTATTTGCGTTATTTATTTCTTGGCGCTGCTTTCGCTTTTGGCAGCGCCAGACGCCGTCGTTGTTTGCATTTGTGACAAAAATAAATGCGCTGGCATTAATTTGCCGTCTGCAATTTGCCAGTGGCCAGCTCTTTATTTTGCACTCTACCCTTTCGCTGTCGCTGTCTCTGTCTCCGCCTCTCTCTCTTCCCGTTCTCTCTCTCTCTTTCTCTGTCTCGCTGTTCAGGCCTTTCTCCGTCGCTCTCTTGCTGCAATCAGAATTTCAAGCGAAATGCAAATGTTTGGCGACGAACTTTTTACCGATTGTTTTTGTTCTTTTCTTTATTGGTTTATTTCTTTTTTACTTTTTTTTGGTTTATTTCTTTTTTACTTTTTTACTGGCTGAGTCAGCGTCTCGCTCTGCATTGAGTAATATTACAATATTAATAAGCAAAACAGCTCTAGATTTGTTCATTAAGCGAATGTTGTGAATGCACTTTAATCAATTCCAGCAAGCAAATAAAATAACTAGACTCAAAATAAAATATATTATATTAAGTGGAATTGTTATTTAAAGGAAAATCCTTAAAGGGAAATTTGTTTGTAATTCTACAAGAATAATTCAGAATCTCATGTGATATTCCGTTTTATTTTATTTAGCAAACTCAGTCGGACGGGCAACCGTTCGCTTGAAGTACGCCGTAATTATTTCAGTTTTTGCTTGAAGAAGAGCCGTATAATGCGGTGGATGCTGGGGCAAAAGAAAATGCAGTCAAAGAGTGGCCCACTTGCTTTGAGCCTTTGGGGCAAAGTGCTGTTTGTGGCTTGCAAAAGGCTTTTCGACTTTCGGCAGAGCAAACAAATTTTGGGGCCCACAGAGTGTGTGGCGCCGTGGCTTGTGGCATGCAACTGCGGCTGTTGCACTATGTGCAAATAGGTGTAAAGTCAAAGCAGCAAACAAAACAAACAAACAGACAAACCAAATAAAACAAAAGCGAATCAAGTGCAAAGCCAAAGCCAAAGGCAAAGGCAAAGGCAAGTGCAAACAATGCGACATGCGTTTGGCTTGCCAAACAGACAATCCGTCAATCCGTCAATCATCCAATTCTTCAATCAGTCAATCAGTCAGTTTGTGCAATCATCAAAGTCATCAACTGTGTGCATAATTGTTGATATAATTGTAGATCGTGTTGCCTATAAAAAACAACAACTTCAACTTCAACTCTATAATAAGTATTATAATCGTTAGAGGTAATCATTGGGCTTATCTGTCTGTGTACTTACACTCATTATGCATACACACACACTCACACAAACACACATGTGATACGCTTGTGTGCATGTGTGTGCATTAGTGTATTCCTCCATGTGATGACTAGACAAATCTAATCTCCTATAATGAGCCATGTGCATGTCGCAGTCTACGCCAACTGCAATGATAAAACAAACTAATCAGCAGAGAGTCTATATCTATATGTACTCTCTACACTGAGCTAAATATCGTACTGGAATCAAGAGTTTTCGTTGTCGAAAGTTCAATAAGCCGAAAATAAGATACGATTCCGGGTTTTTATCTTTATTATTCTGAATTCCTTAACGATTTTATTTCTATTTGTATTTGATTTCTATTCTACAACAAAACAAGATTTATTTTTCTGAGTGTATGTATACGCAGGTCGTTATATAGCAAATAAACATGACGAAAGTTACAACTAGATGGAGGAAATTGCGTTAAATCTTGTAGCCTTAATGCAAAATTTTTATCAAACCTCGGCAAACTGAAAATTATAGAGTTCGTACTTACGTTGAATTGTATTTTTGTAAATCTTTAATCAGTTAATAATTGAAGTCGAAGGTGCCAAGAGAAAGAGCTCATTTGGTGACAGCGTTGCGCATACGCCACGTGTTGCAGTTGAGAATTGAGCAACAACAAAGTCAGCAAGAAAATGTCTGAAAAATCTTAACATAATGCATAAAAGGCAAAGATATATTAGATAATTACAGAAACTCTAAGTGAGCACTGCGTGAGGCAAAGAGAGAGGGAGGGAGTGGTGCAGGGGCAGCTGAAGCTGTCGTGGATGTTGCCACCTGCAGCTGCGCAGCTCGCAAGGCTGTGACAACGCCTACACATACAGTTACAACTGTACTACGTGTGTGTGTGTATTTGACAAAATTTATGATAAAAGTAACAGCGGCAGCAACAAGAAAGCAAGGCAAAGCAAAGCGAGGCAAGGCAAGGCAAGGCAAGGCATGGGGCATGCAACAAGCACAGCCAGGTGGCGGTCCAATGCATGCGTTGGCAATTAAAACTGAAGTTTTGCACGCTACATTTAAAGCGGCAAAACGGCAAATGCAACAAACTGCAGCAGCAGCAGCAACGGCAGCAGCAGCAACTGCAACTGCAACAATGTGAAAATGCAAACGCGCTGCGGTCATAAAAATTGTGGCAAATACGCCGCCGCCTGCAACGAGGCCTGGCAACGAGGCCTGGCAACTGCGGCCTCAACTCATGTGGAATTGATGTGCCATGCCACGTCTGTCTGTCTGTCAGTCAGGTTGCAGGGGCAGCGGCTGGTGGGGCAAGCGGGGCAGCTGCTGTCCGTCCGCTTTGTTTGAACTTTGTTTTTATACCCTGTACCTCTGAAGTGGACAAAAAGAGGCTTAATAACTTTGGGAGAATGTATGCAAAGGGCAGAAGGAGGCGTGGCAGACTCCACAAAGTATATATATTCTTGATTAGGATGAAGAGCTAAGTCGGTATAGTCTATTATTCCGTCTGTATAGGACCTGAGATCTTCAAAACTACAAGAGCTAGAGCAACCATTTTTGAAATGTAGGTAGGTGATTTAAAATGCAGATGAATTTTATTTCACAGATATTTTTATAACATTATTTTTGAAATACAGGGTATACGGTATACAGGGTATACCGTCTAGCGCGTCCGACTGATCTGCTGCGCCCATTCTGGTTCAATGTTGTAGAGCGCGAGGCAACGAGCTTGCGGCTTTTGCACAGTTATCGCATATAGCCTGGCTCTATTTTGCCTTTGCCTTTGGCCTCTCTATCCCCCTATCTCCTTATCTCCCCATCTGCAGCTCAAGCACTTGCCATTAGCTGCATTTGCAATTAAAAACTAAACACGTTTTGGCAAGAGAATAAAAAACGTTGACTTGGCCCACCCACCAGGCTGCAGGCGTCGATAGCCGATAGGCGATAGTCAAGAGTCAATAGTCAATAGTCAACAGTTGTTGCCGTTGCCGTTGTCATTGTTAAAGTTGCCACATCATAGCCAAGGCCAACAACACGTGCTCGGGCTTGCCACACAAGCACACATAACTTGCAGCAAGATGCCATTAGCCCATGAGGCGCAAACCACGCTTCAGCGTCTCATTGCTGTTTGCCTGTCAGCTAGAGATGACAGCGTGACAGCGCAACATTAATAACGATGTATCTTAATGCACTCAACAACCAACTTGCCATAAATCTGCAAAATACAAAGAAAATCGCCTCCAACTTTTCGCCAACTTTTCATAATATATTAGCACATGATTACTGAATTTAATTAGGCGTTTTTCTGTTATCTTGCGTGAATTACGATTTCCTTTATAATGCAAAGGAATTTGCACAAAATTGAAAATTAGCTTGCTGTATTATTGAAATGCATTTTCTAAAATAGGAAAAAGTGATCTATATTTTGTGTATATGGCAGGTAATATTCTCTTTAAAATTAAATCGAATTTGAAATAAAAGAAATGAGAGCATTTTGATCTGAATCTTTTAAATACTGTTTAACAAATAGTTTTTAAGGTCTACGAAGCTAAGTAAATTCAACTATCGGCTCAGAAGCGCAGTACTAAGTTATCTTCTTGAATAGTTTTGGCGGCACATAGGAATGTATGTGTGTGCATTAGTATGTGTGTGTGTGTGAGTGTGTGTGCCGCATTGGCATTTGCATTGGCATTACATTTGGAGTTGGCCGTCGTTGTTGATTATCTGACTCAATGCCATCATTGTTGCAATTGTTGTTGCCGTTGCAGTTGCGATTGTTATTGTTGCTGTTGCTCTTGTTGTGGTTGTTGCTGTTGCTGTTGCTGTTGGGCCTAAGCTGAGCGATTTGTCTATAGAATGCAGAGCGCAAATGTCAATGCGACAGGCAGTGAAATCAAGTCAAAAGCCGAAGCCAAAGCCAAAGCCAAAACGTGAGCTGGCAATTAAGCAAACCTCGGCAAGAAGGACACGGGGGGAACAGCAGGAGCAGGGGGAGGGGCGTAGAATCCATATGCCTGACCATGCCTCAATCCCACATGTCACAAACTTGGCAAATATTTGAATTTAAATGCCGCTGCCGATGTCTACCCATATAAGTAGTAGACTTCAGACTGCAGACTGCAGAAATTCGCCAGAGCTACTTGTTGGGGCTGATTAGTTTTCCAGTTTTATGCAGTCTGCAGTCTGCAGTTTCCCTAGATGCTGATGATGGGAATGTGGCACAATCTTTGGACAACTGTGTGACGAATGCGCCTCACTGGCCGATGGGATGCCACAAGTGGCAGCAGTAGCCGCGGCTCTTGCAACCAACTCTGTGGCCAATTTGTGTACAGTTTACCATTTCCGTTTCGGAGCCATGGAAAATGAGCTGAAAAGCGCGAAAATTGTGTGAGAATTTTCCAAGAAGACTGCATAAATGAATGGCTGATGGACTGATTGACTGGTTGACTGATGGAATGATGGACTGATTGATGGAATGACTGGCTGCCCCGACTGACTGAATGACTGACAATTGTATGCTTTGCCCAAGTCAAGTTTAAGCCGCATCTATCTGCGATTGTAATCATTTAATTAAAGTCTGCATTTGTAATTAGTTCAACGGAAATATTGTTAATCTCGGCCCAATGCCGAAAGCCTCTGAAGCTCACGCAATTTGTAAATTTACTTTAATTACAGTGAGGCTTCAGTAACAAGTTCCGAACCACAGCTAAGCACTGGAATCATTCGCACTTGTACTTGCACTTGAAACTGTTGCTGCTATTGGACTTGCACTTGGACTCTCGTCTCACACGCAATCCCAAATGCACTTTCAGCTCAGCTCGGCTCGGCTCAGATAGAAATGTATCTTGTATCTGGCCGAGTGTATCTCAGTTGCCGCCAGCTGCAATTACAACTTGTTTTATTGTGCGAATTGTGCGGCCATTTACATCAATCAAATTCTTGTCTATCTCTCGGTCTCTCAGTCTCTCAGTCTCTCAGTCCCTCGGTCTGTTCAACTGTCTGCCTGTCTGTCTGGTTGTTTCTGTTTCAGATTCTGATTCTGATTCCGATTCTGTTTCTCTTATTGTTGTTATTGTTCTGTTGCGCAGCAATGCGCATTACTTGCGCCACGCCCATTTGTGCCTGGGGGGGCTAGCCTGCGTCTGTTAGGGCGTGCCATGCAGCATATGTCCAAAAACGCTGGCAGATCTGCAGAATTAGATAAACTCATTTGAAATTGCATATTAAATCTGGAGTGAAGGCTTCAAGGGAAAATAACATATGCGTGCCGGGCGCGTACCTCCTCCTCTCCTCCGCCCATTCCTTATAAAATGGTTAAAAATTTCAAAAATTTATTTTTGTCAGGTTTTGATCCTAATCCAAATGTGGATTTTAGAGCCAAAAATCGAATTTTTGAGGTACATACCACCCATGACATCCCATTTTCTGACCTTATCAAAAGGTAAAAAATTTCGAAAATTTTTTTGGCCAGGTTTTGATCCTAATCGGTTTGTATAGCAAAAATAATGATAAGAAACTAAACATGGGTGTATTTGGACAAAAAATGTGGATTTTAGACCCAAAAATCGTATTTTTAGATACATACCACCCATGACATCCCATTTTCTGACCTTAGCAAAAGGTCAAAAATTTCGAAAATTTTTTTTTGTCAGGTTTTGATCCTAAATGGTTTGTATAGCAAAAATAATGATAAGAAACCAAACATGGGTGTATTTGGACAAAAAATGTGGATTTTAGAGCCAAAAATCGTATTTTTGAGGTACATACCACCCATGACATCCCATTTTCTGACCTTAGAAAAAGGTAAAAAATATCGAAAATTTTTTTTTGCCAGGTTTTGATCCTAAACGGTTTGTATAGCAAAAATAATGATAAGAAACCAAACATGGGTGTATTTGGACAAAAAATGTGGATTTTAGAGCCAAAAATCGTATTTTTGAGGTACATACCACCCATGACATCCCATTTTCTGACCTTATCAAACGGTAAAGAATTTCGAAACATTTTTTTTGCCAGAGTTTGATCCTAAACGGTTTGTATAGCAAAAATAATGTTAAGAAACTTAACATGGGTGTGTTTTGACAAAAAATGTGGATTTTAGAGCCAAAAATCGTATTTTTGAGGTACATACCACCCATGACATCCCATTTTCTGACCTTAGCAAAAGGTCAAAAATTCCCAAAATTTTTTTTTGCCAGGTTTTGATCCTAAACGGTTTGTATAGCAAAAATAATGATAACAAACTTGACATGGGTGTATTTGGACAAATAATGTGGATTTTAGAGCCAAAAATCGTATTTTTGAGGTACATACCACCCATGACATCCCATTTTCTGACCTTAGCAAAAGGTCAAAAATTTCGAAAAATTTTTTTTGCCAGGTTTTAATCCTAAACGGTATGTATAGCAAAAATAATGATAAGAAACTAAACATGGGTGTATTTGGAAAAAAAATGTGGATTTTAGAGCCAAAAAATCGAATTTTTGAGGTACATATTACCCCATTTTTTGACTTTAGCAACTTGTTATATATTATAGCTGTTAACAAAATTGAGGCTTATGATTTTGTCCTTTACCTAAATAAAATAAATCATATATGAGTGATAAATTGGCTTGAATTAAATTACAATTTCAATTATCCCAAAAACAAGCTGAAAATCGTTTAAATTTAAAGAGTTGGGCAAACTGCAGCTAAATTCTCATCTGGACAGACATGGCTGCCTATCCAACTATTAATTTCTTCCCCTTTCTATCTCTCGCTCTTTCCCTCTGTCTGGCTCTTTCTCTGTATCTCTCTCTAACGATGTGTCGCTTCTGCTGTACGTTTAGTGCAGAGACAACCCAATTTTTGGTTGCATAGCTAGACGCAAATGAAGATTGTTAATGGGCAGACAGGGGCAGACATTATGTGCAGGCAGAGGCGGCAGGCGGCAGGCAGCAGGCGGCAGGCAGCAGGCGTCGGGGGCAACATGCCACAGTTTGGCATGTCCTGCGGCAGCAGGCAACAACAGCAACAACAAGGAGACTTAACAAAACACATAACTCAGTGCCACAGACATGGTTGCAATGCCTCTACTGCTGCCTCTGCAGCCTCTGCTGGTGCTGTTGCAGCTTCGACCATTTGTGTGATGTTGCCGCTGCTGGAGTCAGGATAATTTCTATGCCAGCCGCATGTCTGCTTATGCTCATCAACAGCACTCTCTCTCTCTCTTTCACTCACTATCGCTATCTCGCTCTGTCTATGCTGCTCAGTGATTTTGTTGGCCCAGTTTCGAGTGGCAGAGGCATGTCCCTGTGCCATTTGCATGATGATAACGTGTTTATAATTTTGACCCAGTTCTGCAAGGACCTGGAACGTGGGGCATGCCACATGCTGCCCGCCTTGCTGCTGCTTCTTTTTTCTAGTCTTTTGGGCAGTTCATTTGTTGTTGCTGCTGGCACAGATTTGTGAGGCACGACGCTGTTGCATTTATCTATTTGGGGCATGCAGCAGTCGCATCCCCTTTTCTCAGTGTCCTTAATTGCTTCGGGCTGAAATGTCCTTGTTGTTGTAGCTACGGCTGCTGCTGCTGCTGCTGTTTCAGATTAACATGTCGACTTTTTGGCCAACTTGCAACTCAGACTGATTGCATTTGCCACAGCTTTCCCCTGCCGCAGTTGTCGACCTTCTCTCATCATGGCGAAAAAACAACAAATTTTCTTAGTTATTTTTAGTGCACTGCATTTTTATTTGACTTGGGCGCTAATTAATATTTCAGTGCAGTTGCTGAACAAACAAAACAATCTGTGGATTGCCGGGGGCAGCCAAGGCGCGTAGGGGTTCAAGTTGCCCAGTGGGACATCACTTGCTGAGTTTGTAATGCATAAAAGTAGGGGTTCCTAGAGTTAGGGCTAAACTCTAATTAAATAATCTGAGAAATTGGAAAAGTTGATTTTCAATTGGATGGATATCCAGATGGAAAATCCAGAAAGCTTGGGCAAGTCACAAAATATTTTCTAAAAAAATATAAATGTAATATTTGATCTTAATAGATATCTCTAGCTATATAAACAGGATTTCGTCACCTTTAATATTTAGCTTCAATTATAATTGTCAACTTTATATTTTACTAACATTATTTGTTTATATTATTATGTCTATTGTTTTTTGTACTCCCTGATATATTATATTATTCTCACCAAGATTCCCAGCATCCCATCATTTATCACCATAGCTATGGTCCAACTGGGCTATTTGGCATTTGCAATAGATTTTTCGATGTTTGTTTTGAGTGGCGTTAAGAATTTTTCCTTGCGAGCTTTTCAATTGCAATTCGCAATTTGCGGCGCACATTAATTGAAAATTTTCTGCGCCATATTTACAGTTTTCCCTCCCTCCACATTGCATTTCTTTGTTTATTTTCTTTATTTTTTTTCTTTCGCGTGTGCATTTTGCATTTGACGTTTATTTGTTTTCTTCTTTCCACTTGGGTTTTTCACAATATCTGCCGCTTGGCGAAGAATTTTCCCTTTTTGTCAAATTGAAAGGCGACGAGACGAGACACATTAATTAAAATTAATCACGCGGCTTTGCTGTAAGGGCGAAGGAAGACATTAAACAGCGAGAGGCAATCATAAATTACATTGGTGTTAAGAGACGGAATGCGAAAATAAAACCACAGATTATTTTGCTGAAAAGGGCTAAAAAGCACCAGCAGAAAGTGTAAAAAGCGTGTATGAAAATGTTAATTTATAACGTCGAGAGATTTGTGGGGGCACTTAAAAAGCTTAAGAGCTGAAATATAAATGTTAATTATTTATTTTCATACAGAAACTATAATTTTGCTTGGATTAGAAAAACAGGAAAACAAAGGCAGAAAATGCTGGCAGGAAAATTGATTACAACTGTACAATTTAAAATTATTAAGCAGGACACAAACGAAGTGAAATAAATTGAAATAGATAGACAGTGTAAAAGAAAATAAAATGATGCAAAAAATTAGAATTAGAAAACACTTTTCTAAAAATAATTATTTTTTTTATTTTTTATAATTTGTCTTAATTAAATTAATACCTTTAGCTGGAGATGAAGAAAAACACGGATAAAAGCAGAGGCAGCAGCTGCAAATGAGTTGTGATTATAAGTTTTTATGGTGTTGGATCTAGGCTGCTGGAAGGCGACTCACTAATACATACAAATGTATTCTGTGTATATCTCTAACGAGTCTCAAACTATCTCTCTTGCTGTCTCGCTCACCAATCACCCTGCACCCCTCGCTCAGCACCCTCAACTCGGCTGCACTCGAAAGTTGTTGTTGCTCTTGCTCATAATTAGCTGACTTTGCGTGGACCGTGGAGCAGGAAGAAGGAAGCAAAAGAGGCTAGAGAAGAGAAGGCTAGAGCAGAAGAAGACTAGAGTAAGAAGTGAATAAAGTTTGCACCTGTCGCGTAGAGTCAGGCATAGTTGTTGTTGTTGTTGCTAATGTTGTTGTTCTTGCAGCTGTTGCTGATGTTGTTGATGTTGTTGTTGTTGCTGATGTTGATGTTGTTGTTGCGAGTGATTTATTGTTATAATATACAGACAACTGTTTCAGCTGCACTCTGCACTCTTTTGGCCGCATTTAAGCACTTACTTTGCACTTGTCTGCATTAGCCTCATGTAACCCGAACCCCAGCGAAAACTTCTGCCTTTTGCCTTCTGCCTCGGAGTTGGGAGAGTTCTTAGCTTAATAATTTATATTCCCCGAGCATTTGTTTAAATTACGTTCACACTTTTATGCTGCTGCCTCGGCTGTAAATCAAAACTGTACTTCATTTTTAATGGGTATTAAGATGTCCTGCAACAACTCGGACTGCCTGAAAGTCTGACACTCTGTCTCTCTGTCTCTCTGCCTCTCTGTCTTTCTGTCTCCCTGCCTATCTGTTCGTCCGTCTCTCTGTCTAGTGTGTTGTTGTTGCTTTCTCTGTGTGGTTCTGTTTTCTGTTGTTTATGTTTTTTGTGTTTTTTTTTTTGGGGCAATTAGCTGGCCACCAAGCAAGTGACTAATGCCCCTTCTGTGTCTGTGTGGATGCCACGACTGGCGGCACAGGCGACACGCAATAAATTAGCGTAAATTTACAACATTTGCTAAATTAAAAATGGCAAAAGCAACAGCAGCAGAAACAGCAACAGCAACAGAAACGGAGAGAGAACTGTGGCAGGAGAGAAGCTGTTGTTCATGATCATCATCAGCGGCAGACACAAATTTTAGCAGCATTAGACTCGCATTAGTGTGTGTATGTGTGGCACATACGCATACATGTGTATAAGAGACCTACACAACAAATCGCATTCAACATGCCCCATGCCCCATACCACATGCCACATGCCCCATTCTCCCAACTGTTTGCTCGTTTATCGTTGCTGTCAGTCAGCTCAAAGGGGGCAATTAACGCGCCCAGTCGACGAGCAGACGCAGAAAATAGTTTTTTTTTTCCACTTTTGTTTTTTTTTCTTTGCGTAGTTTTCGTATATTGTAGACGCTGTCGCCATATTCCAAATGCCGGGGCGACATATTGGCGACGCCATTTTGACGCCGTCGCACGCAAAGGACAATCGACAACAACAACAATAACAACAGCAACAATAAACACACATTGTCTAGCCCCGTTGACTGGCGACACAAACACAACTGTCGCCAATGGCCTAAGCCTTCAATACCAGCCCCCAGTTAACCCCCTCCTGCCCCCTGCCACGCCCGTTCAACGCTTCACAGTTTTGTGTTTGCATTTTTTACATTTCCATAAATTTGCTGTGTTAATTTATAGCGTTTTCGCCCATCAAAGCAGTCAGCGCAATTCGCGTAATATTCCAGGCACTCGCGTTATTTATTTATGACTGTCGCTGTCCAACACTAGGCCTGTCAACACGCCTTTTGCAACACCCTTTGAGAGCACACTCTAAACAAGAGGAAGTCAAAAGCTCTGAAACTTTATAAATAAATTTATAATTTATAAATAAATTATATACAAAATTTAATCTTTTTTAGCAAGAATATAATGTTATTAACTTTAAAATTTAGCGTTAAAAATAACATTTCTCTGTAATTACAAATAAATTAATTCTTTGAAACTAAATTGTAATATCGCATGTAATATCGATAAACAAATGCTCAACTATTTCTAGCTCTGTGTAGAATTCCCCCTGTTTTTATCAAATATATTCTGAAATTTATGGCATTTAGCTATCTTTTGTGCTTTATATTTGCTCTCGATGCATTTATTAAATGCGACTGAAAGGGAAAACTGCGCGCTCAATGGAGGGATAAACACTTTTAGAAAACGTCAAAGAGCTGAAAAACAAAAAAAATATGGCAACAAAAATTTTAAAATAATTTGCCAGGCCATGAGGCAAACAAACTGTGCGCTGACAAGTGGGTGAAGGAGAGGTGGGGAGGGGGAGATCGGGATACAGGAGCAGTGTCAGTTGTAGGGGGCAGCAAGGGGAACATAGGGACTGGGAATCTGGCATTTTGGCTAGCGTCGCTGGCATGCGGCACAACATAAATCTTGGCACACAAAATCGGAGCGCGCAAAGCCCCCAACAAAAGTGCAAAAACTGAAACAAATCCCTATCCACATTTTGCAACACTTGTTTTGCCGCACCCCCTTCCCCTCTTCACCACTTGCATCTGCCTTACTAATGCAATTTTTGTGTATGAGTTTTTTTTTTTTGGACGTCGCGTCGTCTCTTTCACTAAAAGCCAAATGAATTTTATTGACAAATTAATTGCAGGCAATGCAGCAATTAAAATTGCTTTTGGCGCAAAATCTTTTACAGCGAAACAGACACATGAAAAGAACACGCACAGACATGCACAGACAAGCATATTCATGTTTGTTTGGGGCATAATGCAATCAAAGATTTATATGGAAATTTATATGGAAATGTGTTTGGAAATTCGGTTTTTAATCGAATTTAAGCTGAACAAATATTATTAGAAATCTGTAATGTCTAAACATTTGATAAATTGTCATGATTTACGCATTTCTTTTGTTTATTTATGTTTTATAAATTCAATTTGATATTCTAATTTTTTTTTTTTTTCTTTTTCTCTCTCTTTACAGGTGAGTTGCAAATGCGGATAAAACTATGCCAAAAAGAACTATTGAGAACTTTGAGGTGAACGACTGTGAGTTACTCTATATAATTTGAACAGTTTTTATAACATTTTTTTTAGAGATATTTGAATTTGAATAAATAAATTTGTTGAAATATATTAGTATTTAAAAGTAGCTGCTTAGCTCTAAATACAATTTTACATTACTCATGCTCGATTTCACAAGTTCCGTAACACTTATAGCCAAGTATATTTGCTAGACAAACATGATTAGGTAAAGCCAGTAAAACGTACTACGTACCCGATAAGGCTTCTAAGGATGACTAAACTGATTACGCCTGATAGCAGCATTTATATAAAACAATAAAAAATTGGAAAGATAGAAATTAATATTGCTGTAGCTAGAAAATGTAGGTCTTTAGACTTCCTATTCTTTACATGATTTCCAGCTTAATGTCAACTTATAGCTATTTTTAAAACAATTTGTAATATGGTGTAAGTTTTAAGGTCTAGACCCTGCCTAATTAAGACTTATATTAAGCGTTTTCATTGCCGTCGATTGCGTAATTGTTTAAACTTTTGGCTGCCTGCTGGCTGTAAATTTGAAATTAATAAATAATATTTATAACAAGCCGGAACGCCGTATCGAAAGCTATTTCTCTAGCTATCTCGTTCGCACTCTTTTCAATTGTTGGTGTTGTTTGTATGTCGTTTTGTCAGATTACCAACAATTAGAGCAAACTTCAGGCGCCTTGTGTGCACAAAAGAAAAGTTTCAAATTGAATTTCGGTTTCAATACGGTTTTGTTGTTGTTCAACTAGTTTCGGTTGTTGTTGTTGTTGTACTTCTGCTTGGCACCTGTTTACACGCTTAAATTGCGCCCGTGTGTGTGTGTGTGTGTGAGTGTGTGTGTAAGTCTGTATGACCGTAAATCATTAAGCCCCCTTACCAAAAAAAAGAGTTGACAGCAACACGTGTCGATGTCTGCTGGAGTCTTGAAAGCAACAGACATCACAGACAGCAACAACAACAATCGTTGTAATTGCTACATCAGCAACAACAACAACAACAACAGCAACAGCAACAACATCAGCAACAACAACTACAACAACTTATGAACGCACGTGGGCTTATAAAAGTCTTGAGCCTCGAGTCTTTTCAATTTAATGTATTGAAATTGTAAGAAAAAAGCTGGCGAATAAAAAATTGACACCATTTCAAGCCGTGGTAACTTAAGACAGCGGCATAAAAGAGCAAGCTATATAAATAGAAAGAGATAGAGAGAGAGAGAGAGAGAGAGAGAGAGAGAGAGAGAGAGAGAGAGAAAGAAAGAGAGCAAGCTTACGCCGGCAGGTCAGCAGTCAAATATTTATATAGTATGTACTATATAGAGCTCCCCTACATTTTAAATCCATCTCTCTCCGCCTCCCAGCATCAAATAAATTTAATATGAGCAACAACTCTGGCAGCTTGCAATGGCAACCCTAGTTGCAGGGCTGGAGGCAACTGTAGCAAAAACAAATTACAAAGAAGCTGCAAAGTAGAAGAAGACAAAATGTAGATGAAGAATGGGAAAGAGTATAGCAAACGCTAGTAGGAATTGCTCGACCTCAACATACGCTTTAGATCAAATTGGAAAATCTTACTGTAGTTGCTAATATAGGTTTAATAATATCACTATCATCAATAATATCATTATGCTAATGACAATAATTTTCGATCTTGATACAGAAAAACCTAGTTCACGTAGAATTTTCTATCATTAGTGTTGTTATCGATATACATTTTTTATATTTTGATTGAAAATTTCAAAGTTAATTGTATGAATTGAAATATCTTCTGAGATATCAATATTATACATTTTTTTAAAGCTCAATATTGTGACTGCAACTGAAATTTATTTTCTTTGTATTTTATATTCATTTTTTAATTATTTTTTGTTCATTAAGTTATTTTTTTAATAATGCTCTAATAATCTATGAAATACAGGGTATGTATTAAGCAGAAACCTGTTAAATAGTTATACGTCTATATATAACTATTGCTACATAGAAGTCTTGGGATGCTGATAAACAAAATATAACAAAATTGTCACTAGCAAAAGCAGGAAGAGGTGGGGAAGGAAAAGAGGGGAAGGTAAGGGAAGTAAAGCAGGCAAAGAGCACAGCGCAGACAAACGAGAGCGTGAGAGTGGGGTGGTAACTGAGAGAGAGGGAGAGAGAGAGAGTGACACACACACACATACACATGCATAGCAGCTTTATTTTGTTGTCGTCTGCCCAGGCGTCTGACTGAGCGCGCTGTATGCGTGTGTGTATGCGTGTGTTGTATGTTGGTGTGTGTGTGTGCGCCCTCAGACAAATTTTGTTGCTGTAGGTTGGGGCGCAGCTTTTGTTGCTGTTGTTGTGGGCTGTGGGCTGAGGGCTGAGGGCTGAGAGTGGAGTGCATGTGGCATGTGTTTGTGTGCCTGTCTGTGTGGACTGCGGGTTGTGGGCTGTGAGCTGTGGGATGTGGGCTGTGGGCTGGCTTAATTGGGTGGCTGGGCAGCGTCTGCCGAGACAGCGTTGTCGGCATTTCGCTTTTTTCTCTCTTTTTCTCTCTTTTTTGCTGTTTTCTTTTTTTCGTTTTCGTTACATATTTTTTTTGGGACGAAGCTTAACGTTCGGCTGGCGTTTCGTAAGTGTGTCGGGCGATCTGTCGAAAGGTCGTTTCGTCGGTCGTTCGTTTTATATTCCACATGTACATAGGCGGCGCCCATTGCTGCTTGCTGCTTGCTGCTGTGTGTGTGTGTGTATATATATTTTTGGGTGTGTGTGTGTCTGTGTGTGTCTGTGTGTGTCTGTGTCTGCCGCTGTCTGCCTTTGCCAGCTTTGCTAGACGCGCCCGACGCCGACAACACGCACTTACAGTCGCTCCCTCTCTATCGCCTGTTCTTCATGGCGCTCTCTCCTCTCTCCGGAACTCGCCAGCGCATACACAGAGAGAAATAATTAAGAATTTCGTTCTTGAAACCACGCATTTCGAATTTATGGCCACTTATCTCAGAAATTTAATTTTAATTTTAAGAAAAATTGCGTTTTTCCTGTTTTGAGATTTTATATATTGATTTTATAGAATGGAGAATAATATTATATGAAAATAAAGATAACCTGGGGATAGAAATAATATGAAACTTGAACTCAATTAAATTTTATGTTTATTTTTAGAATATTTTCTAGAATTCTTCAATAATTGTTAGTTCTTATTAAATTTTTTTGTAATTTGATTTTTGGCAGATTTTTCAATAACATTTTAAATTCCTTTTTATTTACTTGCAATCATTTGTTTCCGTGTATAATGCCCAAACTCCATTTTTTCTTCGTCTCCGTTTCCGCCTTGCTCTTTCTCTGTTCCTGCCGGCTTGGCTCTCTGCTTCTCTCTATGTTTCTTTCACGCTGCCCCACTGTTTGCTTCATTCTCACAGCCAACTTTGGCTGCTCTCTCTCTCTCTCGCTCTTACTCCAACTGCGCCGCTCGAAAAGTCTGCGCTGCGACACAGTTTTATAGCTTTTATGTGTGTGTGTGTGTGTGTGTGTGTGTGGGAAGGAGGGTGTGTCTGTGTGTCTCTTTGCTTCGGTGTGTGTGTGCTCCAGCTTAAACTTTGTTGTATGCTTTTCTGTGCCAAATGTTGCCCGTTCTCTATGCGTGTGTATTCGTTGTGTGTGTGTGTGTGCGGTTTTCCTCTGTGTGTGTGTGCGTGCGTCTGTGTCTGAAACTTTGGCGCGTGTTTGGCATTAGTGACAGTCATGTCAGCAAAAGTTTGAGGCACATTCAACATTCCAAGTTTATGTCGACGTCGTTCTTCTTCTTCCTCTTCTTGTTGGTGCCTTTGGGGCGTGGCACTGTGGGCGGTGGCAGACATGCCTTACGCTTCACATTCTCTTCTCCCTTCCCTCGACCGCCCACTCGCACTGTGCCACATTTTGGCCCGATTTGATCACATTAAAGCAAGGCGCTTTCAGCTTTAAGCGCACGTTCCTCGTATTTTCAGCAGTTTCCCAATTTCCCAATTTCCCAGTTTGCCAGTTTCCCAGCACAATTCAGATAAGAGTTGTCCTTTGTAGGCTGGGGTTTTGTGGCGTTCTCATTTGTTTGTCTTGTTGTGTTGTAGTTTTGCGGCTTGCTTTGTGCTTGGCACTTTAATGAGTTGTGCTCGCATTAGTTTGAGGCTTGTCCTGAGCTGAGTTTTGTCATTCAGCCCTCTGAAAATTATACAAATCTTTTGGCTTGCCTCATTTGTAGTCAAGCAGCTAATTAAATGACAACAATGGACACAATCAAGTGTATAGTTAGATAGATGCATGCTTCAGGCTTGACAATTCAGATCATAGAGCGTGATATCCTTTAAAAGAAAGGTTATATATAACAATAATGTATGAGCTTGGGAGCTTTGAATTTATCTTTCCGATTTATTCTTCTTCATACTTTTCTATCAAAATTTCGCCTTTAATTGGTTTGTTGCTTGTTTCCGTTTTCCTTGAATTAACTTCTTAGTCCCTCTATAATTTCAGGTGTCAGCTTTGAACTTCTCCTGTGTTTACTTGAGTTTTATTAGAAATAAAGTTTTCTTCCTCTGTCTTCAAATTGCAATTTTAACTAGCATTCTTGAGTTACACACTCAACTTTTTCACTAATTTACACAACATTTTCTATTAGCAAAACTTTTTTACTAAATTTTTTCTGAAAACAAAATGTACTTTATTTTTTTGAGTAACCGTCATTTCAATTTCTTGGCCATAATCATAAATTATTAGCCAGTGTGCTGTCAACTCAATTTGTTGTACGCTTCCCTTTTTGTTCTATTCTTTTTCTATTCTTTGGGTTTTCGGTTGTCCTTGGTTAGGTCACGCACATGACGCTCGCCTCGCGTTTTCCTAGCGTTTTCCATGCGTTTTAAGACGCGCCCAGCAATTACTTAGAGTCTGGTCCAAAAGTATCGAACAGTTGCTGATGCCTATCAATTTGCTGAAATCATTTCCGCAACTTTATTGCACTCTGGACACACAAAGAAGCTCGTGCCAAGCTGTGGGCGTACAATGCGGAAAAGAGCAAGGGGAAAGGAGGGGGAAAAGAAAGAAATGGAGGCGTCTACCCGGCCATAACTCTTGCTCTGGTTGTGATTTCCTTTGGCTTTGCGATGTCTAAATTCCATGGTTAGGTCAAGTTTGGCCTTTTAACTGGGTTGAACACGAGTTGGGGCTCCCAAACCCCCTCAGTGCCCCTCCTCTGCCCTCTGGGCTGTTGGTAATAACTTGTTTTGTAGCTGCTGTTTTCTGAGCTGCCAAATGGATTTTTGCATTACAATGTCAGATTAATCAAAACCAAGCAACTACAAAAAAAAAAAAAAAAAACACAAAAAAACCAACGTTAGAGAAAACCGACAATTGTTTGACTCAGGGGGAGCTTGACTTGGGGAGGGGCTTGGTGAGGGGGAGGGGAGATTTGTGCGCGCGCTGCGCTTCACAAGAAATACGAATGCATAAAATTTTATGTTTTTCTGCTACTTGACGCTGGCAACAAGTGGGCCAAGCCAACAGCAACAGCAACAGCAACAACAGCCATGGCCACAACCGCAGCAGATGATTATCGGTCGTTGCAACAACAACAACAACAACAACAGCAGCAGCAACAACAACAGCAGCAGCAGCAACTGCCACTGCATTAGTTTTTATTGAGGCAGTTGGCTGAGGCGCTGACGGCGTGGCAGACAAAGCGGCGTTGCAACAACTGCCACAGCAACATTTTCATTACCATTCATCACCTGGCGACGGCGACGGCGATGGCGATGGCGTTGCCAATGTTGACGTCGACAACAACGACGACAGCAGCAGCAGCAACAACAGCAGCAGCAGCAGCAACTGCCGACAGTTGCAGCAGCAACAGCAACAGCAACAAATCTGGCTGAGAGACCATGCCAAAGAAAAAAAAACCTTGTGCCAAAGACAAGACAACAGCAAAGACCTCGACTTCCTTTGGGTCGCCGTTTGATGTTGCAGACCTTGTTGCCATTTGCCGCCTACACTGAGAAAAATGGCAGTGTAAATTACACAATTGCCTAGCTAGGAAAATAATATTGAAATCGGGGATTATAGAGAATAATAGTATTTAATTATTTTATTTGAAATTATTTGGTTTATTCATTTAGGTTTTATTTAATTATTATATATTTTTGTATAGAAATTTCTTTTATATTATTTTATTCATGTCATGAATATTTACTGTTAATTTTTTTAGTCAAACCATTAAAATTTAACTGGGATTATTACCATGCCGTTTTTTTGAGTGTAGCCTTAAGTTTATGTTGCAGTTGCCACCATTGAGCCTCGCTCTGTGTCTGCAGGCGCATCTCTGTCTCTGCCTCCGTCTCCGTCTCCGCCCCCTTCTCTGCTTCCGCCTCTGCGCCTCCCATTCTGGCCATGAAACACGCTGCACACAAAACGATGGGCCCTTGTCAGTGGCATATGAGCGCCATAAGAAGCTGAAGTTTATAGTTGTTAGCATTGAGATTTATAATTTGCTAAAACAGCGCAAAACATGATAATATGCGGCATTTTCAAATGCGAAGAGCTATTCTAATTAGCCGGAGATTAGTGGTCGTTTCCAGCTAACTTAATGCCCATTTAAGCGGAGCTATTAAGGCTAGTTATAGAGTGGATTAAACTAATGTTTTAGGGAAAATTACACGAGAACTTTTGTCCACTAAAATTGGTATGAAATTAATTTACAAATAAATTTGAACCTTCACTTATCCAAGTTCTATAAATAATGGATTGCCTGACTTTAAATAGTATCTCACAGGTTTGCATAGTTTTGGGCTTACAAAGAGACCTGTGCCTCACGTGTGTTACGAATTTTCCTTGTGCCCCAATTAGCAGCTAGGCTCAAATGAGTTTTAATTAGTTAGGCCCCCCTGCTGGCTTGTTTCGTGTCATGACGGATTTCAAATTGCGGAATATTAGCGACTCCGTGTTAATTTCACGCGAAATATTTGCCGCACTTGCAGCTGGAAGTTTTTATTTACATTTTTCTTTAGTTTGTTTTGTTTTTTTTTTGGGTCGCACGCGCTTTGAATTGTCCTGCCGTTTAGGGGGAAATTCATTAGGCAATTTCATTTTGCTTACGCAATTTCGGTCTGAGCCATGGTAATGAGATTTACAAAGAATTAACGCTTTGTTGCTGGCTAGACATTCGCTAAAAATACTTGTATTGGCTCAAGCTGAGCATGGGCCTAGATGTCCTTTGAATGTAACATTTTGATATATATTTTATACACGCTATTTGGGGCAGACAACAAAAGCCAAATAATGCCCATTGTGGACATAGAATGGGTTTGTCTGCTGCCCCTTGAGACCCCCAGAGTGAAGCCAAAAATGTGACAAAGTCTGGACTTGAACAGACCCAGACCCAGACCCTAACTCAGACCCAGGCGCCGACCCAGACCCTGAACTCAAACACAGCTTTTCCATAATATTGCGTATTATAATAATATTGGGTATAGCAGAGGAAATAGATATACTATTAGCTGATTTGTGAATAAGATTGTGAAGTTCAGAGGTCGTAGAGTTTGAAGATTATAAACTAAATAAATAGACAATAAATAAATTTGTGATCATAAATAAATGTATAATTAAAGCTATGTAGCCAAGAGTTTGAAGAAATTTTATTATTTATTTATTTTAAAAGTCAACTAATTTCACAAAGAAATTTATTTATTATTTTTCTAAAGTTAAGGTTAATTTTTGCAGCGTTTGTATTATTATTTGTTTGTCCGTTTGTGTATTTGGTAAAGCGTATTTAAATTTCGTTGTGATTGGTAGAATTTCAGAAATGTTTTGCTTTCTTATCGCTGGCTTTTATGACATGTTGTGAAGGACACACACAGAGAGCGAGAAAGAGGGCCGAAAGCGACAGCAACAACAAACATTTGCTTTTAATGGCATAAAAGGAATCAAACTAGCAAACGGCAGAGAAGGGGGGAAGAGATGGAGGGGAAAGAGCAAAACAGCGAGTGAAAGTAGATTGGGGCATGAGTTGTGTACAGACTAGGACTAGGCCGTTAGTTTATAGCTCAGCAACTGGCGATGGGCAGGGCCCAGCACAGCAGCTATAGCAATGGGAATAGCAGTAACAACAGCAGCAGCAACAGCAGCAGCAGCAGCAGCAGTAACAACAGCAACAACATTCGCATGGACGATAAGAAACAGAAGCAGAAAGAGGCGAACCCAATGGACAATGGGCTGACCCAGCAACAGCTAAAGGACGTGTCCGCATATATACAGCTACATACAGACAATCGTACGAATATACATACATCTCTATATACTTATATATAAATATATATATCGAGCTGTATATGCATAAAAACAGGCGACGACATCCTTTTTCCTGTCTATGCCCAGCGCGTTTGCTGTAGCCTCCGTGTCTGTGTCTGTGTCTGTATGCGTTTCCCTTCCCCTCGTTTCCATCCTGCTCGCTGTCTGTGTGTGTATGGGAGTTGCGCTTGTATTGGTGCGCGTGTCTGCCTCGTCCTGGCCAACGCCGGCGCCCGGGAGTGCCTGTCGAAAATGTTTTCCATTTCAGTTAGCAAATTATGTCGGCCAAAAGCGAGGCAAAAACGAAAGGCACAACAAACAAAGCGACGCCGAAGAAGAAGCAGCAGCGCCAGAACAACATGGAAAAAGCAATAGCAAACAAAAAGGAAGAGCCGAAGAGAGGAAAAAGGCAGAAATAAAAATAAAATAAATGAAAACTCAGACGCGACGCAGTTACTAAAAGCAGGCGATGGACGGGGCAGGCAGGCTGGCCATGTTTTTATGACATGGCGGGCGAAAAAGGACAACAAAATGAAGAGGCAAAAAAAAGTTAAACAAAATGTCGAACGAACGGCAACAACAAAATGTCGAGCGCCATATTTGCGCTTGTTGTTTTTGGCAGCAATTTTATGAACTTTGTTGTTGGATGGGAATGTTGGTGATTCTGTTGCTGCTGCTGCTTTTTTTACACTTGGCTTTTATGGTTGGCTGTGACGCGTTCCGCCTGAATTACAAGTCCAGCGAGCCATGAAGCAGCGACGAGAGAAGAAGCAGAGATAAGCAGATATATCGGGCAGAGGCATAGGAAAAGAGAGCAGCAGATGGGAGGAGAGTGGGGGAAGACACAGAGAAGCAGGAGCACTGAGAAACTGTAGCAGAGAAAGAGCTAAGCGGAAAGCGAGATAGAGCCACCAAAGGCTACAAAGTGCGCCATTTTGTAAAATGACTGACAATCGTTATGTCATCAATGATAAAGCTTTAAAGGCAGAGAAAACCCACAGCGACTGGAGAGAGGGAGGGGGCAAAGTGGAAAGAGGGAAGGGGGCTGCTGGCCAAACAAAAAGCGACTGCAATGCCATTGTAAATAGTCAAGCACGCTCAACACACATGCACTTACACATGCCACACACACGGACTGCGTTTATGCGTTGAAGTGCATAAAAAACGTACAATTGTATTATGATAAATGTCAAGAACAAACAGGGAAAGAGTTTATAATGTTAGTTAATGTCAGGCCAAGCGTAAAATTTAATTATTTTATTCCATTTATTTAATGAATGATTTTAAGATAAATTTTTATATAATATAATTATTAATCTCTTAAATTTCGTTTTTTGCGTATTAAGCGCTCTTCAACATATAAGTAGAATAAAATACAAATTACTATACAATCTCTGCCGAACCTTCGACAGCAGCTTATAGGATGAATACATGAACTGGGCGACGCATAAACGCAGTGCCAGACACAGTCACATATTGTTGTATTTGTATATCGCATTGGTCTATTTCTCTCGCTCTCCATTATGTGGTGCTCGTCAAAAATGTGATGCTCGAGCTCTCCATTTAGCCAGCGGCAGTCAAGAGTCGATGCTGTGTGTGTGGTGCGGCTGTATGTGTGCATGAGTGTGTGGCATGTGTGTGTGGGTGTGTGGCATGTGTGTGTGGGTGTGTGTGTGTGTGTGTGGTTAAGCAAAGTGCTACAAAGTGCTCAGTGCTCAGAGCTCAGAGCTGAGCGCTCGGTGCTTAGTGCCTAGTGCCTAGGACTCTCACAGTTTTTGAGGTTTGAGTTTGTTTCAGGCTGCTGGTTTCTCATTACAAGCAAAACGACCTTCAGCTCGTGCTGCTCCCCTCTCCCCTCTCGCCACTTGGCCCTCTTGCCACACCAACGACAACAAAATGCAAAAAGAAGTGCTGAATCAGGTC
The DNA here is from genome assembly GCA_035045125.1 of Hypselothyrea guttata. Classification (NCBI taxonomy): domain Eukaryota; kingdom Metazoa; phylum Arthropoda; class Insecta; order Diptera; family Drosophilidae; genus Hypselothyrea; species Hypselothyrea guttata. The sequence goes on along the minus strand of JAWNNJ010001764.1, from coordinate 316,771 downwards.
ATGCGGGTGTGGGGGCGTTGGGGGGCGTGGCAACAAAACCAAATTGTAACTAACAAATTTGTGGAAGCAAACTGAATGCGAGTTCTGTTTCTAGTATGTTGCATGTGGCAAGCAGGCAAATACGTTGCACAAAACATCAACCACATGCACATGTTGCACAAAGAGCGAGACAGAGACGGAGAGAGCAGAGACATGTCTATAGATCAAAGAAAAACTTTTGTCGCATTCTAAAGTGTTTTGCACAATTTATTTGCGTTTGTCACAAACAATTTTAAATTATTGCATTATGGCACATGGCGTATGCGCAATGTTCTCCCAGACGTTTCCAACTGACATCAATCAGTCAAAAGAAAATGAAGAACTTGTTTACAATTAGCAAAGTGCAAACGCTTAAATTAACAAATTAACAATTTAATCAAGTTAAAATAATATTCAGTTTGGCTTTTGTGGATCTTTAATCAAACTCAAATTTATCTTAAAGTTTTTATCTGCAATATAAAATGGGCTTATCTTTTATTAAAATATGTTAATAAAGTTTTTGTATTTATATTCTTCACGATATATGTTATCTATTTATATAGTATATTTCTATATTCCATATTTAATTTGTTTATATTTTGTATATATTTTAAAAGCTGCGCTTTACGAATTTCTGCAAATGTTTTTTATTTTTGTAAATTGTTCACGTAATTTGCACGCTTGTTTTATTGCAATTTGCGCATTTTGCTGAAGAGCTGCCCTGTTCGCTGGCTGGCATCTGTTAAATAAAGTGCAGTGCGGAATGTCAAATAGTTTTGAAGTAGATGAACACGATGATGTACATTGCAGCGGGTGAATACAACAACAAAAACAACAATAACAAAGACAACAACACTGAGAGAAAACAGCACACAATGAGTGGCAAACGATAACGAGCTGTCGACCCAGCTGACCCACTGACACTGCCCCCAACAATCAGTGAACCCCCTATGAAATGTTGCTGCTGCTGTTGTTGTTGCTGCTGCTGCTGTTGTTGTTGTTGTTGTTGTTGTTGTTGTTGCTGCTGTCAAATCATATTTCCGTTTCTGTCGCCCACTTGCGATGCGTTCGCTGTCAGTGCAGGAGAGCCGGAGGCAACCCCGGCATGATGCCGGCATGACTACGGCATTTGGTGACCGGCTAACCGTATTATGCAGCCAGCAACAGCAACAACAACAACATCTGCTGCAACATCATCATGATTATGTTGGTGATTATCTTCGGCTTCGTCATCGTCATCGTCAGTTTCAGCATTATCTCTTGCTGCTCTCGTGAATGTTAATCATCATCTGTCCGACGCGTTTTGCGGTCTCTAGCAAATTGAATGTAGGTCGCACCACCAGTTAAAGCTTGCCACCCCCTCGCACCCCTTCTCCTGCCCTGCCCCCGCTCTGCTGCGCTCGCCTTGATGTCGTTGCGGTTGCCATTCGCGTGACCACAGCGTCATCGATCAGGGGTTGCGGCTGATTGGCCGCCAGCATGTCTGCCATGTTGACTGCCCCCCACACCTCTCACACCCCTCACACCACCCCTACACCCGCTGTGCTTTGTGAGTGCTCCCACTGTTTGCGGCTGAACATCCACGCCCAATTAACGGGCCCAAATGCGAGCTGCATTGTCGTAGGTTGCAACAGCAGCAAAGCGCTTGCTCCACTTACAGGCCGTGGCGCCTCTTGCCACTTGCCACCGCAACCGCTGCCACTTGCCACTGGCATAACCTATATAATAGTGTGGCACACACATACACACGCATGCATACATAATGTTATATATGTAGTTAGAGTTAGTGCTGCACTATGGGGAAAAATACCAGATTTTGAGGCATTAATTAATAACTCGTAAACGAAGCAAAATTTTCAAATTTGGTTTTTTGATATGAATTTTTAAGATCGAAACGCATTTGTTAAAAAAAAATTGGGCATGCTGCCACAAAATCTAGTATTTTTCCCCATAGTGTGCTGCCTCAGCTGCGCTTAAAAGTAGGCAACGTTTTTATTTCGCCTTGCGCTGACTTTAAAGCGCATTAAGTGCAGCTGTGCTTAGTAGGGTTATGCCTAGTTGCCACTTTCAGCACAATTGTGCCAAAATGGGTGTGGAATTATAATCTTCAAAAATAACTTACAATATTTCGAATTATAATTTTGTGTTTTAGTTTGAGTATTATTGGCTATTGCATACATGAAAATATTACAGAAAAAATTGTTGAAAAACATAAATAAGTAGATTTATGTTTATTTTAAAATCCATATTTTAGCTTGAATTTCATTTTTGAATTGCGTTTTTAATTTTGTGTGTATTGAAATAATTTAAGATAAATTTCGATTTGTTTGGTTGATTTTTGTAGAACATTTTTTTGTGAATTCAGTAGAATTTTTTATTTTTTTTCAGTCAGTTGCTTTTGTTTATTTATTTTTGCAGTTGTTTGCGCTGCATTTGAATACTGAAATTGTCAGCGGGAAGTTGTGTGAATGCCAGGCAGCCTTGCCAGCTGAGGCCTTTGCCACACTACGCATTTATTTTTGGGCGCACATTAAAATGCTGCCTGCTTTTTATTACGACTGTCTCTCCGGCCTGCCTGTCTGTAGCTCAGCTGCTTGTCTGTCTGCCAGCCATTAAACTGGCACATAAAAGCGGCAAAAACGTACACAAACACACACACGTTTATATGGCTTTTAGCTGCATGTATTTGTTTGCCCTAAAATGTATGCTACGGTTTTTTTCGGGGTTTGGCGCAGCTGCCAGCATTGTTGTTGCTGTTGTTATTGTCTTGTCTCTGGAGCAGACTTGTGCACACACACACACACACATGCCCAAATATACACACGTTTATACAGTTATACATATAGAGCCATAGCCAACTGATTTTTAGGTCGCTGGCGCAAACGTCAGAACGACAACCGTTTTACGGCTTTGCCTGGCTGCGCTTTTACTCCACAGATATACACACACAGATGTATATATATAAAGATATCTATATATACAGACACTCTGAAGAACAGGCAGTCGGGCAGACAACGGCAACAACCAACGCGTGCAACAATAACAACATCATCAGCCTCGCACTTGTTATAAGTAGCACCAAAAAAAAACTTACTCCTGCCAAGCGCACTATGCAAACACACACACACACACACACACACACATAGACACGCATACACCCAATGCCACGCTCTATACTCTCAGCCTTAGCTGCTTTATCTCGCCCTCCCCTGTCCCCCTCTCTCGCTGTCTCGCTGCTAACATTTCAGCATTTCCTTTAGACGTGAACCAGTTTTTCTGCCATTTTTACTTTTATTTTTTCTACTTTTATTTCTTTTACTTTTTGCAAGCTCTACACGCGCTCGCTCTCTTCCCCCCCTCACACCCTCTGCGCTGTTAGTGCAGCTGCCTGCCGCCAGATGGCGTGCTACTTTTAGTTTTTGCCTTTGTTGTGTTTTTTTTTTTTGGCGAAACTTTATATTTACACAAAAAATTTTGGTGTTTGCACATAAGCGTGGCATGTGTATATATATACTTGCTATATATATATATATATATATATTTATATATATACGACTTGCTTTTCGTGCATTTCGTTTTATTGTCGTTACTGCCAGACTGCCCACAGTCGTCTGCCTTTGGCCTGTGCGAATTTTTTCGGGTTTTCCATGAATTGTTTGCTTTGGGTATTTCCTTTTTTGCTGCTCCTTTTCTCTGCTGCCTTCGTTTTTAGTGCTTTTATTTTTATTTGCTTTCGCTCTGGCGCATAAAGTTGCCACAACGTGGCCCGCATTGTGCCACAGCTCTGCCCTCCCCAAGCTCCTCAACTACTTTCTCTCTCTCTCTTGCTCTCCATCTCGCTCTGTTGTTGCTCTTGTCTGCCTCTCGCGCCCCTCTTTCTCGCTTTCTCATTGTTGTGTGTCGCCGACGAACAGACAGAGAGACAGAGAGTCGCATGAGGTTGGTCGACGTTGTCGTCGTCTAAGCTGGGAATTTATGTGCCATGTGCATTTTCATATTTTTACGTTGCTATGTGGACCCCGAGCTAAGCTCCCTTCTCTGGCATCTCTTCATCTCCCTCGGGGTCCACAGAGCCCCGCACCCACTCCCATGCTCTGACATATTTTAGTTTTGTGCTGCTTAAATTGCACAATGTTTGGTGTGTTTTTGTTGCTGTTTGTTGCTGCTGGAATTTAATAAATTTTTCGTGTAATTTTATTATTGTGAATTGTGTGAAAAGTTGTTGCATATTGCTAGTTGTAACGGTAAATTTAGCAACAATTTGCGCAGTTAACTGCTCAAAAGTATAACAGTTGACTAAATTCCAGGGCTTAGCTCTGAAAACTGACAGCTAATGAACTTCAGCTCATGCTTCTGGGCAAACAGGTTGTATGAGCAATACAATTTTAGAGTTTATTTACTTTAAGCTCTACCTAAATTGAATATAACTTTTATTTTTCCCTTGTTTTTTCGTTCTTCTAATTTTAATAAACATTTATTTTTAGACTTTTGGAATAGTTTAAAATCTCGTGTAAACTGTTGCAATAACTAAAGCAAAATGCCGATATCAATGCATAATTTAACATTGAAAAACATATTTTTGAAAAGCTTTTCTTTGCCCAATTTTCCCAACTTGTGCAGGGCATAAATTATATAGCATATACTATATAGTATAAATTATGTTTTATATACTCTGTTGCTCGAGCCAAAATGTTAGCCTACTTATGGGCGTTGTCTGCTCAACACTCTCAACTTTTCTGTGGTCTAGGCATTTTCTTTGAGTGTGTGTGTAGGGGTGGGAGGGGGGTAGTTAAGGAGTTTCCTTGTCACGTCAGCAGCCGCCATGTCCTGCGGGTGCCACGAGCGAAAGGAGAAAACCCCAGAAAGGAAAAAAATTATGCACGATGTCGACGTGGGCAAGTGTCAAAAGTTTGGCTTAACTTTTCGCACGAGCTGCAAATGCAGAGCGTGAGGGGCAAGGGGAAGAAGAAGAGCTACATAATACCACAGTCGACTCGTGAACCAACCACAAGCATATATATATACATATATATATATTCCAACTAACGTAGGCAATTCCTTTTGCGGGTTTGCTGTTGATTACGCCTGTCCTCTCCTCCCCTTAACACTCTCAACTTTAATGCGTATCCCTTTCGCTTTTTGGGTTCGCCGTTGCCCCCAGCCCCCTCTCTTCCTGTCGGAGCATTGCGTCATACGCCCGAATGTGTGCCTTGTCTGTCCGTCCCTCGCTTCCTCTGCCTCCCAGTCTGTCTCTCTGTCTGTTGCCTGTCTCTGTCTACGTCTCCGGCTTGAGCTTACGGCCCACTGTCTTGTGTCGTTTCTCTTGACTTGACAGCCGTCGCTTCCGTTGTGCTCCATCCCTCGCCCCTCCCTTTGCATGACTTGCTGTTCCCTCCCCCCTCTCCTTGCAGCTACTGCTGCTTTGTCTTCAACCTATGAACTGCGCCCAAGCACTAATCATCAACGACGCCGTCGTCGTCGCTGTCGCTGTCGCTTTTGCCTTGACTCTCTGACATTTGTCTGTCTGTCTATGTGCCTGTCTAACAGTCAGCTTCCTTGTTAAGCATTGCTGCACAGTGGTATGCAACTGCAAAAAATTGTAAAAAAAAAAACATATGAACAAAAATATGTAGAAACGGAAATACCAAATAAAAAAAAAACTAGACTGCTTAAAATATATAACACAAACTAATTTTATAATTATATATTCAATTTTGGTTATTTATCAAAAGAAAAAAGGTTATGCGACTCCATTAGTTTTAATCTTAATGTTAATTGTTTATTGCATTTATAATAATAAAACGTTTTTAATTTTTTTTTTACTTTTAAATTAAACTTTAATGTTTTCAATTAAATGTGCTTTGTTAATAAATTTTATAAATTCAATTAGACTTCATGCAATTTTTTTAAAAGTAAATATTTTTACCTCTCGCTTAACATACTTTTCCCACTGTGCCCGCTTAGACTGACTTGTGAGTTTCGCACACGCAGACACCTGTTCTCCCCGCTCCGCGCGTCTTCGCTCCGCTTCCCCCTTCGCTCAGTTAAGTTTCGCAAAGTGCCGCCCCTGGTGGATTATTTCGGCACAATTTGCATATTCAATGAGCCTTCGACGTGGAGACACAAGTCACAGTCTCTCGCTTGTCCCCATCCCCTCTCCCTCTCTCTATCTCTCTCTCTCTCTCTCTCTCTCTCTCTCTCTTTTTGTTCACCGCTCTCCCTCTGCTGCTGTCTTGCAGTGGCAGACATCGCCATTGCCACGCACGTGTTACATAAGTTTGGCAACGTGTCTGCTCTGCTGTGGTTTTTGCCACTCCCCGTTTGCCCCATATATACTATATACACTCAGAAAAATAAAGAATTCCTCGTTCTTCAAAATAAAGTTTTTGAATAAATCTTGTTAACTCTAAAATAAAATTCTGAATAGAATTTTAAATGACTTCAGATTAATTAAGGCAAAAGGGATGAAGTTCGCATTAAACTCTGGGATAAAGAATTTTTTGGCTCATTGGCCCTTAATGTTTCTCTCAGTGTACTCTCTGTCTGTCTGCCTATCGCTCTGTCTCTCTCAATTCATGTGTGTGTGTTTGCTTTGCACGTGGCAAAATTGTTTCGTCGTCAGCAAATGAAATTTGTTTGCCATAGGCAGAGTTTGCCTTTGCCTCTGCCTCTGCCCCTGCCGCCGCTTCTCCCTCTGCCTATGCCTTTGTCCTTCCCGCAGGCTCGTTTGCCCAAAATGCCAGCACGTGGTTGCCATTTGCCGAGGCAGTGTGTACATATTTTATTGATTACTTACTCGCTCACGCACACACTCCCCTTTCCCTTGCCCCTCGCTCCCTAATGCTCTGTCTGCCTACGCATTTTGTACATTTTGTTTATAATTGTCTGGCATTTGTGGGGCTTTAAAGCAAAAGAATCCAAATTTTTTGGAAGGTTTTTTGATTGCTTTAAAGTCACACACTGCTTGATTGACGGACTGATTGACTGACTGACTGACTGACTGACTGCTTGATTGACAGACGCAGCGAGTGTGTGTCTGTCTTTCACTTTGTTTGTTTGATGGCTTTCAATTTTTGCCGCATTACGCATACGCCTGGTGTGCTTCAAGGTCAATTTGACGCATTTGTTTAGGCTTCTTATGGTATGTGTGGGTATGTGTGTATTTTTGTGTATATATATTTGTGCGTGTGGCGGCTGTTTAAGCGCTGCAAATAGCAGACGGAGCACACAAATATTTACGACTCGCGCCACGCGGCGTATGCGCAATATATTTAACGACTGCTTTAAGCTGTCTGGCTCTGTCTTTGTCTCTCTATCTCTTTTTTTTCAACAAGCGTTTCTGCTGCGCCTAGTTGAGCGTACAACAACTACAACTTTTGAGCTAATCCACTGCCGAGTCAGCCAAAGTGCCACATTTATAGCTGCCACTTCAACTTCAGCTTGCCTCTCTGTGTTAGCCTACCTCTCCCTGTCTCCCATATTCTCCGCTCTGCTGACTCTCCGTGAGCCTAACTACAGCTCTAATAGTCTACGTATTGGCTTTGTTGCGTAGTTAGACCAGAGAGCAGCTGCCTCAAGTGAGCTTAGGCTGCAGAGGAAATGCGAAATTGTCACAGTGAAAAGGTCTGGGCACGTTTGTCACATTTCATTTGGCAGGAACAACTGTATATAGAAATAAAGATAGAGATAGAGGCAGAGATCAAGACAAAGATAGAGACAAAAGCAGAGAAAACTCCAAAGCAACAGCCGCAACCCCAGCAAGAATCCTAACAACAATCTCAGTTGTGCAATGGGCAAACAGAAATGTGGCCATAACTTTTCTTAACTGATGTTTTCACCCCAGCTGAAAAGTCAGCGTGGAACAGATTTTGAATGACGGCAAAGTTGTTGCTGTTCTGTTATGACAATGATATGGAAATGAAGCTGAAGCTGGCTTAAAATCTTAGACGCTTGGACTTTTACTTCCACTTGAGTTGTTGTCGCACGCAGACCTTCGCTACTCGCTACATGCTACTCGCTACTCGGCACTCGGCACTCGTCGCTTGCCACTCGTCACTTGCCACTCGTCATGTGACTGCATTAATCAACTGTCAGCGAGAGACAGAAGAAATGGGGGAAAGTGAGGAAGCACAGGACTCATCAAGCCAAACAGCCTGCGGTTAACAAGGTCCGTTTTGCTCATTAGAACACAGATAGGTTGCGGGTTTTTTATTCAGTCCCATGCGCCTACTTCATTTTCACTAGATTTCCCTTTTTTATGCAGGTTTTTACTTTTTTCTGTTCGCATTTAAAGCAGATAAAACTACGGCGCGAGAGGGAGACACGAATAGTGTGAAAAGAGTGCAGAAACACAAGATTTTACCACATTTTACCTCGGCTTTTTTTGCGCGCGCTTGGACTTGTTTCTTTTTTGCGTAATTTATTTTGTTTGCAGACACACACACGTGCACTGCCCGCACTTGCCACGCCCACAGCGCACATACACAGCGCGAAAACCCTCGGCACTTGTGGCGTTGCGAGCGGAGGGTGGAGGAGGGTGAGAAAAAAACAAATAGCGTTCGCGTCTATACACAAAATCAGACGCTCAAGGACTCTTGAGTTTGCCAGCCATTGCAGTCGCTCTGCTCTGCCCTCTCTCTCGCTCTGTGTCTCCCTCTCCCTCGCTCTCTGGTCCCCTCACACATATACATAACGGTACACATAGTTACACCCACTTGAATATGCCGTGCCATGAAAGTAATTTCGCCAAATAGACTGCGTCCTGCTGCTGCTGCTGCTGCTGACATTTGCTTGCGTTTTTGCACAGTTCGCTGAGTTCTCTCCTCTCTCCTGTCTCCTCCTCACCCTCTTCTTGCTCCTGCCCACACTGCTTGCATGCTTTACTGCTTGGCTACTGCTTGCTGTTACTGCAACTGCAACTGCAACTGTCGACTCTCGACTGCTGGACGGGTAAATACAGTATTTTTTCCCTCCTCCTTTCACTGCTGTAACGCCAAAGGACATTACGTCGTTTTGGGGCGTTGAATAATTTGCGTTGCACGTGCGCCTTACAGCTTAAAGAGCACTGCTTGCACTGCTTGCTTTCATACAAAGGCTGCTAAAAGTCTCTTTAATGACTTAATTTTATTAGTGTTAAGTTTTATAATGCTGTGAAGTGGCTAGATATTTTTCACAGTATTTTTTATGCACTGCTTGATCAAATATAGTCAAGCAGTGCAGTTGTGTTCAAGCAGAAAATTACTGAAAAAAATCCTGTTATCTGGTTTATTAAATGTTACTTTTTTAGAAACTTAGTCATGTGTATCCTTGAACAATTAATTAAAAATCTATGGCAAATACAATAAAACCTACACTCTCTCTCTCTCTCTCTCTCTCTCTCTCTATAGACTGCTTGAAAGTTTTGGTAACATTAAACGGAAAGGCTGTTAATTAGAAAACTTTTAGCACTGAAAACTCTTTAAACAATGCACAATTGAAAAGCTTACGGGCATTACATAGGGCATTCGATGAGGCAAACTAGCATTAGGCTCGGATGGATATATAGATATGTAATTGTATGAATAAGCTGTAACTGTATGGGTCTGTATCTCCCTCTCTCTCTCTCTCTCTCAATCTGTATCTGAGTATGAGTAAATGTGTATCTTTTATTCAAATAAAAGGCCGACCCTCGACAGTCGTCAGTTCTAATTGCTTTTCATGGCAATGTCACAACAACAATTGCTAACAAAAAGTTAAGGGGGGCGAAAATCTCTTTAGGGCATCCCCCGCTGTGCTTTTGCTCTATTAAAGTTTTTGTGTTAGGGGCTCCTAAAAGTCTCCCTACCTCCGCCCCCCCCTCTCTCTCTCTCTCTCTCTCTCTCTCTCTCTCTTTCTGAGTTCCTTCGGCTGCTCTTTCAGTCTCTCTGTGCAAGTTGAAACCGAAAAGCGCAAAAAGTTTTTCATGCGGCTTCATCTCTTTTCAAATTCTATGCCCCCAATTTTGCTGCCTCGGGCCCTGCCTCCCTCCACTGCGCTTTTCACAAAGTTCTCTGGCTTACCCTCCTCCTTGGCAATCATTGGCATTTTCAATGCGGCAACAGCGGCAAAGGGAAAAGCTCGCAAATTCTTAGAAAAGAAGCTGACTTTGCTGCCTCGCCCTGCTCCTCCATCTCGTCGTCATACGCCCCGTTGTCTGTCTCACAGTCGACTGCCAGCTCGTGTGTCTGTCTCCCTATCTGACTGTCTGTCCGTCCGTCAGTCAGTCAGGACTGTCTTGCGCTCTTTGGGTGGGGCGGGGCGGGGAGGGGAGGGGCTTACTCTGAGGTCTAGCCATATATCCACGTCTGCGTCAATGTCTGCTGTCTTCTTCTGCTTCGGCTTCAACTACTTCTAACCGTTAGCTGTCGTTTTGTCTGTTGTCTGTCTGTCTCATTTCTCTCGCTCTCGTTCTCGCTCTCCCTCTGACTCTCTCTTGTTCTCTCTCTTTCGCTGTCCCACTCTCAGTGCCGCTGCTGTCTGTCTATTTGCCTGTTCTATTTGCCTGCTTCTTTACAGTTTGTTCTGCTTTTTGGTTTCTTTTTTTATTCCCAACGTTTTGTTGCCAGTTTTGTGCTTCCTCTTCCTGCTCTCCCCCTGCTCCCTCTTTCCCTCTCTCTCACTCTCGCATTATTCCGCCTGGCAACTTTACATTTTCATGCTCGTGTTCCCATTTCACAGCTTTCGCTTCCTTCGCGCCAGTCGCCAAAGCCCCTACACAGTTAACATCCCTCCCTCCCACCCTCCTTCTCCACCAGCTTTCTCGGAGTGCCACCCACTTCCGTTCTATTTTCATCTACTTGAGTGGAATTTTTATTTGTCTGCTGCCATTTCTCTTCGTCATCATCATCGCCATCGTCATCGCCATCCACAGCACAGTTCCTGACGCTAATACCCTGTAAATGTTCACAGGTAGCAGAATAAGGATAGATCATTAAGTTAGGCAAATAAAATTTAAAATTAAAATTTAATTTAATAAATTTAATTTTGAGATTTAAATATTTGTTATTTCAGCTAATAAAATAAATTTCAAAAATCACAATAGAAAAAGTTGTTTAGAATTTTGTTTTATCAAATCATATTTTTTTCGAATTTCGAAACATTTGATATTTATTCTCTTCTCAGCTTTATATCTGTACTACCGAAAGTGCTAGGATATGTTTGAGCCGTGCTTGCTTTTTACTACAAGTTGAACACATTTGTGTTTTTTGTTGTGCCTTGACAACCCCAACGTTATAGACATTACCTTTGGGTAATCAGCGTTTGCTTTTACTGTCGCGTCAGCTCCTGGGAATCTTTACACTCTATATAGTCTCTCTCCCTCCCTCCCTGCCTATATACAAATCCTTTTTGACTGCTTTTAATTTTCAGCTGTGGCTGCACAACTGATTCCCCAAACGCAAATTCATTATGCGCCAGAGTTTTTGTCGTGAAAAGATTTCCCTTTATAACCGCCATCTTCATTTAACTATCTGCCATTTTGATGCCTTCATTCGTGGCCTGATCTGGCATCAGCACAGCGGCTACTTCAGTAGCCCAACTTGCTGTGCTTCTTGCTGCTGTTGCAGTTGCAGTTGCATGCTGGCACGCCCACTTGTGCCCCAACTGCGCCCACCAACGATTTATCTTAAGTGGCCGCCGTGAATTACGACAAATTTCTATAATAAAGCAGACAAAATCTTAGCAAATGAACCTGGCCAACGAGGCCGCAAGGCGCGTCCCACAAACCGCTACTTGACTACTTGGCCATGGTCAAGACCAGACTATAGATAACAATGTCTTGACGTCGCTGTTGCTGCTGTTGTTGCTGTTGTTGCTGTTGTTGCTGTTGTGGCTGTTGCCGTTGATTTCACCATGGCAAAATCTTGGCGTAATCAACTGTTGAGCGTTTAAAGAAAATATAGTATAAGTAGCGTCGGGGCAAGAACGAAGAAGAATCTTAAGTGGCATAAAGTTGGGTAACAATAAATAAATGCTTCATTTCAACCACTGTTGAGGAACATAAGTTAAATCGGATTAGCTAAGATAAAATATAGATATAAAAGAAGACAAAGCTTCCTCCAATTTCAACTTTAACAACTTGGCTTTATTTATCAAATATTATTCAGACAAAAATCTAACATTTGAGTTGAGAAATATAGAAGAGCAAAATGGCACCTGTTACGTATTGGCCAAAATATAAACTGCTCTCTTTCTGCCACTCTCTCTCTCTCTCTCTCTCTCTCTCAACTTCTCTGCACTCTACGCTCTCTCTCTGCCTCCCTACTCGGCAGCTCATTTACCTCTGTTTTTGGCTTAGAACGTGGCGTTCACTTTACAAACGAGCGGCAGCAGGCGATGCCCAGTTGCCATCGATATCGTCTATGGCCTAGAGTCTGCCGGCTTCTGCCTTCTTGTGAACTCGTTGCGAGACACAGTGCACAGTGGGCTAATGCTTAATTAAATGTTATAGCATTGCCAAGAAAAACAAAAAGATATCGAGCAAATAAAAAGTTAAAGATGTCAATTAAAACCCTGAAATGTAAATTATACAATATAAATTATATTTAAGAAAAAAATATTGAATATTTAAATTTTTTGTATATTTTATTTAATTTATTTTGTTTAGAGCTTGATAAAGTATTTTATATAAGACAAGAAATAAAGACTTAAAACTTGCACAAACATTGACAAATTCTCTGTGGTTTGGAAACCACTGTGCAGTGGTCATTACACACACACAGACACACATGAACACGTACAGCAACCCACTAAGCTCGTGCGTGGCGTGGTTCTGTGGCATGAACTGGGGGCAAGTAGGACAGAGAGGGGAGAGGGCGGGAGAGAGAGAAAGAGGGATGGGACGCAGTTGCAAGCACGCTGCATGCTCCACGCTTGTTCATAATCAAAATTAATGATTGAAATTATCTAGCAGCTAAAGTAGGCAGGCGGCAGTGGCAGTGGCAGTGGCAGTGGCAGCAACAGTTGCAGTTGCAGTTACAGTTGCATTTTCGTAGCTGTTGCAACGTCAACAACATCATCGACAGCAGGAGAGGCACAGACCTGGCCTGGCCCACTGATGCCAGCACTTAGACAAGGCTATCAGCACCCAGCAGTGGCAGTGGCAGTGGCAATGTGGCTGTGGCAGTGGCAGTGGCAGCCAAAGTTGGCCAACAATTTCATATTAAATTGCCAAGTATTAAATGGGCAGCAGCAGAGGGAGGGGCAGCAGCAGGACTGACCATTTTACTTCCTTGTTGAGCAAGGTGCTTGGGTGCGGATTAGCAGCAACTGTGGCACAAACTGTTGCAACTGTTGCAGCTCCTCCTTGTTGCCTGCAAGGGCTAATTTGTGCAACGCGCCAATTCCCGCTCACTCTCCCTCTCCATCTCTCTCTCTCTCTCTCTTCCTTTCTCTTTTCGTTCTCTGCGCTCTTTTTTTGTATTTACTGTGGACGCGGCAATAAAAACTAATTATGCCAGGCAGCAAAGCGAGACCCCAAAGAACCCTCTCAGACTGATAATAATCTGGCATAATGATAACAATGTCCAAGTGCCTAAGACACAGTCTAAGCAACAGCAGCAATAACTGGCAGCAACTGTTGCTGCGGGCAGTGCATTTAGCAGCGCTTAGCTGCCACTTGCAGCTCGTTGCCAGAGCCGCACGAAAATAACAAGTAGCTGTTGCTGTAATTGACCATGCTCGCACACCACACACCCTGTAATCTGTTGCTTAAAATGTGGCGTTAAAATTATTGATAATTTTTGAAGCAATATATCCTTTTTAATTTTCTTTAAAAATAATTGTTTCAAAATTATTTCTACTCTAATTTACATTTTTATTTTATTTATTCAAAATAAAATTTCAATTTTAATATTATTTGCATTTCTTATCTATATTTTTAGTTTATTTTAACAAAGTTAAAGTTTTGTGAACCGCATGTTCACTCTTTCGAGCAGTCCCAGACTGCGCCCAATGTTTTGCCAGGGTAGTTAAACACTTGTACCAACAATCACTGCAAAACTGGACTCGTGGCATAACTGCTGGTGCTGCTGCTGCTGCTGCTGCTTCTTCCACTTCTGCTTAAATGACTGTGGCAAGTTCATCATCAGCTGCTGCTGCGCTTGATTGGCAGCTGTAAGCGCAATTTTAGAGCAGCTCCAAAACTCAATTAATTTAATTAGTTAGATTTACCAATTGGCTATTTTCACACGCTTTGTGGCAAGTGTGGTAAGTGGCAAGTGGCGACTGGCAAGTGGCAAGGCCAATTAAAATGTAAACAGCCGAACAAAGATCGATAGATATTCGACAGATGCGTAGCATGAGCTGCAGTTCCTGCCAGCAACGACAATTCCGCGCGATCTCTCTCTCTTAGCCTTGGCTTATTGACAGCCGATTTCCGCCGGCGACTTGCCGCAAAAGGCTGCAAAAGACTGGCGCCAGCGCTGCCCTGGCCCAAAAGCCAATGCCAGCAGCGCAGCTGGCGCCAAGCCGCCATTCAAATTTTGCAGCTAATAGCTGAGGCACAGCAGCAGCATCAGCAACAGCAACAACAGCAGCAGCAGCAAAGTTCACGACGCCGTTCATTAAATCGATGCATAATCGCTTGCCGTGGGCTCCTGCTGCTGCCACGCCTCCGCTGCCCCTTTTGGAAGCAGCCAGCGATGTCGCAGCAGCAGGTGAGCGAGCGGCGGCAAGTGAAGCTATCAAATTGCCAGGCTGCAGCGGCTAATCACAGATGCCGCCGACAACAGTTGCCGCGGGGCAACCAGCGCTTAGAAAGGATGTTGCTGCAACTGTAGCTGCAACATTTGCTGCTGCTGCATCTTCTTTGCTAGACCTAGACTTTACTATTTACTTTAATTAGCATTTCCGCATGGCCAGTTGCTTCTGCTGCTGTTGCAGATGCCAAGTGGCAAGTGGCAAGTGGCAAGATGCAAGTTGCAGATATTCCGCATCGATAAATAACATTAATTAAGTTGTTCAGTTGGCACTCGAGCCAAGCCCAGCTCGCCCACAATGTAACTGCAGCAGCAACAGTTGCTGCTACGACAGCAACAGCAACAGCAGCAACAAGAACAACAACAGCAATTGCACATTTTAATTAGCCATTTATGGTTTGTTCTCCATATTCTAAGCCAATTGTTGTTGCGCTGCCCCAGCCAAGGGGCACACTCAGCACAGTTCCACTTTAAGCCGCTTTTACAAGCCGAGAAACAAATGTTTCCATTTAGCCTAACCTCTAAGGCATAAAGATTGGAGAATTGAGTTTTGCCCAAGTCTCTAAAGTAGTGAAACGGAACCGGAAAAGTTTTATTTCTAAATGGATATCTATATAATTAAGATTATCCCCAATAAACTGGCGTGATTTTGGGTCATTTTTCCCGCCATATTGAGCATAAACATTTTTTAAACTTAAATGAAATGATTAACCAAGTTTTCGAGCCAAAACTAGTATTTTTGAGAGAAATTTTCAGGCAATTTTCCTAAAGCCCGGAGGCTTAAAAAACTGTAATGTAATTAAAGCGCATTTTCAATATCATATTATCTGGTAGATATAAAGATCTGATAACTAACTATGCCAATTAAACGTAGTCGAATTCAAACATATATTACATACTAAATGATAAATTCTTGTTACAATAACTATAATTATGAACCAAGTTAGGCAACACGTGTATAATTTATAGATCTTACAGTTTAATTAATATGTGTGCTAAACAAATAAATTATTATTTAATTAATCAAACTAAACGAGACTCGGCACATTCTCGCGGGTTTTCCAAGAGCGCAGCTTTTATTTTTTCAAGCTTTTCGTTGATTTGTGCTGAGGCTTGCGTTTTCTCAAGCTCAACGTGTTGAATGCTAATCCGATTGTTTAATCAGTTACTTAAGCAGTTCAAGTTGAGCTCAACTGCCGATAGAAAGAGGGGGAGAAGAGCGGGAGAGGGAGAGAGGGGGCAGGCAGTTTGGGTGGTTGGGTTTTGAGGGTCAGCGGAGCAGCGCTTGGCTGCGCTTTTGAGCCGCTGTCTCTTGTCCGTTGTCTCTTGTCCGTTGTCTCTTGTCTGTTGTCTGTTGTCTGTGGGTCGTTGCGGTCGAGCGAATCGCAGCACGTTAGATCTGCGAGGAGATCTGCAATCGATAACAAGGCGGGGGCGCACTTTAAAGGCGGTCACGGCGACGCAGAGAGAGAGAGAGAGGGAGAGGGAGAGACAGTGCTGGCAATAGAGCAGTGTAACATGGTACGTGCTTCGGTACCGACAGAGAACGATCGTAAATAAGCGCTGAAAACTTTATAAATGCAACGAAACATCGCATAAACTTGGCCAAAGTGAGCTGAAAACCTGGCGTGTTTACGAGGCGGCAACCACAATGGTGGTCACGATCAAAAGCGGTCAACAACAACAACAAGAGCAACCACAAGAGCAGCAACAACCACAACAGTTGTAACGGTGGCGGCGATGGTGGCACATTGTCGTGTGACAATCGCCGGTCACATTGTGGTTACACTCCGACTCACAGTCACAAGTTCTCCAAGTTCTCCGAGTTCTCTGGCTACAGATCGTGGGCAGCAGTTGCCAGTTCCAAGTTCCAAGTTTCAAGACTGCGGACAGACGGACAGACAACTGTTGGCAGTCAGTGTCGCCATTGTGGCTGCGATGACATTCCAAGTTAATACTGAATTATGTGAGGCAACTGCAGGCACAGCCACAAACTGTTAAATACCCTGTAAAAAGTCTATATCGAATTTCTTTCAATTAACTGACGTGAATTAAGAGAGAAGGAAACACAAAGGACGTTAAAGCCATGGTAATTTTTGAAAATCAACTGCCTCTAATTCATAGGTTCTTAGTCCCAGAAAGACCCTTAGTTTCTAAAATAATAATAATACCAAAATAATAAAAAAAAAAACATTTATTTAAATATTACAAAGTTGATTGAACATTGTTCAATTTGTTTTTGAAAAGAAAACAATTCTTGATTAATCATACAAAATGTATTTAATAGAGATAAAGAATTGATTTCATACCCTATACTTAATTTACAGGGTATTTAAGCCAAGTTGACCGTATTGTCATATTTATTAATAAGCTTTTGTGGGCAACGCATTTGCATGTTGGTCAAGACAAGTGCGCTGAGCCTGGTCTTTGAAGTTGGCCGCCTCTGATCAGCAATGACAACAACGGCAACAACTGTTGCACTTGTCATCAATGCAGGGCGTGGCCAAGAGGTGGGCGTGGGGCGTTCAGAAATGAGTTCGATGAGAAATGAATATGGAACATGCTGTTGTTGTTGCTGCTGCTGTTATCTAATTGCTGCAGCTGCCACCAGAGTTGACTTTTTGTATGACACATGCAAGTGGCAAGTGGCAAGAGGCAAGTGGCAAGTGGCTTTCCCTTCGAGTTTAGCTGCTCCCCATGGAGCTTAGCTGCTGTTCCTCATTTAAATCGCCCATTTGTACGCGTCATCTCGATTCACCCGCCCGCCCCCTTGTGTTCGCATTGCAATTGCAACTGCCACAATTCAGCATTCAACATTAAACATTCAACATTCAGCTCTGCATCTGTTTGGCAGCAGATCTATCTCTTACACTTGCTCCATCTCTTTCTTCATCTCCATCTCCATCTCTGTCTCTATCCAAGTCTTCATCATATCTATCTATCTTGCACCCTCTGTCCTGCCACGCCGCTCTCTCCGTCACTCTTTGCCATAGCTGGCAGCTAATTTCGTACAAAAATTAACTCCCCAGTGTAATTTTTCATTTCTTGGAATAGGTTTTACTCGAAGAGCAAAGCTGCAATACAACTTGCACTCGTCTCTTTCTCTCCTCTCTCTCTCTCTTTCTCTTTTCACTCACTCCACTCTCTCTATTCTGTTGTGGAATTGTAGCAAAGACACTGCTACATTTTGCTTTTGTTTAGCTGGCTATGCACTGCAAGAAATGTTATAGATTTTGTTACATGATTATTTATATAACAAATAATCAATTTAATTATTTTTGGAACTTGCATTGACAATGACTGTTATTTAGCACAGAGAGAAATTTTTAGAAAATTGTTAACACACCTATTTGTCATTAAAATTGTGAAAATCGCAGAATAGATAAGATTTTCTGCCAGTGCATTTATATGTAAATGTGTATTTGTATATTATACATATATGTAAATATTGGCTCAAGTTATATCATTTGCAAAAAATCTGTGGCCAGCCAAGCAGGCAACATAAATGGCAACAGCTTTGACTTCTGCGTCTGCTTCTGCTTCATCTTCTGCATCTGCTGCGCCCCCAAAATGCGGAAGTTTAGACAAAAAGCAGAACAGTGAGATGGGGATGGGGAAGGGCAGAGAGGGGCTTGGGAGTAGAGTGTGTGTGCATGTGGTGTGTGCGTGGCTTGGTTTGGTTTTGTTTCGAATCTCTTGCAACATTTGCAACTGTCAACGCGACAACGGCAATTCGCCTGCCTGCCAGGTTCCACAATTTTGCAATTTCTTGCCAATTTGGACTAGGGCCAATAACGATGCGGCAGCAGCTGCTTGGAAGATTCCTATTATTAATTTGTTGGCATTTTCTGTTTGAGATCTTGCGGCTTTGCTGCAACCGAACTCGTAATTATTTTCATAATATTCTATCTGCTGGCAGGGTTTCTTAAAGCCACCTAAATTTATAGTTAAACAAATATCTATATTGTAAATTCTCCCAATCTGCTCCATCTCTAATAAATTCTATAAATCCAATTACTGCTGTAATTTCTGCATCTACTTTCAATCTTTATATTCTTCTTCAAAGTATATACGTTTTATCTCCTCGATACCTAGACCTGTACTACCAATACTTCCTGTATTTCTCTATAGGGAGTCTATTTCTCTTACCCACTAAAACTCCTTGTCCTCCTACCTCTTCCTTTCTTTCTAATCGGCCTATTCCTCCCACATTTCCTATACTTTTTTATTCCTAACCCTCCTTCTAAATCTCCTACTCCTCCTTCAACTCACTTTCTTTCTAATCGGCCTATTCCTCCCACATTTCCTATACTTTCTTTAATTCCAAGCCCTTCTAAATCTCCCACTCCTTCTTTAACTCCTATTTTCCCATATCTCCTTTGTGAGCTACATATCCTTTCGCCCACATTCCCCAGAAGCTCTGATCTCCGTTTGAAATGTCTGTGAAGCCTTGGGGGTAGAAGGCATTGGTATTTCTCATTTGGCAATTGGTAGAAAAGCAAACAAATTCGTTAAACACTCGGGCAGACAGCGACTGGCAATTGGCAACTGCCACAGCTGTCAATGACATGAATTGCAGCCACAACAACTGCAGGCCAAGCCAAATCCAACGTCCAATTGGCCACATGTGTTGTGGCCAAGACAAAAACTGCAACTCCAACTGAGTTCAAATCGTCAAATTATAATTGTCTGCTAGTTCTGTCTGCATCTTTTTTGTTTGGTTTGTTTAAATATTTTTTATATATTTATTTTTGTTTATTTTTTGTTGTGGCACGAGTAAAAATAATAAAAGCAAACAACAGTTAGAGCGCACGACAGCAAATGCAACTGCAACGGAGGCCAAGCCCCAAAAAAAAAGTAGGAAAAACTTTGAGGCGAACGCCCACGCGCAGGCGGCAGGAAACTTAAGCTCAAAA
This sequence comes from Hypselothyrea guttata, assembly GCA_035045125.1. Classification (NCBI taxonomy): domain Eukaryota; kingdom Metazoa; phylum Arthropoda; class Insecta; order Diptera; family Drosophilidae; genus Hypselothyrea; species Hypselothyrea guttata. Next base: position 297,123 of record JAWNNJ010001764.1, on the reverse strand, counting down.
TAAAAAATAAATAAAATAATAATAAAAATTTAGAACGAATATGCGGAACAGTCGGCGGCAACTGACAGCAAGAAAGGCTACAGTTAAAGCGGATTTAACAAAAAAAAATATAGTTGAAACTTCAATAAATGTAGTAAAATGTAATAAAACATTGAGAAAATTTATAGAAAATTAAAATATGGAGAGTCAAACTGTTAGAACGCCTTAATTCTTTCTCCTTCTTCGCACAAGCCTTATATGCCCTATTGTTGCTTTTCGGGTGTAGGTAATGCAAAAAAGCTGCAACTCAAAGTCAAGAAATGCGCCCAAGCGCAACGGGGGCGCGCCACAGGCGCCCAGAGAAAATGTACAAAAAAAAACTAAGCAAGAGACTAAAAACTGTAGACAGTCTACAAAAGACTGAGGAGACTGAAGACTGAAGACTGCAGATTGGAGCAGAGCTGTGCCTGCATGAAGACTTTGGCCTGGCATTGGACTCGCCTCTCATGTGTGTTTGCCTCTCTCCCACTCCCGCCCTCCCTCCCCCCCCCCCCTCTCTCTCTCTGTCTGTCTCTGTCTATAACTGGGTTATGTCGAGGTCAATTCCAGGCACACACAGTTCGCTCTGCATGGCCAATGAGTAACTGCCTCTTGGATCTTGGCCAGCTTCAGCCTCGCTGTCGTCGTCAAACTGTCTGCGAACTGTTCCGATTTGTTGTAGTTGTTGTTGTTGCAGTTGTTGCTGTTGCTGTTGCAGTTGTTGTTGTGGCAATTAGCTTCGTATCGAGCTGCCCGGACACACAAAAGTTCGCGGGGCCCAAAAGCCAATTTCAACGTTTGCCTCATTGCTCGATTCGATTGTTCAATTTTCGGTTAATTGGTTCTGATTGTTTTCGAGGCGTGTGTCTGTTTTTTTCCCTCCCCCCGCTTCTGCTTCGCCCACAATCAGCAACAGCTTCAACTGGCAAATGGTAATAAAATCTGCAAAGTTTTTCAATAAACACAAGTACCAGGCATAAAAAGTCGCATACTTTATGTGCTGCACTTGAAAAAAACCTTAAAATGCAATTAAAATCAAATAAAAACTATTATTCTAAGTAGAAGATTATTTTGTTTAGTCTTGGCTGTACATTTCAGGATATTTAAGAATTGTATTTTGATTCGTATTTTATTTTTATGGTGTTTTATATTTATTGTATTTGTTTTTATTATTTTTTACTGAATTTCTTTTGATTCCAATTTAGAATACATTTGATATTTTATATCTGAATTTAAAGTGTAATTCACAGCCGTTCAGAGCAACTACCTACTTGTTTTGCTCAGTGTATTTAAGTGTTTTAGTCTCTCGTTCTGTTAGAATCGCACAATTTGCATAATTGCCTGCAATTGCTGAACTTATTTGAGTCTGATTTGTGACTAATGCCAAATCAATTAAAACATACCTAATGCATATACCCTTTGTTCTCTTCTTGCAGGTAAGCAGCGAATCGCCCTTTGAGAAGTTGCCAGCCCCAAGGTCAGCCGGAGAAGGGAAATACTCAGAAATACTTCCAGTAAGTTGCCAGTGTGTGTCATAGGCAGGAGGGGGAGTCATTGCCGTGGGGGTTTGTGGGGGAGCGGAAAAACTGAATGTAAAACATCGGCTAATTATCGCCAAATTCAAATGTTATGTATCACGTGGGTGTGACCCACGCGTCAAGATTGTTGTTGTTGTTTGTTGTTGTTGTTGTTGCTGGCATGCAAAGTGGCCACAGCCCACACAACAGCAGCAGCAGCAGCAGCAGCAGCAACGGCGACAACAGCAACAGTTGCTGCTTAACAACTTGAAGCATTTCCATCAACATCGTGCCGTTGGCAATTATATTTCAGATCAACTATAAATTAATTAAATGGAAAATCGTGCGCTGTCTCTTTTGTCAGTTGTTGGCGATTGTTGTTGTTGCTGCTGTTGTTTGTTGTTGCTCTTGTGCTGTTGTGCTGTTGTTGCTGCTGCTGAGGTTCTTAAGAGGCCGACAAAAGACGCCGTGCTTTAAATGCATGTAATTTTAATTGCTCTGCCGCCAAATGCGATTGCCAAATAAGGCAAGCCAACAACAGCAACAACAACAACAACAACAATTGCAACAGCAACAACAACAGCAACAAGTGTGCTTAGAGCAACTGTTGCCGCTGTGCATGTTAATCTTCTTTTATTTGGCTTATGCTCAACGTCAACTTAGACTGCAACTAAGCAGCGTACACAGCAAGAAAATTTAAAATAAAATTTTGAATAAAATGGCAAAGTTTAGAAGTCAGAAATTAACAACAAAAATGAAAAATTCAAGTTCAATCAAATTTTTTTAATTTTTCTCAAGTTTAGTTTATTAGAATGTAATTTCAGCACACAATGTTTCTCTCAGTGCACTAGCTTTAAAGCTGGCAACTTCCTTTCACACATATTTGTTGCGATTTGTTGCCATTTCTGTTGGCAGTTGTTGCTCTTGTTGCCACGTTTTGTTTCGGTCAAAATTGTTAAACGTTTTTCTCAGTGATTTCGCTGTCAATTAAAAACGCATAGCAGCGACAATCGTAACACTAGCCTACACAGCACAACTTTTGACTGAACTTTGATTCCAGTTCATTAAATTGGCAACTAATTTTGCTGCATTTGTTTTCTTGAAATAGTTTTATAAGAATAATAGATGGGGTTTCATTTTTTTGTTGCCTAGTGTTATTTGTTTAATTTCACTTAATTATTCACACCTTTGCCGTGTTGCAGACACTTGTCAACATTGCTGCTGGCAGCATATTTGTCTGTGCAACATGTTGCAATTGCCTAAAGCCGTGTAGCTTTGTGAATATCTGAATATTTAGTTATTTAATATTGCCTCTGCTGCGCAGATCTTTTGATTAAAAACCGCAAAGGGAATAAGAGCATTTCATAATTAATTACACTCACTTTGAGCCCCAACTCAGGGCTCTTTGTTGGTGCCTTTTGCGCTTTGTGCATGCCAAAATACACGTAAAAAGGCTGGGGGAAGTGCCGGGAGGGAGGGGAGTGGAGAGGCGGGAACAGCGAGGGCGTGGGGCGTAACTGAATAACTTTGGGCTGGGGAGGGCGTTACGCCTGGCCAGTGGGCAGTGGCCGGCATCAAACGAAGTTGACGGACTGACAGACGTGCAGATTGACAGACGGATGAAGAGACAGACGCACGGACAGAGAGACGGACGGACGGACGGACATTCTGACATGCCCATTCGCCTGCCTTTGTGTATGTTTGGCTTTGTTTGCCTCCCCTCTCTCTTTGCTTGCCTCCCCAGCCTTTTCTTTTAGCGCTCCGCATTTTATTTTTTTCTTTCCTTTTTTTTTTTGGGTTTATTTTTTGTTTTTGCAATTTGTTTATATTACATGTCGCCCCGCGTGGCAAGCGGCAAGCGGCAACAACTGACAACTTCAATCAGCATCAAAGGCGGCGCCGACTGACGCTGCCACGCCCTGTTTTACAAAGGGGCTTTCTCGTTTAATTGGAGCAGACACCAGAGCAACAACAGCAACAGCAACAGCGATTTTTGTGGGTGTTGACAAAAGTGTTGGTCACGCATGTCAAGCAGGGGGTGGGGAGAGGGGGTGAGGCACGCTAAGCAACATGTTTCAAGCATGACTTCAGCTTGACCTCGACGCCAGCAACACAGACGCAGCCCACATAAAAAATGCCGACAGCAACAAACAGAAACAAATGTATAAATAATGCCACAGCGCACATTCCCCACCTCTCTCTCTCTCTCTCGTACACTCTCTCTATCTTGCTCTCTCACTGGCAACACAGACAGTTTGTCTGCTGCGTCGACTGCGGCGTCGGCGCATTAAAAAACTATTTTTATTGATGAGGCATAGCAGAGCAACAAATTCCAGCTGCTCAGCAACAATGTTGCTGCTGTTCGCTCTGTGTTCGCCATGTTGCCGGGCAATTTGTTGCTAAGCAGACGCAGCAAATGTTGCCCTGATGACAGTGACAAATGGCCGTGCGATTGATTCGCCGGCTAAGCTTTAAATGCGATTTTTTCTCTGCTTATGGCAGTTAATGTTGCTGCAATTGTTGTTGCAGTTGTTGCTGTTGTTGTTGTCTGCGCTCTGTGTGTGGTCTGCGCTTTTTTATCAGCTCTCTCGACCATTTAAGCTTGAGTGCCTTTTCTAATTCACACTTTTTTGCTCTGCTTGTTGTTGTTGACGACGTTTGCGTTTTTTATGCGTTCACACACACACACAGGCACACACGTACACTGCGCAAAAAGCAACGTGGCAGACCACACACAGCAGATTCTTGCGATTCAAGACGTGATGAATGAGCAGCAGTTGAGGCAGCCAGGCAGAAGCAGTCAACGCACAGCGTCAGCGTCATCGTCATCGCCGTCGTCATCGTCATCGGCAACGTCATTATCACGATTAGCCATATCATTATCAACATCATAAAAGTCCAAGTCCCTCCAAGTCTGTCCAGTTCTCCCCCCCTGCTGACCGGTCCGTCGGTCTGTCAGCTCTTGTGTGACTTTGTCGCCGCCGCTTGTCATCGTTAGAAGTCTCAGTTCCCTCTCTCACTCACTCCCTCTCTCTCTCTGTCTCTCTGTCTCTCTAACTTTATCCGTCATTATCTCTAGCGGCGCTTTTGCACGAACGCACACGTTTAATTTGCAAATGAGCTTTGCTTGAAAAGCTCAGCCAAGCGCCTGACAGTAGGCGTTAGGCGCTGGACAGTCCTGTCAGTCTGGGGAATGTGTCGCAATTTGAAAATGATTAAAAAATGCATAACATCAGCAGAAGAAATGCCCCCTCCATGCACGTGACTGCTGACCACTCCAGAGCTGTCCAGAGCCCGTCCAAATACCAGCTTAGCCCAGTGCTCGCCTACACTTAGCCAAAAAATGTGACTATTTCCCATATTTGTATTGGGCTTAGTGCCAGACGACAGCTTTAATGCGCTTGCCATAAGCTTGAGAAATTGTCTATAGTTGGAGTTATAAATAGCGTGACGAGTGCGATTAGTTTGCGACTAATCAGTTGGCAGAGCTTTAAGCAGCTTTCTACACAGAAGATTAAATTATTTAAGTTAAGCTTAATTAATAGCAACTTTTTATTTTATTGCATAATGAATTAGGCAATTATATTATGGCAAATTTATTTATACTATTGGATTACAAATTATTACTCCTATTATTTAAAAGTTTAGTTGTTTTAAACGTTTATTTCGATTTGAATTTTTTGAAGAAGGTTTTCCGATCTTACGAGCAAGAAGAAAGAAATGCAAAAACAAAGCACATTTTTATGTACTGTCGGTTGCGTTCGACTGTGTGTATATTATTAGGTTTTGATTTTTTTGTGTGTGTAAATCAAAATGCAAAATATTAGAAAAATTTTTTTATCATTTTCAACAACTAAAATTACAACTCATTTAAAAATGGCATGTCAGAAAAAATAAACGATTAAAAATATTTACAAAATAAGAAGAGGAACTGTGTTTCGATATACCCCATCTGCAAGTGCTATAGGGTAACTCGGAGCATTGTCTGCCTCTGTTTTGGGATATATAGCTTCACATTCCATGTTGGAATGGGGCAAGAATATAGGCAAGAGGAGGGGCAAGAGGAGGGCCAAGAGCGCAGCTCAATGGCAACGCCTCTAATGACAGCTCTACGTAGAATACCCTAAAAGTCTGCGTCTAGTTTCCTTTTTTCTATTTTTTCGCTATTTCTTTTAAGAGTCTTTGAATATGCTTACACGTTGCGTCTTTGGCAGCGGCTGTCTTCAGTCTGTTTCTCAGTCTGTCCGGGCTGTCCGGGCTGTCCATCTGTCGCTGTGTACTGTGTCGGGCTTTTTCAGAGCAACTATTCCGGGAATTGTTTGTCTTTTGTTTTCGCGTCGTCTGGAGCGGCATTCGTAGCTTTTGTTTTGGCATGAATTGAATTTCTTGGCGCGCTGCTGGCACAGCATAAAAGCAAACCCTGCATAACAATAATCATAATAATAATAGTAATACTAATAGTAAAAACAATAACAGATCCACGCATAAACACAACTAGGCAGCACTCTCTGTCGTCATCTGCGGCGAGATTCCTGGAACTATGGGACAGACGCCGGCATTCATTCATTCATGGGCCAGTTGTCGATTGAATTACAGCGCCAGGTTTCATCTGTAAGCTGCCTCTCTACTAGATGAGGGGAAGGGGGAAGCTCTAGAGAAGGGCAGGCATTGAGATAAGTCTCAGGGCTGATTTTGTAGGCGGATGCTGCGTTTCGTGGAAGGTTTTCTGCCGAGAAACAAGAGTTCGCGGAAGTAGGTCGTGCTTTTGAAGGGGGTAACTTGGCATGGGAGTAGACACAGAGGGGGTGGGGGAGTTGGGGGCGGAGGCACCAAGTGTAGTCAGAGTTGACCCAGTTTATTCCCAGAAAAACCACCACGTCGATCCAAAACTGGCACATAAATTATAAAAGCGATGCCTACAAATGTCAACTCATCGCAGCCCATCAACGTGTGGGTCAATACGACGTACTATAGATAATTTTAGATCTATGATATATGGGTATATGTAGCAGAAAGTATCATAAAACACACACACGCACGCTTTGGGAAACACCTCTGCAACATTTTTGATTTGTGTTCCGACCGAGCATCGAGCGTCGAGTTCGCTGTTCAAATTTGTTGCCACAACATTTTCGATTTATGCTAATCAGCCTCCCACATGGCTAGACGACAGAATAAATAGTTGAATATCAAAAAACTCGCTTGCCCAAAAATAAAATCCAATTTTTTGTTGGTCTCAATGCTCCATTTGGTCTGTGCCTCTGCCTGTCTTTATGCCGCGGCAAATGAATTCAGTTTCTTTATTAATAGACTCGCGTAATTCGTAGTGACAAGTTGGCATCTCATTAAAACCGAATTAGCAGTTCCAAAAAAGTTCTACAGTTCGTTTTTCTATTATTCTATTAGATCCAAAGCTGCTGCTAAGCGTTAACTGGCCATAAACCTTTAGAGAGCATGAACATATCTGATCATCTGACAATTTATAATCCATAATTCTTATTAAAAAACAAAAACTTGGATATCCTCCTGTATGCTAATAGGTGACGTTACAGCTTTCGCAGTTTGGTAAAATTGTTCACTTTTTTACATGATTTAGTTTAGTTTCAATCAGTGCCAAAAATGCGCCATAAAAAACTCTATTCTCATAGATCGTTTAGCCTTATTTAAACTCCCACTATTTGTTTTCTCCAGCTATTTTATTATTTGCTTTATGCTGAAAATTTCACAGCATGAAAAAGGCTAATAACTCAAATGCAGATAAGCCAACTTTCCACAGAGGTGTTAATGATAGATTTGCGCGTTGAGTCTTTTGATGTTGACACACAGGCAACAGCAGCAGCAGCAGCAGCAGCAGCAGCAGCAGCAGCAACAGCAACAGCAACATCAGCTCATCAGCAACATTAACATAATCACAAGCATAATCAGCCCATGATGATCATCATCAGGTGCTGGTGTTGGGAATAGAGTCGAAAGTTAAAGGGCAGCGACGAGACGCCAACGCAGACAACGCCAGCAGCAGCAGCTGCAGCAGACAGAGATAGATAGCGATAGACAGGGACAGACAGAGGGGGAGAGAGATAGAGACAGATAGACGGAGAGGCAGGCAATGCCACATAAATAAGCGGAGGGCAATAAGCAAAAAAAAAGAAAAAAAATAAATGTGTATATCAACAACAAAAAAATTGTCTTTTAGAGTTGTGGCTGTTGCTACACTCAGAAAAAAAGACGAGATATTTAAACTTAATTCAAATTATGTTCCAAACGAACTTGAAACAGAGTTGAATTTGCATTTTCCACATTTGTAAAAACAAAATTCCATAAATTTAATTTCGGGATAAACAAAATAAATAAATAAACAATCTGCAATTTAATTTCATTTCTGTTGAACTTCTTAAAATTCAAATCAGTTTTTTTTCTGAGTGTATGCGCTGGGCTGCAGTTTTTGCCATTTGCCATTTGCCGTTTGCCGTTTTGCTGGCAGTTGAAGTTGGTTTCCTGCGTTTGGCCCTGCAAGGGACTGGGAATGGGGCAGAGGCAGGGGCAAGAGAGGCACTTAAAGGTGCAGCGCGTGTGCCGACGCACGTTAGAGTGAGTGGCGAGGAGAGGAAAGAAGGGCAGGGGGTGGTAGGAGCGCAGCAGCAAAAGCAAAATAAGCGGAAAGCACAAAACACAATGTTGTGCAAAGAACGTTGAACTCTCGCATACGCCTGGAGTGGAGCCGAGGCAGAGGGAGAGTGGGGGAGGCAGAAAGAGCGATAGAAAGAGGAAGAGGGGGGGAGAGCTGTGTGATTTTTCATAATTTTTCATTTTCACGCACTGCTGGGACATTTGAAAAACTCTAGAGCAGATTTGTTGCCAGCGCTGCAGGCAATGCTTCTTTAACTCCTTCCCGTTCTCCTAGTTCTGGTTGTTGTTGCGGTTGTTTAGCGTTTGCCCCTAAAGCAGTTTGCACTTAGCGTAATTAGGGAGCAAAAGATGCAAAAGAAACGCAACGCAACATAACGAAACGAACTGGAAATCAAACATCGCCCCAAAGCAACAAAAAAATACAAAAAAAGAAAAACAGTTTGACAATCATTGCAAAAATCTCTCTCTGTTTGTGTGTGTTTGTGTGTGCCTGGGCTGTCATAACTTGAGGATAATGCGGCCTGAAACCATTTTGTTGTAATTGGCATAAGAGTCTCTAATTCCAAAATGCATTTATTATTTCGACATGGCCAGCAGATGAGAAGCAGCAAATCCAACTGCACAGTTACAGAGACAGATCAGCTCCAACTGCATCCCCAACTCCAGCTCCAACAGCAGCAGAAGTTTAAGCAGATTGAGTTGGACACGAAAAGACCCAGACCAAGAGTAAGAGCAAGAGCAAGAGCAAGAGCAAGACATTGTCTGTCCAGCAGAAGTTCTGCTGACACGCAAAGCAGCTTTAAGCCATGGCCAAGAGCTGCACCAACTGCAACAGAACAGAACTTGTTTTCATTTCATTTATTCTCCTTGCGTCCGCTATACCCTGAGCAACAAAACTTTCCGAAAAATATAAAGCATTCAGCATAATATATTTTATTTGCAAACAGACTGCATAATCGATATATGTATATAGATAAACCATTATCCTGACTGATCGATTGACTTTCTGTTAACGCCCTGCTCGAGCGAAAAGTTTAGAAAGACTGCAAATAAATTGGAATATATAGTGACTTGGGAGCATAATTAAAAAGGTATAAATAATGAATCTCAATATTGAAGGAGTTAAGATCAGTTTAAATGCAAGCAGACAAATTATAGAACTAATGTTTAGCATATTTCGAATATTGCAGAAAACGTCAGTTGAAGATCTGTTAGAATGCTATTCTGATCAGCATCGAAATCTTTACTCTACTGCAGAGTATGGGCTAGTCGTGCAAATTTTATTAAGCCAACTCCAACTTGTTATATGTTACTGATTTCTTGCCATACTCCGTTCGGTTTCGAACTGCGCCTTTACGACTTTGTCTTGACCATTTTACATTCATTTGGATTTTTTTCTTTGCAAGTTTTTTATTTTATTTCGTTGCGTTGTTTTTTTTTTTTTTTTTGTTGTACTTTGCTTTGGTTTTCTCGAGGACGTTGCCTGAAAACCAGATTTTGCTGTTTAATCTGGTTTGCCTTGGAGGAGACGGCGTTTGGCTGCAGTTAGGCTCCGAGCGGAGAGAGGGAGACTGCGTCGACTCTCAGACATCTGCGGCATGGCATTTCAAGGTCTGACTCAGCAACAAGGAAGGAAACGTCGCGTTTCTGTTGCGCCCTTTTATGCAACGCACTGCGGAATCAGAGGTCTGCATCTGTGGCAGCGACTGGAGACTGTGGCAGCGACTGAGACTAAGACGCGGTCTGTGGCTGCCACAAACAATTGAGCCACATTCCAGTTATGGCATGGCCTTTGCGACTCCAGACACACCTAGTTTTTGGGCCCGCTTTGGTTTCCTTTTATTTTCCTTGGTACTCGAAGGCTCTTCTTTTATTTCAGTATTTGTATTTGTGTTCGCTGGTCTCCTGCTGCCTGTTTTGGGCCAAGTTCTGCGCATGTTATTGAACTTTGCAAGTAAAGTGACCCTTTTGCCTGCTTACCAGTTGTTAATCACACATGGTTTGGCCCAAAGACAGAGAGGCAGCAACAAAGAGAGAGAGACAGAGAGAGAGACAGCGAGAGACAGATCAAATATCAGTACTTGCCCCTCGCTATGCTCTTGGATCACTTCAAAGGCAGCCGCACCGCCTGACAATAACAGCAGAAGTGAAATAATTTAGTTTGATTTACCCCCTAACCCCTGGCAAACACTGCGCCCTGCAGCCCCCTCTCCACCTGCTTCACTGTCCACTCGCAATTCTCCCCAGTTCCACATTGTGTTTATTTTATACCCTGCACCCATTGACAATAGGCTAAAAAGGGTATAACAACTTTCACTCGATCTCAGCAGCTATGAGAGCTAAGAACTCCAAATTTATAATCCAATTCAGTGTTTACCATACGGTGGCCAAGTTTATTTCAAATATCAGATACCACGCCCCCTTCGTCCACAAATCGATTCGAACCATATAAGCATAGAAGGTTGCCACCATGCATTTAAGAACCAAAAATTACAATTTGAAATTTTGCTAATAATTTTTGCAAAATTTTGGATTATTTTCTTTGATATATAAAAGAAGCTTTGGCAAAGTTCTGCACACTCTAAATGGGCTATAGAGTGCGGGGTATTATAGAGTTGGGAGCGCCCTACTGATCAACTACGTCTGGTGGTTTCGGCTTGTTTTATTCTGCGCTTGACTCTTTTGCAAGTTAAGTATTTAAATTATAAACTGGCAGCACATCAAAGCGCTGGCGCTGTCAATGAACTCGCCCCCCTTCGCCTCTGCGCCCATGCCCTTCCCTATTTAAGAGCAAGGCTTAAATTACGTGCTAGGCAAAAAACAACAACAGCGAACAGAAACAGAACAAAAGCCACTTCAGCGTAGTAAAAGGGCAGCTGGCAGTGGCGTAGGGGTAAGGGGGTTGCGACGGGGGACGTCGGGAGTCGGGAGAGTCCTTTGTAGTGGCACCGAAAACGTTTTTTGCGGCAAAAAAGGTTTCAATTACTTCAGCAACTGAGTAAAAACAAAAGCCGACAGCATTAACTAAGCACAACTGAGAAGACAGGGGGCCAGGGAGACCGAATCGGAGTCTGAGAGGGGTCTGCCAGAGGCGTAGGGGGAACACTCTTGCCCAGAAACTTAAATCGACTAGATTAATTCGATGTGAAGTTGGTTTCTGATCTTAAACTACATATTTATTTTCAGAAATATCGATATAAATCGATATGCTTTACATCCCTAACCTTGCCTTTATGGCTTTATAGAGCATGTCGATGGCAATTAATTGCATTGAGCATTTCAAGCTGGCGCCACCTACTGGCCATAAACATTAAATATTATTGCAATTTCTAAATGCGTGAAAGAAGGTGCCACAAACGCAATCCAACCCAAACCCCCCTCGGCGCTCTTCGGCCCTACCCCTGCCCAATCAATGCTGCCTTTTATGAGCTCCAAAGTCCAAAATGCAAAATTCAAAATTGGTATGCGATGCATTTCACTGCGTTCGCAATAAGTGAGAGAGAAAGAAAAACATTTTCTATGCCATGCCCCATTTGACGCATGCAATGCAGCCGCACTTTGCTCGTGGCGCATAGCTCATACGCAGCGTGTGACGGCATACGAATTGAGCAGCGGGCAGTGGGAGCGAAGCAAGGGGCGGGGAGAGTGAGGGCGAGGGAAAGTCAGCTAGCAACCAACAACCAGCAGCCAGCGCATGCCAAGCTGTGGAGCCAAAGAATGCAATATAAATTGAATGAAAATATAAATTTCAATTGTCCTGAAAGAAACGGCATAAAAAGTGTGGCCAGCGCTGATAAAAAGCAGAAATAGCAGAGACTGCCTTTAATAGCAAATAGCCGATAGAATAGCTGTTTTTAGCTAAAGATTTTTTTATATAGCTGCAAAATCTTCAAGTTTCTATAAGCTATATTTTATATAGTTTTTTTTTTTAAAATATATTGTTCCAATAAATAAAAGTTTTTTTTTGCTTAAGATTGTATTAATGTATTGTGCTAAACCTTGGCTTTTTTAAGCCATTTTTTTCGAGTTCAATGATAACTTATGCCCATAAATTAACTGCACTCCAACGTGGCCAAAGGCCATTCGAGAGTTTAGCGAGTGTCCACTTAGTGCTGATATTTGTCACGTGGCTATCGCTCAATCGGGCAGTTTGGCTGCCACTGCTCTCCGTTTAGAGCACAAATTGTTGCAGTCTATATTATGTTTCGGCGTATTTTGTATAATTTTTCAAATGTCTGCCACGGCCGCAGGCGCTGCAACTGTGTGGCAGACTGCGAGGAAGACTCCGCGCTCCTGACTGATGAGTGGGAGCAGTTGGCTCTCCTCCCACAATCAATCAGGCCAGACTCTCCAGGCTTTTTGGCTACTGCAATTGTTGCTGCTGCTGTTGCTGCTGTTGCTGCTGCTGTTGTTGTTGCTGCTGTTGTCAGTCGCTGCTGCAATCGCGGCTAACGTGGCAATTAACTCTTTGATGGATTTACTGCACGGCGTCTGTGCCTCTCCCCCTGCCTCTGACTATTAAAAATGGCCACGAAATGCGTTTTTGACTGCGGCGGATGCGCCGCAGCAGCAACAGCCAACTGGCAACTCCACAATTATAAAATAACCATCATTTATAATGGTCGTCGCAGTCGTCTGCCTTTGCCGCTGGCGCAATTCTCAATGCGAGCGGAAATGCAGCGCCAACTGCGTGGACTACAATAGCAGCAACAACAGCAACAACAGCAACAACAGCAGCAGCAACAGCAGCAGCAGCAGCGGCAACTGCGTGTGGATTTGAAATATTCAGCCAGACATTTAGCGGCGCTTTTGGCTAGAGAAAACTATACATACACTCAGAGAAAAGCCAAGAAATTCGAGCTTTATTCAAGTAAATCGCACTCAATTGAATTTGCAGAAAGTTTGTGCTTAAGTTCTAGAACAATATTCTTGAGTTCGGTTTTGTTTTTAAATGTAGTAAAATATGAATTAATTTTAGACTTAAAAAAATTAACTCTTTTTCGTAACGTTCTGGTTTTAAGTACAAAATAATTTGATCTAAAATAAGAGGAATTTAAAAAATTTATATTGTTTTATTTTGCATATTTTTAACCATCAAGTCTGATACGGCCGATACTTAATGCATCCAAATATATATGAGAAAAAATTAAATGTATGAACTTTCTCTGAGTGTAGCTGAAATCGCTGAGCCAAAAGTTGCCTCTGCTGTTGCAGTTTTTCCGAGTCAGAGAAGCGTTTCAAATTACAGACACCAAATAAGCCGACGCTTCGCTCTACAGTTGCTGCTAAATATCCAAAGATTATGTGCCTCTGCCCTAGGCCCCAGTCCGCGGTGCCCCGCCTCCCCCGCAGCCACCCTCGGCTGCCTCTGGCGCTATGTTGCCGCCTCCGACGCCGACAATAAAATGCGTGGCAAAATGCAATTGAGAAATTAATTTCTCTCATTCAGACATTCGCATTTGCGCTATAATTAAAACTAATTTGTGTATGCGAATAGCAGCAGCAGCAGCAACAAGACTTGCAACAACACGCCCCAAACAGACACTTGCCTTTATGTTGCAAGCAACACACACACTCAGCCCCTCTCTCTCACACACTCCCTCCTCTCCCACTGCCTCTTCCTCTCTCAGCACAGACAGTGCACCTCTTGACATCAAATTGTTTATGAGCCTCAGCCATGTCATATTACATTTACTTCGGTAAACAGAATCAAACGCAAAAAAAACCCCGATTAAATATAGTAGAATAAGCGAAAGAGAAAGAGAGAGAGAGAGAGAGAGAGAGAGAGAGAGAGGAGCATCCGAGACAGAGACAAAACCAACAACAAATAATAGTTTGAGCAGAGAATAATGCAACTCTGACTGGGCAAAAGTTTAAGGAACTTTTGGTTGTGTTAATGGAGCATGAAATACACACACTACAATTTAATTGAGCTTATAATGTTTTAATTAACTTAATTAGTTACTAACTAAATGCAACTGAGCGACTGTGCACACTCATTCGAATATACTCTGCTAATTAGCGCAGTTTAACTACAGTTGAAATAAAGTTTTTGACACAAGTCAGCAGAGGGGACAATGTACAGGGCAAGTTGTTCTTAAAATGCTGTTTAAATATGACTTGAAATAAAATCTGAATAATTAGAAAAAGTAAAATTCAAAAATATGCAGAAAATAGAAAAATTTTAGTTTAATTGAGATAAAAAAGAGTAAGAGTTTTATCAGTAAGGATCGATAATTTAACGTATAAATATTTATGAGTATATCTATGCAAATATTTATATCTATTTATATTCGCTTCGCCTAGTCCTACCTTGATTAAACTCCAAATAAAAGTAGGCGCATTCAAAACAAATTGAATCTCATAAAAATTTCAAGTATAGCACTCGAATCGCTGCTACAGAACCCAATTAAAAAATACTGCAAAAAAAAAACAGAAAAATTAAAATAAAATAAAAAACATCTGCAAAAAAAGCAGATGTTAAAACCGAAAACTCTTTCTCATATTTCATCACTTTGGAGCGGGTTGAGTTGGGGCATGAGAGACGTGCCTGCTGCTCTACTGAGCCGTGCTAATGAGCACGGGCCTGGCCATCCGCCTGGCCAGGATGCCGCATTGCCCGGATGGGCCGACTCTCTATAGAGACTCGGCTCAACTCGACTCAACTCAACTGAACTGAACTCAACGCAGCTCAACTCGGCATCCAGTGCAAATGAAGTGCCAGAAATGTGAAGCGAAATTGCATAAACCACTCTACAGATGAAAAATCAACTCGAGGGTGGGCGTGGGGCGTAGGGCGTAGGGCGCAGGGCTGTGGGCGTGGCTGGTACGCAAATAAAAAACGTAAATAAAAAGTGTACCGAGTTCATTAACATCAGCTAAAAAACGAAGGCAGGTGCCAGTGGCTGTCAAACTGTGGTAAACACCCACAGCGCCTACTTATAGCCAGGGGCAGATGGGAGGAGGGGAGGAAGGAAAAGGGAGCTGCAGCTGCAACTGCTGCTGCCATATCTACCCCAAGCACTGTTAAATCTAAATGACTTTATTACTTTTTTTTAACTCTCAGCTCAACATATTTGTGTTTGTTTTTGTTTTTGTTGCTGCTGCTTCTTGTGCTTGTTCTTCTGCTTCTTGCTGTTCCACTCCAGTGCAAACTTTCATTTCAAATCCCGCAAGGATACAGCACAAAATGCGGCAGAAAATCAGAGAGAGGAAAACATTGCAAAAAAAAGGAAAAACGAATCCTACGAAGGATTGCAGGCAATGCAAATATAGCTGAAAAGTACGAGCACGCAGCCCAGTTACCCTGTAGTTCAGATCATCACAACTTGGGTAGGCCAGGAAGAAACGCGTTGAAATTTTACTCACTATAGATTAAAATATAGAGCTTATCATATGTACAAGTTCTAAAATTTGGGTGTCTAATTGAAGGCAGGAATCCAAAAATTCTGCATAAATTATGTAATATGCTCCGAGACTCTATATTACAGGGTATCCATGGCATAAAAAGAATTGCAGTACAAGCCTACATATATATTTTTTGTTTTATGCTCTTGGTATTTGTAAGCCACAATGCTGCTTCAAGTGCTGAGTGTCGGGCCTGGGTGGGCTGTATGCTTTACAGAGTTGCCATAGGGTTGCCATGGCGTTGCCAGAGGGCTGTCTTTAAATGCCAACAAATTGCATGCGCCTGGAAAAATTTAATTAGACAACGGAGCAGAAAAATCATGAGGGAACAAAAACACAATGAACAAATACAACGACAAGAACAAGAGCGGTGGAAGAGAGAGGGGGAGAGAGAGCGGGGTGGACGTAGAAAGTGAGTTAGCTAGGGAGCTGTAGGTTAAAGCTGTATTATGCCATGTGGCATGTGGCAACGCTGAGAAGCAACGAGTTAAGCCATGGCAGGATATTTTGAAGTGTGCATTGTGCATGTCATTTCAAGGGTAACCAACACCGAAAAGCAGTGTTGGCAAGGGTGGCGAGAATGTGGCAAACGTGGGCATGAAGCTATTTGGCAGCTATTGTTATGTTCTGAAGTCCTGAGTGGCGGGCGGGAAGGGCACCAAAGGAGGAGCATATTAATTGCATCGCATACTTTTGGGCGCGTAATCAACGCTTGTGGCGCCTCCAAGCAAATCCCACGCCCTCGCATTGTGCTGCCCCATTATTAATGAATTAAACTTGACTTTCGGTTCGTTGCTCGCCCGACAAAAACACCCAAAACAACCAGGACTACAAAGATTTAGCCAGTGATAGCTAAACATTCACTTAAAATGTAGTTAACATTCAGATACCCTATAAATGTGTGAACCATTGTAAAAAGCATAAATTAAAGTAAAAAGTAGGAGCATATTTTTGATGCTATTTTGAGAATGATATTTCACTACACAAAATGGGCCTATGACTTTGTATTTTTTGGACGCAACCAAAAACTTTGTTAGAATCATTATTAGATACAATTATTATCTATGTAAAAAATTGGACCGTAAGGATTTAAGAAAAGTGGTTTAAAATTGGGAGCAAAAGTTCTGAAGGCACTATTTTTGTTGCATACGAAACTAAGCTCAAATTTTTGCATTATTTTTTTTGATCAGCATCAAAAATAGCCTGAAGGATGGTATTTCATTCCCAAGATACTTTTGTGGAAAGTGTAATTAATAAATCTAAAAATAAGCCAGGCATACCCTACGGCCAAGCCATGCCCGATAGTCCTGGAATCTGGGTAGGGGGCAGCCTCTGCTGCTGTTGCCACACAAAAATTTCGCTTTAATGTTTTTTTTTTTCGGTGCCTGCAAGCTAAAGCGAAAGGAGTGCAGAGCACGAGAAGAGAGGGAGGAGCGAGAGTGAGAGGGGGAATATGTAAGCTTCGCTTGTTCTTATTTTATTTTATGCAGTTTGCGCTGTGGCCTGCAGGGTTTTATATTGCGACATCACTTGGATAACCAGGCAGGTTCAATGACATGGCTCGTCCAAAGCCATAAAATGAGATGCCAGGGTTTGCTGCACAATGACGCAACAACAACAACAACAACTACAGCAACAACAACAGCAGCACGAACAGCTTGGCACGCCCCAATGCAAAAAGGAAAAAAGGAAAAATAAAAAAATAAAAAATAAAATAAAATAATATAAGAGAAGCAACAGAAACCCGCAGCAAACACTTGAAGTGAGATTTGGGCTTCAAGTAAGCAGCCATTGTGCTGATCTTGGGCATAAATCTGCGGCGTCCTCAGCTGCTCCTGCTGCTCCTGCTGCTCCCTAATTAATCCCCCTGCTCGCTGGAGACGCCAAACTAACAGAACCCACATAATCTGGTCAATTGCGAGCTCAACTGACCCATCGCCGACTCATAAACTTGAACGATCTCTAGGCCGACCATCTAGGGGCATTTCGAATACACGTTGATCGGAGGCCAACGGTATAGATAAATCGCGAAACGCAGAAAAGTCTTTTGCTCTGTTGGCTAAAGAAGGACACACGGCACGAACATTTTCATAAATCGCAGCGAAATCGCCGGACCGTTTGGCTTTATGGCATTTTTGTGCAAAATACGCAGCGAAAAGCGATTTCATTCTAACTGTACAAACACAGCATTCTCCGTGTGTGAAAGCCAGGTCAAGTGGTCAACTGTAAGCCGTATTTGCTGTTCGAACAATGAAAATGCTAAATACTAAACGCTAAATGCGAAATGCGAAATGCGAAATGCCAAACACCTACTCGACTGTAGGCCCAGGCCTAAGCCGAATCCGAATCCGAACTGACAGTTTGGAAAACTCTGCAAGCGGCACTTTGGCTTCCTGCGATGTCAGTCCGTCAGTCAAGTGCGTTTCTGACAACTTTTCGACTTGGTCAAAACGCTAGAATCTATAGCATGTAGTGTGCTTTGACTCCGCTCCTCACCTCTGCCACTCAGCTGTCAGCCCCTGCCCCCAGTCGAGCCTCTGCTGTCTCTTTCTCTTTTTGCTCAAACAGTTTTGTCTAATTTCTTACTTTTTAATTTAAATGACAAGAGGTAATAGCAGGTAATGGCAACAACAACAGTTGCGGCTGGCCACGCCCCTGCCACATTTTTGATAGGCAGCGGGGCGTGCCGCATTCTTGGTGCTCTCTGCCAGGCCCCAAAAGATTTTCATTAGGCCACACAAAAAAGCAAAAAAAGCACAGCAACAACTATATTGAAGCTATCAAATGTCTCTCCTTGGCACTGGCAATTTTACCGTTCTACTCTCTACCGTCTCCCCTTCGTCCCTCCGTCCCTGGGTATCTTGGTATCTCGGTCTCTTGGTCGCTCGGTCTGCTGTCAAAATCATAAATTTTGCTGGCTCAATTGTCGGGCCAATTATGCAGCAAACAAATGGCCCATAATGATGCTCTGGGTCCAAGCTGCCCAAACTGACAAAGTCAACATTTATCTTTTGCCCCTGTACGAGTCCATATACGCTAACAAAAAAAAAAAACAGCAAAAATCATAGCAAATGTAAAAAAAAGGAGTGTAAAGTTTGGACAAGTTAGAAGGTTCGTTATGCTCTTGGAAAGTATTTGAAGGGTTAAATATATTCAGATTAGGTATTCTAAATTTAATATAAATATATTAACTATAAATAGACATATGAAATCTAAATACATTTATTTTGTATTATGTTTTGCACTTTTTATTTTATTTTTAGAATATTTTGAAAATGTTCTACGATTTTTTATGCACTCTAAATCATGGAAAACAACGTTTATTTTAAGTCCTATAAAATAAACTGAAATATGTTATACGTTGACTAATTTAATCTATACTATTCGCTTTAAGTTGCAGAAGTAAAAGCTACTATCCTCTATGTCATATCTATTATAATTCAGTAATTCAGCTTAGATACAGACGGCGCACAATAATATCGTAATATCATAATATTACAATAAATGAGCATATTCTCGGGATTCTCTGGGGAAATTGTTGTTTGCGGCACGCTTTGATAGGGGATTTGTCTTTTTCGCTATTGGCAAATGCGGTGCAACTGCTAATAATGCTGCTAATGTTAGGGTAGAATGAATGTAGAGTACAATGTTGCAACTGCCACAAATAAATTCAGCGAGGGGCAGGCAGCCTGATGGCTGAGGCGGCAACTTTTGTATCTAGCCGAGTTGAATGGGATAGGACAATGTGGCCAGAGAGCCTTAATTGCCATGTTGCAGCAACATGTTGCCGATCAATAAAAAGCCAAGTGGCAGTGGCAGTGGCAGTGGCAGAGGCCCATCAAAGCCATGACCAATGATAATGACAATGCAGTTTCTACCCGATACTCGATGCCACAATGCCCCGTTGCATGTTGCACGTTGCACGTTGCTGTATCCATGATTAATGACAATAAATTTTGATTTTGAGCCAAAGCTAAACAACAAAAGAAGAGCGCTTGATTAGCAACCACAGAGAGGAAGAGAGAGAGCGAGAGAGAGGGAGAAGGGGCAATATTAGTTGCTTAAATGCGAACAGTCGTAAATTTCAACTGTCATAAAAAAGCTGCAATTTGTTGCATACATTCAACGAGCTGAGGGGCAGCGGGGCAGGGGGTGGAGAGGGGCTTGAAGCTCTGTTGCGGCTGCGCATTGTCTGACTCTTGGCCATCATTCAAAACGTCGCACGCTAATTGGACAGTAAAATTGCAAAGAGCGAAGGGGAGAGAGGGGACAGGAGACAGGCTGCGCTGTGCGTGCGCCCCTCTCTCCCTCTTTTACACCAATTCCCTAGCTTCTCCCCTCCATGTGCGTGCGACCCCAACGGCCATGATTTAGTGCGCGCCACATTAGTTCTTTTTTGTGCCTCTTGCCATTCTATGCGCGGTTTCAGTTACATTTTGCCTCTCTTATTAATTATGCAACAGCCATGCAACATAAACAAAAATGCAGCCCAGTTAAAGTTGCTTGCAGCAAATGGAATTCTGTTCTCGACTTCATTAAAGTTGATTTAAATATGTTTTTAAACTGTCTAAGCTGCCCCATCTTTATGGCCGCTGCCCCTCTCCCATTCATGCTTTGGTTATTTATTCTGCGTACTCTTTACAGTTTTAGTTTTAGTTTAAGTTTTAATTGTATTAATGTGAGTTTCCATGCACTTGGGCTGCATAATTAAATCAGCTATTAAAGCTAGTTATTTATCTAGGCTCTTGCCGAGATATGAAGTCAAATTAGAGCCAGCTGGAATTGCTATAAAAAGCTCTTAATTGCCATAATAATTTGTAAAACTTCTCAGAGTTTATTGCCTACAGTCAGATTTTTTATAGCATGGCTATGGTATTAAAATTTTGCTGGCAGTTTTATGGTTTTATTATAGTTGAATGAGATTTGAAATTTTTTATAATACATAAAATAATGTATTAAATTACATTTATAGTTGAAGAAACGGAAATAAAAAAATATACCAACTGGTAGGAACGCATTGGACGAAGATGATCAGTCGGATGCAACTTTCAATGCTATCAAAGCTATAACAAGTATGAGAATGTGAAAAATATCCTAGCAAATTTATTTGGTACATCGGTTGAGATTTTTATATCTTGTAGTCCATATGCAAGTCTTGTAGTTTGTATTCAATACATAAAATCTCATTTTAAGCTCTGGTTTGCATGCCAGCAGCTTATTTGAGAGCTCCACGCTTGTTGCCCGCTTTGCTCTTACAAGCTTTGGCTCAGGCGCTTCCTCTCCCTACGCTTCCCTCCCCCTTCTGGCCCAAGCCTCGCTCTCACTGAGTGCACTGACAAGATCAGCCATAACAGCAACAACAACACGAATTAAAATTGTAAATGTCGCGACTTCTTGGGGATGGCAATGTCGATGTCGATGTCGAGTCGATGTCGATGTCGCTGCGACTGCCAAACAAGTTTACGGCCCGCGCCAGACACAAAACCCAAAGTGTTGGCCGGGAGGGGGTTCAATGGGTGCTGGGGAAGGGGAGAGGGGGAAAGGGAGGGAGGTAATGAAATGCAGATGAAGCTGACGGCAACAACAACTCTCGACTCGGCGCTGCAGTTGCAATTGCAGTTGCAGTTGTAGTTGAGGTCTCATTGCCGATGCTGCTGACTTTGACTCTGACTAAGCCCAAGACTGTAGCGGGGCCTACACTAAGAGAAAAACATTCTGCATTTAATGTACAATTTAGGAGCAAAACATAGCAATAGCATTGAAGAACAAACTGATTAAAATTATAGTAGTAGCAGCAAAATGCACTATGACTTTTTTTCGAGTGTGCTACCTCTCCCTTTCTCTCTCTTTCCTTCCCTCTCCCACTATTTTTCGCTGTGTGCTCTCTTGCTCTGTTAGTCTAAGTTGCATATGGGTCGCTGCTCCATTTCCATGCAGCCGCAGCCTCATCAATTGGCAAGCGGGGCTGTGCAACATGCAACGCTGCCATGCCTCAGCTGCATAATTGCCAGTCTAAATCAATGGCAACTAGTTGTTGTTGTTGTTGTTGTTGTTGTTGTTGTTGTTGTTGTTGTTGTTGCAGTTGCAGTTGTTGTTGCTGCAGTTGTGGCTGTTGCCAAGCCTCGCTTGCCACAACAACAACATCAACAACAACACACACATGTGTCAAGCTTCATTGTCAACGCCAGCGCTTGTCTCCCCATATTGCCTCATCTTCTGCATCGCTAGCTGCCTCTGCCGCCCCCCCATCCCCGCCCCTGCACTGGCCGATCATCGTCAATATTTGCCATGATCTTATCGTCAACTAAAGTCATGTCGCCTGCCAAGGTACTCCGTATGTTGTGTTTTTTTTTCAAGTTGTCTTTGCGTTGTCTTTGTTGTCTTGCTTTGTCTTGAATTGTCTTGGCGTGTTCGTGGTCTCATCATCATCATCATCAACTTCATCATCAGCAACTGTTTGCAATTATTATATTTTACACTTGCAATTGGGTACAGCTAAACTGGCTTATAAACTTGGCTAAGGTGCGCCCCAGGCCCCGAAAAACGCTTGGAAAATCATAAACTAACTTCAAACCAACTACACAGCAAAACTGAGCTTAACACAATTTGGGAAATTATTTTTAAAATTTACTATAACTAAAATTTATTTTTACTTTTATTAATTAATAATATTAAGTGAATTGAATTCCCAGTTTCCCAAAGTAAACAGAGTAGAAAGAAATTTTGAAATAAAAGAATAATTCTATTTCTACATAAAACCTGCAAGAGTAACTTTCCAATTTAATTTACTAAAAGTTTGTAGTTAAAATAAAAACTTTGCATTTGAATTAAAGTTGTTGACATATAGAAATTTTATAGTTTTCTCTGAGTGTAATTCTGTTTGTTGGTGCAATGCCGCTTGCAACTATTGAGTTATGGCAAAAGACCTTGGACTTAAGCAGCAGCTGCTGCTGCTGCTGCTGTTGCATTGACTGTACCATCACCGATCAGCACCCGCACCCAGTTGAGATCCCCCTCCCTCCCCCTCTGCTCTGCTGCCTCCCCCGCAGCCCAAGCTCGCTGTCTGCGGCAGAGTCTTTGGCAATTTGTCACTGGAAACGTCAGAGAGACGACGACGACAGGCATGCGCCAAAAAGACTTGGACTCAAGGCTGCCGGTAGCTAACGTTGCCTCTGCCAACTAGCTGCCCCCCCTCCACACTCCTTCCCGACCCTCTCGCCCAGCTGTGGCAGACTGGCGACTGCGGCGTCGTATATCGCTGGCTGCCATCTGCGTACAGTCTGCTCCTGCTGAGCTGCATCTGGAGGGGGATTGGCTAAAGACTGGCGCTCCTTCGACGACTTCTTTATGGCTCTTGATTTTTATGATTTTGCTGTTTAATGGTTCATTTGTGTGCTGCACTCGCTCTCTCTCTCTCTCTCTCTCTCTCTCTCTCTCTGTCTGTCTCTGCAACTGGCTTCCAGTTTTGTTATCGCCGCGTCTATATCTTTTGGCTTTTGTCTTCTGCCTGCCGCTGCCTTGGCTCGGCTTAAGTGTGTTATGCCACCCCCCTCAACCGATTCTCCCCAGATCCCCTCTCTCTCTACCTCTATCTCTTTCTCTGTGTCTCTCTTTCTACCTCTCTATCAGCTCCGTCTATCCACTTCGGCTTAATCTCTGTGTGCAAGTCGCCGCTGCGTCGCCAGCTACGTTTTGGCCAACTTGTTTACCCATCGTTTTGGCCAAGTTACTGCCAAAGCGTTCAGTTAACTGCATTGTTTGTCTACCTCCTCTTCTCCCGTCTCCCCTTCCCTCCTGCTTCTGCTTGTTGTTATTATTGTATTTTTTGCCGTTGTTTGCATTGTTAGTGCGCGGTTTCTGTTTTCTTTATAATCTCCTTCTCTCTGCATTTTTAGATGGCTTTTGTTTTTTTGGCTCTGCTGATCAGCAAATTTATGTTGCATACTTTGTGGGGAGGGATTACATTTCGGGGAGTGGGTTTAAAAGCTTTTGCCAATGCATATTTTAGTTAAAACACACAAGCTGCTGCTAAAGTTAGATAGTTTATCTATCGATAACAAAAAACCCACTAAAAAGTGCACATTAGAAGAAATATTAAAAACAAAAACAAAAAATGTGGATTTTAGAGCCAAAAATCGTATTTTTGAGGTATATACGGTTTGTATAGCAAAATAAACTATAAGAAACTGGACATGGGTGTATTTGGACAAAAACTGTGGATTTTAGAGCCAAAAATCGTATTTTTGAGGTACATTCCTCCCTGACATCCCATTTTCTGACCTTAGCAAAAGGTCAAAATTTTCGAAAATTTATTTTTGTCAGGTTTTGATCCTAAATGGTTTGTATAGCAAAAATAACGATAAGAAACTATACATGGGTGTATTTGGTCAAAAAATGTGGATTTTAGAGCCAAAAATCGTATTTTTGAGGTATATACCACCCATAACATCACATTTTCAGACCTTAGCAAAAGGTCAAAATTTTCGAAAATTTATTTTTGTCAGGTTTTGATCCTAAATGGTTTGTATAGCAAAAATAATGATAAGAAACTATACATGGGTGTATTTGGTCAAAAAATGTGGATTTTAGAGCCAAAAATCGTATTTTGAGGTATATACCACCCATAACATCACATTTTCAGACCTTAGCTAAAGGTCAAACATTTCGAAAATTTATTTTTGTCAGGTTTTGATCCTAAACGGTTTGTATAGCAAAATAAACTATAAGAAACCAAACATGGATGTATATGGACAAAAAATGTGGATTTTAGCGCCAAAAATCGTATTTTTGAGGTACATTCCTCCCTGACATCCCATTTTCTGACCTTAGCAAATGGTCAAAAATTTCGAAAATTTATTTTTGCCAGGTTTTGATCCTAAACGGTTTTTATAGGAAAAATAATAATAAGAAACTAGACATGGGTGTATTTGGACAAAAAATGTGTATTTTAGAGCCAAAAATCGTATATTTGAGGTACATACAACCCATAGCATCACATTTTCAGACCTTAGCAAATGGTCAAAAATTTCAAAAATTTATTTTTGCGGGGTTTTGATCCTAAACGGTTTGTATAGGAAAATAAACTATAAGAAACCAAACATGGATGTATTTGGACAAAAATGTGGATTTTGGAGCCAAACATCGTATTTTTGAGGTACATACCTCCCTGACATCCCATTTTCTGACCTTGTCAAAAGGCCGAAAAAATCGATATTTTGTATTTGCCAAATTTTGATCTAAAACGATTTGTATACCAAAACTAACCATAGGAAACCAAACTTGGGTGTATTTGGACAACAAATTTAGATTTTAAGGACAAGACAACCCCTTTCTTTGAAGTTTATGTGTTGCACACACCTCATTCTTTGACCTTAGCAAAAAGTCGAAAATTTCTATAAAAAATTTTGGTCAGATTTCGATCCTAAATGGTTAGTATAGCAAATTTTATCTTAAGAAACCAAACATGGGTGTATTTGGACAACAAATGCAGATTTAAGGCCAAGAAATCTCGTGTGTTTTTGATAAATCGATTATTTATAATTTGCTTTGTTAGCTATTATTACACTTACCATGATCTATGCTTAGCTTCCTTAGCAGCCTAACGGACATTTGATTAAACCTCGAATAAATGTAATCCTTAGCCGATTTCGCTGGTCTTGTCAGTCTTTAGCCTTTAGCTGTTTAGCGTTTAGCGTTTATAAGGCTCATCAGCTTAAACAACGCTTAGACGTCTGTTAAATTTGATGGCCAATAATGCGGATGAATGTGCCACCTTCGCGTCAACAGATCCTCAGTCAGAGAGCCTGTTTGGCCAGACATTGGCTCAACTGCCGCTGTGACACCTCTGGCCAAGTCAAAACTATTGCCGCCTGAGTGGATGAGTTGAGTTTGGCGTTTGGCGTTTGGGAATGTTGTCTGGAGTCCAAGGTTGGGGCTCTGTGCGTTTGCATTGGCGCCGCCTCCATTCAAAATCACTTAATGGTTGAGTTGTCGGCAGCATAATTGGCCGCGGTGCCAATCATTTTAACAGCTAGGCAAACACGCAACGCTGCAGACAACTCCGACTTGAGCTCCAGCTCCAACTCCAACTCCAACATCGACTCCAACAGCCGAAAAGCAAAGGCAACAACTAGAACCAGTCTCCAGGCAGCGACTGTTCATGTTTCGTGTCTCCAGCAATGTCGCTGATGATAATGCAAAATATGCACTCGCAGGCACTGAGAGAAAAGAACAACATAAAACATAATTATGTAAATTGGTCAAGTGCAAGCCTAGGCTTATTATTTAGTTTTATAAAATAATAAACAGAAACTATATTAATCCATAGAACTGATATTTATTGTTAATCAGCAAATGTGATGAACACTTGCTTAGTAATTTGTTGCAGTGTGTTGACCGTAGTTAGCTGGCCGTCTCTCCCAATGACAATTGGCGCCATAGCCGCGGAAGTTTTTGCCAGAGAATCGAACGAAAGAAAGATGCGAGGATGCTCGTTGGCAGAAGTGGGCGTGGGGGAGGGAGAGGGGATTGAACGGGGGGTAGACTGTGTGATCCTACCGGGCACTTGTTTGTTTATAATTAGCGGAGGCTCTCCACTGAGAGGGGGCAATTCAAATTAATGGCAGGGGCTACTGGTTTTGCAGCATCTATTTTTATGGTCGATCAATTTTCTAATAACAACTGCGAGACAAGCACACTGAGAAAAATAACGAATAAAAGAAACTCTTTTACTATTTGTGTACAATTGTACTAGAATTTAGTACTAGAAATGCTGATAAAAGAATTATTCGTTAAAAAAATTTTAGAAATTTGAATTTAAATACCGCTCTTAAATTAAAAATTTTGTACGTGTATGATTTTTCTCGCAGTGCACTAACTGGCTCTCTATCTCTTTCTCTTTTCTCTGCTTCTCTAGGCGGAAATGCTGATGGAGGATGCGCTGTTGGTGCCACTGGGTTTGGTGGCGCCTCCGCCGCCGCCGTCGACGCATCAGACGCTGCCCCTGCCCGCCAGCCTCAAGCACCATCACAAGCATCAGCACAAGGAGCAGGCACTGGATAACTACCGTCATCACTACCAGATGATGTATCAGCGCCTGCATCAGCAGCAACAGCAGCAGCAGCAGCAGCAGCGCGAACGGGAACGCGAGCGGGAGAGGGAGCGGGAGCGGGAACGCGAGCGGGAGCGCGAGAGGGAGCGCGTGGTGGGCCAGCAGCTGGCGAGCAGCGCCTTCCAGCCCTGGCGCGCTGCCAAAACGCTGCCGAACGCCGCTGCCGCCGCCGCCTACCTGCACTACAATGCGCTCTCCGCCCTCCCCTACGCCTGTCAGGAGCCGCCGGAGCTGCAGAACCCGGAGCGCGTGGTGCGCAGCTCGGACCACGAGCGCTTCGGCCGCACCTACCAGCCGAATGTGGCGCTGGCGCCGCGCAAGAGCATTTTGTGCAAGGAGAGGGAGCGCGAGAGGGAGCGGGAGCGGGACAAGGAGCGGGAGCGCGAGCGGGAGCAGGAGCGGCAGCGTTTGAGGGAGCTGGAGCAGCAGCAACGGGAGCTGCAGCTGCACATCAAACAGGAGCGCGCGAGCACGCCGACAGCAGCCGCGATCACGGCGGCAACTGTTGCCGAGCCGCTGAACGGCAGCAACAGCAGCCAGCACAGCAGCAGCAGCAATCACAGCCACAGCAACAGCAGCAACCACAGCAATCACAGCAGCAACAGCAGCTCCCCGATGCCGTTGCCGCTGCCGCTGCCGATGCCGAAGCCGGCGCCCGCGCATCTGCCCCCGCCCCGCCACGTGCCACGCCGCAGCTCCGCCGAGGAGTTCTCAGCGGGCAGCAACGAGATCACCAGCTCCACATCGCCAATGCCCACAGCCACGCCACCGCCAACAGGCGCAGCATCAGCGGCAGCGGCAGCAACAGTTGCTGGCGTCACAGCAACAACACACAGCATTGCCACCGTTAACCAGCACGCCAAGCTGCTGCATCATCCACATGCCCACAGTCACAGCGAACCAGGTCGCATACGGATCAACAAGAATCTGATGAGCCAACAGCCAGCAGCAGCAGCGCCAGCAGCAGCAGCAGCAGCCACGGCAGCAACTGTTGCTGGCGTCGTCTACTCCGGATACTCGCCCACACAGTCTTCCAACGCGGGCCTCAACCTCAGCACGCACTCCTCCAACGTGGTCAGCTCCCCGCAGCCCAAGACGCAGCAGCAACAGCTGCAGCAGCAGCAGCAGCAGCAGCAACAGCAACACGTGCCACTGCAGCTGCAACACCCGCACCCCCTGCTCAATGGCCACGGCCACGGCAAGACGCAGCTGGGCAGCGAGTTCGAGCTCTCCACAGACACGGACGAGGAAAGTTTGCACGGGGAGCCCGACAGCAGCGCCAAGCTGCCGCCCTGGGAGCTGGCGGTGGAGGCGCTGAGGGAGACGCGGCCCAGGGAGCGGGAGCGGGTGCTGCAGCTGCTGCAGCGTCTGCTGCAGGAGAACCAGCAGTTCAGGTACAACAATCTGCAGCTGAGCGAGCTCTTCCACAAGCAGGAGGCGCACATTCTGGAGCTGAGGGAGCAGCTGCAGCGTTGCCGGCGCCAGCTGGAGGCGTTCGACAAGCTGCGCGGACTGCCCTTGAAGCAGACCAGGCTGGAGGAGGAGGAGGAGGAGGAAGAGTTTGATGAGGAGCGGGAGCAGGAGCGGGCGCAGTTTGTGTGCGCCTCGCCGGCTGCCGACAGCAATGAGACGCTGTCGCAGGATCAGGCCAACAACAACAGCAATCAGCACAACAACAACAACGCCGAGGCAGACATGAAGCTGGCCTTGAAGCAGGAGAGAATACGGGAGGGGGAGGAGCAGCAGCAGCAGCAACCTGCCAAGCGACGCAAGCTGCAGCCAGAGGAGCAGGAGGACAAGCAGGTGGAGCAGGAGCAGAGCAGCAACAGCAACAGCAGCAGCAACGACAACAGCAAACAGAACGGACATGCCAAGAGTCCCAGCTCAAGTGGCAGCCACGAGCTGCAGAGCGAGGAGGACGAGGAGGAGGAGGAGCAGGAGGAAACCGAAGAGGAGCAAGAGGAGGAGGAACAGGAGCCGGAGCAGGAGGAAGAAATGGAGCTGGATCACGAGCTGAATATGGATAGGGAGGCGCAGGCGCCGCATAGCAGCACCCGTGCCACGCCCCCCTCCGCCAACACGCCCCCTTCGCCAGACTCAGCGGCCCACGCCGGGCAGCTGTTCGACAGCAGCAACAGCAGCGACGCCTGCTCCATGAAAAAGGCGCAAATGTCCGCCTGCCAGGCGCTGGCCAAGATCAACAACAGCAGCAACCACGAGGAAGCTGAAGCGGAAGCGGAAGGGGAGGAAGCTGAGGAGGCGGAAGCGGACGCCGCAGCTGATGAAGATGAAGATGAGGACACGTTAACTGGGGCGGGGGCCAAGCTGGAGCCGGCTGATGACTCCGATGACGATGAAATGCCGCTGCAACAGAGGCAGCAACAACAGCACCAACAACAGCAGCAGCAGCAACAACAACAGCGACGACCTCGACGTGAACCGCTGACAACGTCAGCAGATACACCCACATCCTTGCCCACGTCCTTGCCCTTGTCCCTGCCCTTGCCCACAGCCACGCCCATTCTGATGGCCACCAAGGCGAGCAAGAAGCAGACGTCAATGCCGCTGCTAACAGCAGCAGCGACAACAACAACAACCACAGCCACAGCAACAACCACAACGAACTGCGAACTACAAATCAAAAAGGAAATAGCCTAAAGAACTCTCTACCCACCAGCTGTTCCTTCCCCTTCTCTCTCTCTCTCTCTCTCTCTCTCTCTCTCTCTATCGAACACGTTCAAACACGTTCACATCAACTGCTATGCACACATAGCGTTGTCTCTTTCACACACACACACACTAAGCGTGCTCTTTGCTAATTTACTTTGTGGTTATCTCACTCTAAAACGGCTCCTTTCTCTTTCTCTCTCTCTCTCTCTGTATTTCTCTCTTTCTTAATTTGTCTCAACTTTTTTTTGGATTTAAAGATATATTATTTCAATTAAACTTTTGAATAATAATCAGCCAAGGGTTTATTGAAAATATTTTGAAAAATATCCAAGTCTATTCTCCAAGATTATTCTCCTCCCGTTACTTTTCTCCCTATCCAACCTACCTACCGCTCCCCCTGAGGGAATTTGAATGCTCAATGCTCAACGCACAGCTTGAAGACGTAACTCCCGCTCTAAGAGCCGCAACTTCAAAATACACTTGTCGAAATTTTACGAAATGTCGAACATTTTTGAAAATTTGTTTCTTAGTTTGTTTTTGATCTCACGTATAACACAAAATTTGTTAGGCTTCCAATTCGCTGTTCTATAACTATAACTCTATGATATAAAATAGATTTTCTGTATATTCTTCGACCTTGCTGCAGAAATTATCAACATTGAAACCAAAGCTTTAAAAAAAGAAAATAAATAAATATAACAAGAAACAAAAACTGAATATAAATTTGAAGACCACAATTTATGCGTGTGTGTTTCGTTCTTAAGTTAATTATAATTATTTAATAAACGTATATTATAAGTTACTTTAGCATTGAAATTAATTTAATTTAGTTTTTATATTGTTTAATTTTAAGGTTACGGTAAACCACAAACTTGTAAGACATTTAAAGGCAAGCGAAAAAGCGAAAACTCAAAGCGAGGCTTACAACAAAATTTAGCAAATTATGCAACACTGAACCGAACAGGTACAGTACGCCCAAAGCGCTCCCACAGCCTATATTAATTTTAGCATATTCTTACACTGAAAACAATAAGTGTAACAATGAGAGCAGAGCATAAAACACACACAAAATGAACCCACCACTGAGGAGAAGAACAAAAGCTAAGCAAACAAACAAAAATTGCTAATTACAATAAATATTGTACAACACTGACAAGTTGCCGCGTTTAAATTGTGCAAAACTTTTACAACAATGGTAAAAAAATAAACAAAATAAATATATTAAATGTACGATAATATTACAAACATATTTACTACAGATACAAACACAAATACAAAACGAAAAGCAAAACATAACCTATAAATACAAACATTACATTAATATTTATTGTAGCGTCTAATTCAAAACAATTTAATTAATTGTAGTAATTTGTGTTTTCGACTCGTAAGCTTTTGCTTATCTCTAGGCATTTAGTTAATTAGTTTATAGACGAAAACATAATAATTAATTAACAACAAGCTAAAATAGTATGTAAGTTTATAAGCAAGTTTGCTTTGTCTTTGTACCATGTGAACGGCAAATACTCGTATGTGTTTTTCTATGTAAATAATTTCGATAACGATAACGATATACCGGTAATCGTATACTCGTATTTTGTAATGTACTTTCGTTGCCAATCGACTCTTTTGTGAATTACGGTATGTTATGCTTTGGAAACACTTAAAAGTAAGTTTAAAACACACACAAATGAGCACAGAGAGAAAGGAATTACAAAAAGAAAATCTAGTTAGAAACACCCTACCCTCCCACTCTCTCTCTCACTCTATCTCCCCCCTCAAGCCAAGAGCCAAGCGCCAGCGCGCAGAGATTTCAAAAATCTATAAACTTTTGTTAAACATATTTCATACATATATATAAACGCATGTGTATAAATTACAAATTACAAATTTAAACCTATTTACGCCTGTGTGTTTTGTATGTACTTTCGA
Source organism: Hypselothyrea guttata (assembly GCA_035045125.1). Classification (NCBI taxonomy): domain Eukaryota; kingdom Metazoa; phylum Arthropoda; class Insecta; order Diptera; family Drosophilidae; genus Hypselothyrea; species Hypselothyrea guttata. The sequence goes on along the minus strand of JAWNNJ010001764.1, from coordinate 265,845 downwards.
AAAGAACATGAAAAGTGAAATCCCCGTTTTCGTTCATCTTTAGGCTAAGTGAACTTTCGAAATTAGACGACTTCAAACCAAAATTAAACTAGAACTTAAGCGAAAACTGTGTAAAATTGTATAAATTTAACGAGAGCAGAAGTGAAGAAAATAAATCTATTAATATATATTACCCATTTAATGATTAACGATTTAAATTGTGGAATTAAGCGTAATAAACAATTGTTATTTAAATTTGAAAAAGTTATATGAATTATATGCAACAAACAAAACAAAACGAAACAAAACAAATTAAAAGAAACAAATATGCGAATTACAAATTGCTATGCAAAGGAAATAAAAATAAAATATTTAAAGAAACTATATACAAATTATTGTACATTAATTTTCGTGTGGATTTTGTGTTTCATTTACAAGGACATTTTTAAGAATCCCCCAGAACCAGAACCATAAACAGAAACAGAAACAGAAACAGATACAGAAACGAGAGAACGAGAACAATGAATAACTAACACTAGTAGAAGTTGGATTAATCCAAGGTTAATCAAAACGGTTTTCAGCAATTTTTTATATTAATGGCCAAATTTTACAAACGAGAAAATAGTTGAAATGGAATGTGCAAATAGACGTATTAACGTATAAACGTATAGAACGTACAGAGTTTGCAGTTTTTTGTATGATTTTTGCTATCAACCCAAAGAGATATATATAAAGAAAACAATCATTTTATTGCAACAATATATATATATTACAAATTTTATAAAATCGCCTACGAGAGTTGCGCAAAATATCTTTGCTCCGTTAAGAATACAAATAAAAAATAAAAAAAAACACAATAAATCAAAAAATTCAAAAATGCTTATAAACAAACGACTTGAAATTGTTACAATTTATTGAAAATGTAAATCTGCCGAGGCTAAGCAGAACAGAGAGAAGGAAAATAATTGCATTAGTTATTAACAAATAAGCAAGAACATATACAAAATACAAAATACAAACAAAGCGTAGCGTGACGTGACGTAAGGTGGCGTAACGTAACGTAACAAATCCGCGTCTTGTCAAATTTTATTACGATTACTTACGTATATTAACTGTAACTATTATTTATTTATGTGACATTCAGAATGCAAATAAAATGTACAAATTGTGGAGCAAATTGCATATAGATTACGGTTGAAAGCAGTCGACGAAGAGGGGACAAACGATAAGCGATAAACGATTAACGATTACGATAAACGATAAACGATGAATGGCAAATGGTAAAAGGCAGCGAAATGCACCCACAAAGCGAAGTATAACAAGTTTAATCAAATTAAACATTTAATGAACAAACCAAACAAATTTGACTTCAACGTTTCATATTTAAGTAGTGCAGATACAAATAACACATTCAATAAACACAAAAACAAAAAACACAACAAATTAACAAAAACAAAACGAAACGAAATTATTATTACATATGTAAAGTCAAGTCAAAAAAAACAAAAAAAAAAAACAAACAAAAACAAACGGTAAATATTATGCATAATAAATATTTCAAAAACAAAATCAATTAATTCAGTTTTATTCCGATTTTCTTGGCTTTTAAAGTTTTAGGAATCAATTTAAAACACCTGACTCTCTCAGACCGGTCAGTCAGTCAATCAGTCAATCAGTCGATGCTGCAAAAATTCAATAGCAGCTATTGGTGCATTTGGTAGGCAACTTGGCTACATCTCTCCAGCGCCAGCAGTGTCTGGGCTAAAAGTTTCCACGTTGCTGACCAGTCAGCACGCAAGCCTTTTCTCACCGACTACTGAACAACAGATGGCGCGAATGGAAATTTTCGAGCTAAAGTTCGCCCCAACAAGTTTGAGTTCGACAGTTGGTTTGAAACTTCGCTAAGCGTGTTCGTATCTTGTGTTGGAAAAGGGAGATGCCATGCTTGCCATTAATAAAAATGAAAGAAAACCAATAAATAATGTGCTCATTTTAATAAAAAAAACAAAATAAGGTATTATTTTGAAACTAAACATAATAGATCCCACTTTGCAACAATTGTTTTTATTGTGCTGCGCAAAAATTGGTTTGCTCTCTGACAAGTCTTAGCCTAGACACAACCCAGAACAAAATTGCGGCTACAAAGTTTTACGACAGGTGGCGCAATGTTATGTTGCTACTACTACACCACAGATGGCTTCAGCGGTAATCAAAAACTGATCTTTTAATTTACTAATATATTTAAAATATGAGGTTTCAAATAGAAATGGGCACGACATAAACCATTGCGTTCTACGGCCAACCTATGTGATTCAGTCCGGTCTCTCTTACACTAGTCTAAGAGAGAGTTAAACTCCAGAAGAGACTGAAAATTCGGCGCAGCAAAGGGCCAGGCCTAGAGCCAGAGCCAGAGCCAGAGCCAGGCTAACTGGCATCGTCAGCGGCAGCTTCTTCTTCAGTCTGGACGGCGACTTGGGAGAGAGATAAACGAGCTGTGGCGTGAGCGCATGGATGAAAAAGCAGGCGGAATCATTAAAGAAATTGAGCCAGAAACAAGACGTTAAATAAATAGCAAATTCGTTTGCAACATATGTAGTATTGTGTTGGGTGCATTTGTGCTTCAAGTTAACTGTTTACAAATCAAAGCAAAGTGCAGACTAATTGTTTCTCACAGTTTTTTCTTGTTCTTGTTGCTTGTGGCGTGGGTTTTTTGTGTGTGGTTCGCATCGCATTTTCAGCAGAAACCGGTTCTGCTCTCTTCAGCCGCGCTCCCGAAGCGAACGCTCCCGAACGGAACGTGGAAGTGAAAAACATAAACAAAACAGAGAAACTATTTTGCACACCTAAACAATCCAGAGAGAAAGAGCAGAGAGAGAGAGAGAGAGAGAGAGAGAGAGCGAAGAGAAATGAGCGCACGTGCCCCACACAACGATCCAGCGCTGGCGGGCTTGCCCCAGCTGATCGAGGACCTGCAGCGCCTGTGCGAGGATCAGGACAGCGCCGACGTCGTCTTCATCTGTGGGCGTGACGACGAGAAGATCTACGCCCACAGGAGCATCCTGATGGCACGGTGGGTCAATCGTAGAGTTGCATCGATTGCAGTCCAGTGAACGGTTCAGCGGGACACAGTTCACAGAGAAAGAGTTATCTTACGCAGATCAAGTTTATTTTAAAAATTGGATGCCGCGCCCCCTTTACGCCCAATATCAATAAAACCCAAACAACCATTGAAAAATTTAACATACAAAGTTGAATAACAAGCGCATTATTGCACATTGAAAGTTGTTATTGGGAACATATCGCTAGTTTACCAGAAAAGTGTCATAACTCAAAAAAGTGCGTTTTGAGATAAACGCGTTTAAAGTTTTTAAGCGGCGTGTATCTCCATACAAGGTGGAGCGACATATTCTCTTCTCACGCTGTGTGTATTAAAGATAGGATAATGAAATTTTGACACAAGATAGATTAATATCCAACGAACAATACTGCATCATTAACTCAAAAATCGGGTTTTTTTTAGTTATGACACTCTTCTGGTAAACGAGCGATATACTCTCATCTATTATGTTAAACTATCCTGAAAAGCGCTTGAAATCGGTTGATAAACACAGGAGATACAAACTACGCAATTTATTGCATAAATTTCATTGGGCCATCACCATATACATATATTTATTTACGTGCACTTACGTGAAATTTAAATCCATCCAAAAGGTCGTTCGTTGGTATTTTATTTTGTTTTATTTTGTTAATATTTTTACACATAATGTTTTAATTTAACAGTTTTTATTTAATTTCCAACACTGCAAACAAATATTTGGGTCCACCCTAATGTGTTTGGCACGTGCCATGTGCATTGGCGGCTGCTGCAATAATTGCTTTTTACTTAAAATTATCGCACTCTCTTCCTTATGCTTCATTCGCTCTAACACATGTTTTAACTGTATTCAATCGGGTTTAATTTCCGTTTTTATTTTATTTTTTTCCGATTTGCAGTCGATTTTTGCTTATCACTTTTTAAATTCACTCTCACTTAACCAAAAAAACAAATGTCACTAACACATTGGAAGATTAATTTTCGCACGCCTTCGTTAGCCTGGAACGCCGGGACTGGAACGCCAGGTCTCTGCTAGGCAGGTGAACTGTGAACTGTTTTCCACTGATCTGTTAACTTAACAGTTCCTTTAGCAAAAAATGAACCAATTAATTACAGCAGCTGCGATCTGCGATCTGCAGATCTAATTAACCCTTTATGGAGATGCGGCACGTGATGGCATGCCTGAAATGTGGCATGTGGCACGTGGCACGTGTCGCAATTGCCCTTGATTGCTCAATCAAATTCCTTTTGTTTGCCTCCATTGCAGTTGCAAGAGCTTCAAGACAGCCAAGCGCGGGGAGGTGTGCCGCATTCCCATTCCAGGCTGCACAGTGTCGCCAGCTGCCCCTGGAACTGGAACTCCCACCGCCATACGCTTGCCGCACATAAACGCCGAGCTCTTTCGCCAGTTTATACTCTATGTTTATACGGCCAAGGTACCTTTAACCCTCCATCATTTGTTGAACTTGATAAAAATCCGCAATTTATTTCATCGATAGCTAATGCTGCAGGATTATCGGGTATTTGAAATGCTAACGCTAGCGCAGGACATGGGCGTGTTTGAACTGCGCGCTGCTTGCGAGGATCACGTCATCTCCACCTTGTCGGTGGATAATGCCTGCACGTTTCTAACGGCTGTCATGGATATACACGAGAAAGCAGGTAAATAATCTTTTATAGACTGCTGCTTTGCGAATTACCTACCAATTTGAATACGCGCCCAATTGTTATCGAATTGCAACCCTTTTGCCATTCACACGCAATTCAAAGAAAAACATCGATATCATTAGCAGCGGCATCGATACTCTTGCTGTTTACAAATTTATCGCCTTCGCACGTTTTAGTTATTTAGGCAAACACAAAACATGTATGAAAATATTGTTTTTCAGAATTTATTTTTTAACAACGAATAGACCTATGTAGAAGTAACTGCAACGGGTAGTCTCTGGCGCAATAGAAAACCCCATTCATTGCACACTCTACTCACATTTATGATTGCCCACGCTGTAACCTCTGGGCATAGGCTCGAGAGATAAGATTCCACGAATCCATAAATCGATCCATGCACAGGGAAACGCATTTCTGCAAAGAATAAATAAACAAAACTTATTTAATACGCGCTTTTAAGTTAATCGAAGAGAAGCGAGCCAACCTGTTCTGAGCCATCGAGAGATGTTCCGGGCTTGGCAACGCATTTTTTAAAGCACTTTTTTGTCATTTGTGAGAGCAACTCCTGGGCGTTTGCAACGGCTACCTGCTGCTTCACCTGGTCCATCAGCTGGGAGTTATCAACGTTTCCTGGCCTCGACATTTTTTCCTTTGTTTATTTTGAGCAATCGTGAACTTTCTCAAACTTGCCACCTTCTGACGCAACCGGTCGCCTGCCAAACATATCGATGCCTTTTCGCATGTTATCGATATGGCATTGCGCCGAAAGTATCGATACACATTTCTTTTACTCAGCGAAAAGACGCCGGCAGGCTGCTAAAATAAAACACAAAAAACAGCAGCAAACGTTTGCGCGAAAATAACTGAAGCGAGCAACAGCAAACAGCAAAATGTCGTTCAAGGGGAACCCCAAGGTGCAGAAGGTGATGGTGCAGCCCATCAACCTGATCTTCCGCTACCTGCAGAGCCGCTCCCGCGTCCAGGTCTGGCTCTTCGAGAACATCTCGCTGCGCATCGAGGGGCACATCGTGGGTTTCGATGAGTACATGAACCTGGTGCTGGACGACGCCGAGGAGGTGTACGTGAAGACCCGCCAGCGCAAGAACCTGGGCCGCATCATGCTCAAGGGGGACAACATAACGCTTATACAGAACGTCAACCCCACCAAGGACTAGGCTAATTCCCCCTCCCCCTTCTGCAGCTCTTCCCCTGCAAACCACATCTACATCTAAGTGATTAACTGTAAACCGTCGCCTTAAGCGCGAAATAAAACAAATTTTGTACTGTAACACACCTAAACCGAAACCGCCTTCTCAATGGGAAGGGAGCAGCTGAGCAGCTGGAGCAACTGCAAGATATTTCCTAAGCTAAACTAAGACTTCTGTTTATGTTGCAGGTGCCAAGTGCGCCGCTTCCTTCATGGAGCGCTGCATCATTTACATTGGGGAGAACGCCGGAGAGTGCGTGAAGACGAACTCCTTCCTCACGCTCACCAAGGAGGCGCTCATCAAAATCATCAGCTCGGACTACGTATGAACTTCTACTGCCATTGTGATGTTATAAATTTCCTATTAAAGTCTTGCATTTGCTGCAGTTCTGCCTGGAGGAGGAGGAGGTGTGGCGCTGCGTCCTGGCCTGGGCCAAGTACCAGGCCGGCGTCACCCAGCCCACGGCTCACTGGACGGAGGAGGAGCGCGCACGCGTCTGCCAGCATCTGAACGGCGTCATGGGGCATGTGCGGCTGCTGCTCATCGACAGCCAGGTGTTCGCCGAGGAGGTGGAGCCCACGGGCGCCGTGCCCATGGAGCTCTCGCTGGAGCGCTATCGCTATGCCGCCCTGCACCCCAACAAGCTGGTGGACAACGACAAGCGCCTGCAGCCACGGCTCACGGTCAACATGTTTCCAGGCTCCCAGATACTGCGCAATGACAAGCTCGCCCTGCAGGGCATACTCAATGGCTGGTACGGCGTGCCCAAGCAGAGCTGGCGCCTGGTCTATCGTGCCTCCACGCATGGCTTTGGCTCCAGTTCGTTCCATCGCTACTGCGACGGTGTCGCTCCCTGCATGGTCATTGGCCTGGGCGCGCATGGCGAGATCAGCGGAGGCTACACCGACGTGGCCTGGGCCAAGACCAGTCGCAAGGGCGGATACCTGCACTCGGAGCGCGCCTTTCTCTTCGTGCTCAATCCGGCGAACGGGGAGCCCAGCAAGTTCGACATTGTCAAGAAACCCTATGCGATCTGCTATCATCCGGAGTATGCATTGAATCATTTGTTTGGTCTAAATCCTAATGCTTGATCTCTTTCAGTTGCGGTCCCATATTTGGTGCTGGAGCCGATCTGCTCATATCGAGCAGCTGTAATGTGAACACAGACTCGTATTCCAATCTGCCGCACTCCTACGATGGACCCAACGCTGCACATTTGACCCTCTTTGGCGATTACAACTTCTCGATCAGCGATTATGAGGTCTACACGCTGGCAGGCAGCACCCACAGTCCGAGCCAAAGCCTCGCAAGCAACGGCCAGCAGGCGCCAGGTGTGCCCAGCAAAGCGAAATACGACAGATACTAGAGCCAACAAGAGATTGGAAATAGACTTAATCGTAGTGCCTAAGCGAGATGTAGATATTTCAGCTTCAGCTGTTAGCTTTTAGCTTGGTTCTTGGTACGCTGGGCTGACAATAAAAATCACTTCCTTGAACGCACATTGGTAATCCCCGTGGCCAGTTTGGCAAATGGCATTACGAGTTAAGTTTATGACATCGTACAAGGTAACAAAACAGAATCAGAATCATAAACGGAGACAGAAATCCGATATCTCAAATCAGAAATGGAAAGGTAATTAATGATTGTTCTGCATGTATAAAGGAAAACTTTTTGGTTTGCCCAAAGAACCGAAATAATTAACTCGTTTTCATGTTTCCAATTCCAAGTAAAGCCAAAAGTGTTGGGCGGCCAGCAGAGGGTTGCTTCAAGAGTTTGCTCAATAGGTAAAATCAGTTATATGCTGTATCAGGGCAGCAAACCAAATACAATTTGTCGGAGTTCCGAGTTTGCTAACTGGTTTAAGTTTAGATATGGTGCAGCGTTGTGGTTTTAGGTCATGTTCGACTGGCTATTCTTTTATTTATAGCATAAAAAACCAAACTGTAGATTTATTTTTCCTTGTGACATAATCTGAATCTTTGAGGATGAAATATTTAATTACCGAACCGGTTCGGTTTGAAATTATAATGTAAGCAAAACGGTTTTGGCTACTTTTGAAACCCGTCTCGGCATAAGAGTTTGCCTTTATTTCGTAAAGTATTTATAACAAAACAATGTGCACTTGAACCTGCCGTTGAGCCGTTGAGGTCCACACCTCGTTGAATAAACCATAACAGAGCCACCCAGACAATTGACAATGGAAAACAAATGCGTAAAAAGGCGATTTCTGTTTCAGTTTCAGCTCAATACAGTTCAGTTTGTTTCATTTTGGCAAACAATGATCTGGAACTTGAGCTCTAACTGAGCTGAACCCCGTAACCGTAACCGTAACCAACCACGCCCCGCCTAACACCTCGCCCCCCGCTGGCCTCTTTGTGGGTTTGAAGAACTGTTTGTGCACATGGCGCTGAAGTTGATCTCAACTGGTTTTCAACTACTTTTCAAAATGCTTCTGATAAATTGGTCCACGCTCTAAATTGGTTCTAATTAAAGTGATTTTTTTCCTCTGTGGCCTGTATGCTGATCGAATCGATCAACGAGACTATGGCATCTATGAGTGGTATTCGATTGGAGCCCCCACATACTCGAATGCTATAAGGTATTTGTGAATATTTATTTGTCATTCGTCGCGGGGCAGAGGATCGGAATTGGAATTGGAATTGAAATTGGAATTGAAATTGGTATTCGAATTCGTATTGGTTTAGGAATTGAAACTCAAACAACAAACACTTGATGTTTGGTGTTTTTATACAATATATTTTTTATTTTATTTTATTTATATTATTTATTTGATTGTGACTGCACAAAAGATTGGCAGTTAAATTTGTTGGCTAACGACTTAAGGCCAATGCTTGAGAGCACATTTCGATAAGGCAGCTTTGTTGTATTATATTGTATTATAGTTTATGCTGTTGATATTACCATTGTTTTTGCTATACACTCGCATTGTTGTTGTACTTAAATATTTGACAGGCAACAACGTTTGATCCGCTGATCGGTTGATCGGTTGATCTCTTGATCGTTCAAGTAAAAGCCCGAGGGCGCTCCAGTCGAGTCAGGCGCTAAAAGAATGTCACTCTCATAACTCTGTTGGTCTATTCGGCTTTTGAGACTTTTTCGCTGATTGTGGAGTGGATTAGATAAGTTCAGACAATTACTACCAAGAAGTGTTTCAATGTCTCCGCCGCACAAAAAGGGAAAGGAAAATAAATGAATAAACCAACAAATCGCTGCCTTTGTCACTCCGATCTTGTTGCTCTTGTTGTTGGTGGGGTAAACTATGTGTTCGAGTACCCGTAGTAAACTTGTTCTAGCTCTGACTTTATTCAAATAGTTCACACTGCATGTGCATGCTATAGGGCTGCAAAATAATGTAGATCTTTTGCAAATGTCACCTAGCTTTAGATGCGAAACTTGTTCTGCTAAATGCAAGCGAAAGCTATTTTATTCTACACATTTTATTTAAGCGCAAAAATTACAAATACATAAAAAAAAATTGTTTAAATTTAGTTTATGCTACTGTAATTTTGTATAATTTTTAATAATTTGCTTTATTTTTAGTTCAAATTTTGTATGTTTGTCACGTAAGTTAGATTATGCAACATTTGTATTTGAATTTCTGTGCAATTTTTGCGGAACTGTTGATAGTTTGGCCGTTTATGTTTAAAAGCAATGCTCCAAAAACGTTGATGAGTAATGCTGAAATCGTGTTAAAAATAGTTTATGACATGTAATTGCAACAATTGGCAACATATACTAGACTTAACTGTTACCAACCCTGGTTGCAATAAATGTGCGATATTTGTTGGGCTTGGTCAGCGTTGTCCGTCATAAAACAAAAGCCTGCTATTAGCCATATTGATATCGCGTATGACCATGGCTTGGTCAACTCTCCACTGGACAGCTGGCCAACCCATGTGCTACAGTTTAGGTAAACTTATTTACATATTGTTGTATATATGTATATAGGGGCCTAGAAATAAATACTATAGACCGCAGCTGCCAGAGGATAGTCTCAACCTTTCTAAATGGGCCGACATACCACAAAATATATATGCACACAAAGGGAGTTATAAATATAGCCAACTATTTATAAATAAATCTGTTGTAATTTGCCAATGCACAAATTATTATATTTATATATTATATTTTGTAGTTTACTCAGCGGAAAGCTCAGACATTCCATAATAAATCAATCAACTCATATAGTATGCATCGATTTTCCGAGTTGAATAAATCAATAAAATTGTGAATCACTTTAAATTCGTGCACGTTACACAAACAGGAGCTATGGGCTCCATAGGGCGGGATTTCCTGACACATTCATGTGAAAGATAAGATCATGGCACGTCAGCTGTTGCATCCGTTTCCGTAAACGTCGCGAGGGAGAGAGACAGAGAGAGAGAGAAGGCGGGAGAGAGAGCCAAGATCTGAGCTGATCTAGTTGAGAGGTGCTAATAGCACGCAAACTGAACGCAATGAGCTGTACGCTATATCAGCTGTCGTGACGTAGTTCCCACAGTCTACGCCCTCGTCCGAACATCCGAGCATCCGAGCAAGCCCATCATCATCATCATCATCGTCATCGCCATCAGACTCAATTCAACCCAATGCACTCGGCACTGCAACGACATAGTTGGCGTTGTCACACCCCTCTCCCTGCCTTGTAACCCATTATAATGCTGTAATGACTAAATCTTGCATTCTATACTCAAAGTGTCTCAAGAGAATTCACGTCGATTCTGTGCTCTCTTAAGCGCCTCGCAAGTGTAACTCTTTGGCTCTTCACAACCTGTTTTTTTAAAGCCCACTTTAAAAATACTTTTGCTTTTCATTGCCTTCAAGACAACGACGACGACGACGATTTTGTTTGGTGATTAATATGCGCTTTTTGAAAATGAAACAAACAAGTCGCCAAATTGTACCAAAAAGACCAAGTCGACCCAAGCATTGACCTAGGTCACAGCTACACCTGGAAGAATTATCCTGCAATAGCTCTGGAGAACTTGGCCAATTCACAAAGATTGTTATTAATTGTCGAAGCTATTTTATCAATTTTGAAATAAACATTAGGCATTCTGATTGCAAATAATACGAATTTAACCATATTATCGGGTTGCTTTAAGATTCGTTAGTTTTAGTCGTGTTAGAAGTTTTTTAATCTATTGCCATTTGCTTTAAATTTACTATATTTTGTATGCCAATATTGGGTATAGCATATTTTGCAATTCGTTGCATATTTATGTTTTAAGAACCGCGAATAGAGTATACAGAGTTCATATCGCTGGCCCGCAATATTTTTCCGGTTTTGTTTTATTTTTCGTTTTGCCAAGCGAAGCAAAAACAAAAAACTTGCGCTCACTCTTTGAGCTGAGCAGCAGCTGGGAGCAAGTGAGGTGTTGTTATTGCTTTTTTCTTCTTAGTTGGAAGTCAGTATTGAGTTTGAGTTTTTGAGTTTTGAGTTTTGAGTTTTGTGTTTTGAGTTTTGCGTTTTGAGGCTGCCTGCTGAAACATTTTCCCATTAAGTTTTTTAAAGGCGCACGCCGAGAACGGCTCAGTCTCGATTGTCAGCTTGTCGTGAATGGTTTTTTAGCACAGAAGACGCGCTTCGATGATTCGAATCTTCCAGTGCGAGCTGCGAGTTGCGAGTGACGAGAGTATCGACTAACTAACTATAGTAATATTATATATTGTTCCCGAGTTATGCGAGAGTTGCCAAGTTATTAGCACTACAGCAACAAAATAAAAGTACAAATAAAATAATAATAATAAAAGTAGCAGCAACATTTGCACAGTATTTCGTATACGACGTGCGATTACGTTTGTGTGTGTCTGTGTCTGTGTGTGTGTCTGTGTGCCAGTGTCGTCGAGAGGGGAGGGGAGGGGCAGCCCAGCCACTGATTTGCTTTTGCATAAATCAATTTAAGCGCGCGCGCTTCACTCGATTTCGTCTGTCTCAGCTGCCAGTTCTAGTTTTTTTGGGTTTGGTTCTAGCAGCAAGTTCGTTGCCTAAGTCATTTGTATCATGCACTGACAGAAACGCTAAATTGAACTTTACGTAATTCGCTCGACGTTTCGCACCAATTGCCATGGCTCTGGCCAATTTCTCGCTGCCATTTGGCGCCCTGGCTCAGCCCTGGGGCGTCACACTGGCGCCACTGCATCCCATACATCAGCTGGCCAGCAACACCAACAATCTGCTCTACTCGCCCGCCGACCATCAGCAGCCGCAGTCCGCCGCCGACGCAGCTGCCAGTGGCGATTACTACAAGAACAATCCCTACGCCACGCCAGCGCTGCATCAACAGCAGCAACAGCAGCAGGAGGCGCAGCCCCAGCCCCCTCCTGGCTATCCCTATGGCAGCAGCAGGCGCAAACAGGGCAGCGCCTACCTGCCACCCACTGGAGGGGCAGGCAACGGACGCAGCTCCCTGTATCACATACAGCAGCAACAGCAGCAGCAGCAGCAACAGACGCAGCTGGAGGCCAATGAGAACAGCGTCTCGTTCCATGCCTCCAGCGCCAGCAGCTCGGGCCAGTCCCAAAGCACCCTCCAGCTCACCCAATCGCAATCCCCCGGACGCAGTCCCGCCGAGGGCAGCTACACACGCTTTCCGGCCCAGAAGCAGTTCTACAATGCCCATGGCACCGCCAGCGCCAGCGCCACCTTCTCCAAGAACAGCGGCAGCTTTAGTATTACGGGCTACGGCAGCAGGCAGGCACAGCCTTCACAGCATCCACAGCATCCACAGCAACCACAGCATCCACAGCAACCCCATCAGTCACAGCCAGCTGCGCCTCAGCCGGACACGCCCACGTTACGTGGCAGGCAACAAGGCGTTGCGGAGACCAAGACGCCCGCCTCCACCTACGGCGTCGCCCCACCCGACAACTATCCGGAACGTGCGCCGGGCTTTACGCGCGTGCAGGCCGGACAGGGTTCCAGGACTCAGGTGCACGCTGTGCTCGACTACGACGTGGAGGAGGGCGAGGAGGAGGAGGAGGAGGATGACGGCGAGTACTTGGACACTCAGGGGCATCACAAAGGTAAGCTCCACTTTAACTTTAATCAGATTCTTGAAGGGTCTTGAATTTAAAGTGTCTTACACAGACACAAGAAAACTAATTAATATGATGGCTATAAAAATTTAATATGAAATGGAATTTAAATTGTAATTCAGGAAATACCAATTATTTAATTCTAAGAATTTGATAAAAATTATATTTCTTTTTAAACTCCAACTCGCGGATGCAGCATTTTATTTTTTTGAATTTTTTAGAAAAATCTTCACTTGATTCAATTCTTACTCCGTTGAAATGTAAATATTCTTAGTTTAAAATTTGGTTTTTTAACTCTATTAAATTTGTAATATATTTAACTTATTTTATAAAATTTGTATGTATCTTAGCTTAAACTCTTGGTCTTTGATTTATCTGCAAGTCAAGGAACAGCATAGAGTTTATTTTTTATAGATTAATTAAGGTTCTTCAGCTGGCGACTTTCAAACTGCCTTGATACACTTTTCAATCAGAATAAAAATGTGACAAATAGTTTTAACTGCCTGAAGTTAAGATTTAATGAGCAACTATGCAAATGAATTAATGTTTTTTATTTATTTTGTTTATTTTAGTATTGGGCTAAAAGCCTTTTAGTAGTTTTGCTGGTCTGGTGGACTAACCAGATACTACGCAGGCAGATGAATTTGATTTCGATTTCAATTTCAATTCGGTATTTGAATTCCCAAAGCCATGTTGTTAATCGTTTGTTTTCGTTGGTCTTCGCTTGCTGTTGTTGTTGTTGTGTTTGTTGTGTGTCTTTCCAATTGAGAGCAACTTCTGCACATAGCTGTTAAACTGAAACTAAATAACAACAACAACCAAGCAGCAGCAGCTACAGTAACTACTACAAGTAGACGGAGCAAGGTCAAAGGTCTACAAACCGCAGCGACAAGGTCGCTTTTTGGACAGTAATGGCCAGTGTTTGACTTTTATAGCTGTCGCTGACTAACACGCAACACGATTTATGTATCAGTTGTTGTTGTTGTTGTTGTTGTTGTTGTTGTTGTTGTGTTTGTTGCTATTGCTGTGGCTCTTCTTCAGCTCTCGGTCTAACAACATCGAAGAGCTAGCGATAGCGACAGTTCCTGCCCTCGTCCAAGACACAAAACTGTCAGCGCATTTGATAATTCACTTTTTTCTACTTCTGCGCGCTCTACTCCTGCTCTGCTCTTCTCCTCTCCTCTCTTCTTCAGCTAGAGCTTTATCTGCAGCTTCATCTTCGTCTTCGTCTTCAGCTTCAGCTTCAGCCTCGCGTGGCGCCTCTTTGTTTCAGTCTTCAACTCGAAACTCATCTTAACTCATCTCAATTGTAGCAACCTGCCAAGCCAGACTTCAGACTTCAAGCTCAAGTGCTAGTACGAGTGCACCTTGGCCAGAGGGGCGTGTGTGGGCAGGGGGTACCCACACGCACGGAGAGAAAGAGAGGGCATGTGCATATATACGTATGTATCGTAGGTATATTATGCAAGAAGTCGGGGGACCCATTCACAGTTGCCTCTTCACGGGTGTCTTAAATGCCGCCACAAACATGCAGCACGCTAGTATATATGCCTGCACACATACATATGCACAAATATATATATCACAAGATCGAGTTAATATATATGTTCGCATTGTTCAAGATTTTTTGGTTTCACCTTTGTGCAGTTGCAAGAGACGTGCGCTTAAAACGAGTCCATCATGTAATGTTAACTGAAACAGTTACGACTTACGTGAGTTTGGAAAGGAAGAGACGGACGGAGACTTAACGAAACTCAACGACACTTACCGAAATTGCACGCAAAGCACACCAGTGTTGCCAACTTAACCATTTTCCGTAAAGATCTGTTTTGTTTTCCTGTTTTGAACTGCCAAAAAAAAACGCTATTTTTCCCCCTTAAAAACCAAAAGTGTCAAAAATTCTACTTTAAAGTAAGATATATTTTTAATTCACAAATATATACATTCCAAGAATCAAGAAAAGTCAACTTTTTGTACGTTAAATCAGATATTATCAAGAAATCAGCTTACATTTAAAACTCCCAAAAAATTTCTAAAATTTTTCTATTTTGTAGAAAATATTGTGTTTTTTCGTCATATTGAACCAAATATGAAATCTAGCGCAATGAACAGTTTTTTATTCTTTTTTTCGGGTTGATCTGTCTTTTTTTGTGGCGAATAGTTGGCAACACTGACAAACACCAACAACACGCAAATTCTATGCTGTGTCAAAAGGGAAAGGGAAAGTTAAACTAAGTGAGGTTATGTCTGTCATTACAAATGCCAAGCATGCATTCCCCTCCTACTCCTCCTTATCTTAGTCATCGTTATTATAAAATTTATAGTATGTCAACTGCAGTTCGATTTGTATGCAGCATTGCAATTATTTACACTCCTCAGTTTCAGCGTCAATTTCAGTTTCGATTTCAGTTCGCTTTATTTTGAGCTCTTCGTCTTTGGGTTTACCCAAGTTTTAACTGATTAATGCAACTGTCTGTCCTTGCTGCACAACTATGAATCACTGTTATTTACGTTTTTGCATTTCTTCATTTACATATATATTTATTTGCAGATAAAAACCATAGCCAGATGCCCACTGTGACGCCCATACAGGGTCCCATCTTTTTGAAGAACGGCAGTGTGCCCGTGGTACCTTTGTTTTCCTATCCCAAATCAAATAACGGCTCATTCTTGCAGATTCCGGTGAGTACATTTATTTAATCATTAATTAAATTGTTTTCTTAGGTTCGATTTAAAGCAACATAGAACATTGGTAAACAAATTAAATTCAATTAAAAGCCATAGATATTTAATTTAATATTGGCCGTAAACTCTACATTTTTCGATCAACTGTAGCCATGTTTGGTTTTTTTTTTTTGCATAATTTTTCAATACAATTGGTTGATGCATTCTTATAAAATTTTTTTTTCTGAAAATTTCATATTTTTTAAGGGAGAGGTAAAGATTTACAAGTTAAAATTTTGAAAAAATTTCAATTTTTTTTCTTTGATTTATTACTTAAATTTCAATTTCGCACTCAAATGATTGAAAAAAATCCATACGGCTTGAAAATCGTTTGAGTTTTGTTAAAGCTATGCACATTCAAAGTTCAAAGATTTTCGTTTAAGGAGTGATTTACACCTCATGATTAAATTATTGACCCTAAAATCTACATTTTTCGACCAAATGTAGTCATGTTTGGTTTTTTCTTTAGTTTCTTATTAAAATTCTACTTGTGCACTTAAATGATTGAGAAAAAACCACACCGATTGAAAATTGGTTGAGTTTTGATAAAGTTATAGGCTTTTATCGATTGTTTTGCAGCCCTTCTGACCAGCAAACAATTTATCGAACGAACAATCGATCGCTCGAGTTTGCTCATTTGCGGAAATAACTTCGACGATCTCTTCTTGAGCGTGTTCGAGCGTGTGTCTGTGTGCATGTGTGTGTGTGAGCGTGTGAGTGTGTGTTGCTGTTGTTGTTGTGCGTGTGCTTCTCTTCTTGTTGATTTTGGCTCACGAAGGTCGTGCGAGTTCGTTTCGTTAAGAGGTGTGATGATGATCTGAGAGACTAAAGCTCAAAACATGCCAAGTGGGAGGGGTACAAGCCGGGGGGAGCACTCGCTGAACCGACGGCCCCCTCCCCACATCCGATCGTCTGACCATCCGCTGAGGCTGATAATATAAAATGAAATTTTTAATGTCTTAACTTGAGTCATTTTCACACCCCGCTATAAATTGTTATGGGCGCCATTCCAATACCAATTAGCTCTTCTGCTCCCACTCATACTCACTATCGTATATTTTCTCTCTCTCACATGCTCTCACTCTTCTTGCTTCTCTCGTCTCTCTTTGTAGATCTGGTGGACGGCGCTCTCCGTGGCGCTCGGCCTGGACGTGCGGGGCGATGTGATCAAGGGCGTGCCCTGCATCAAGCGTTATCATCAGCTGTTCTGCCCCACCGCCGGTAATAGCTATCCCATGTGAGTATTTTGGAGGATTGTCGTATAGCACACTTAAATACCCATTAAATGACGCTCAGAGCTGTCCTTCAGATTCTGCGGCTAGAAATTTTTTATTACGAGATGAAATCTGATTCATATATTGCCACTATAATTAAAAATTTTAGTGCAGTTTGTCATAGCGAAATGACGCGATAACTCGATTTTATTTTAATTACTGTGCTGTTAAACTAGAAAAAAAACCCCACTACAAACGTCCAAAATATCGTTATGCGCATAATAGCACCTAGGGTGCCCATCAAAAAACAGGGATAATTATTTTAGTTTTATACCCTGTATAAATAGCAACATGGTTACCAGCTTTGTGTAAATGTATGTGACAGGCAGAAGGGAGCGTGGCAGACCCCACAAAATATAAATATGCTTGTTTTGTTATAATTAAAACGAATATAATATACACTAGTTCACAATATTATCATAGAACTTGATTTGTCCGTTTATAACTATATATTATACCCTCTTCCTTTGTAGCGATAAAATTGAGCGTTTCATAGACGATAACAAAGCGCTGATGCGTCGCATGTACGGAGACTTTGAGATGAACATGGAGGGTGGCGGCGGACAGGCGAAGGTGCGCAAAAGACGCTTTATCGATGAGCCCGATATCTTTATACCGCCGGGTGCCTATGCGGCCACGGCAGGAGAGGCGGGGGACAGTTTCTTCGGGGAGTTGCGTAAGAAACGCCAAGCGGCAGCCGGAGGTGCGGGCAATCGGAATAGGGGTGGCGGTACGGGTGCAAGTGCCGGTGCTGGCACCAGTCGATCGAATAATCTGCCAGGCAATGCCAATGGCAACTCGGGCACGGGACGACTCGATGCATGTGAATCGAAAATCGAAATCGTAACGCCGTACTGGGCATCGAATTCGGCTGGCAAAATACGCGCAATTGTCAATACGCAGCACTTTGAACAGGCCATACACCAGGAGGTGTGCAGGTGAGTAAAAAGCAATGCAACTGCAAATACAATAGATCTTGCTAATTCGATTAATCTGTTATCGATAGCAACACACAAACACCACGCTGCGAGGGTGAATGCGGCTGCGAGCAGAAATACAAATGGCATCGATTACTCGCCTACGATCCCGATAACGACTGCAAGGGCATTTTCATGGATTGGTTCCTGTTTCCCTCCTGCTGTGTCTGTAGATGTAATCCCTAGACGAATCACACAAAGAGAGCAAGGAACAAAATTAAGAAAAATAGCGAAAGAGAGCGAGAAAAAGAAGAGAGTTGGAGTTGAGCATGCCACTGAATGTATTTTAGTTGTTCTTAAGTTCAGACGTAGCTTTAGCAATTTACAGTTACTCGTAGCTCGTAGCTTTAGTTAAGCTCGCATTGTAAGTTTTAAATTCTATATATACGAGCCATATCCCATCTTGAAACATTTATTATAATATCCTATAAATATTCAGCCTTCATATGTTGTTGTATTCTAAATTCAATAAAGCAATTTAATAAAATTTACAAAAATTAGTTAACCTAGATTTTTCTGAAAAAACTTATTTAATACGAAAATTGATTATTATAGAATTTAATTAAATTTAAGATCTTCACAAAGTTAATATATCCGCTTATAGAAGCTTGTAGGGTATCAAATTGATTGCAGCATTAGTAATTTCGCCCTGGAAACAAACCTTTGCTCAATGAATACAAGCTTAAAGCTAGCTTACCGTTAAGTCGACTCTTGCAAGCTTGCACACCGTGTCAAAGCAGCGAGCTTTTGTATGGCCAGCAAACAGCTTTCGTAGCTTGAAGCTTTTTATTTTCGCACAAAATGAAGCGCAAAGTATTCAAAGTTATGAAACTTGATGAGCTGAAACCACAAATGCATTGAGGACGCACTTAATATTCAACAGACTTGATGAGTTTAGAAGTTGTTATTACACCATTTTTTTGCAGCTGGTCCATAAAGTGTTTACTTCACTGTGTTTATAAATATATTCATTCTGTACGCATTTGTTCTGGACTATTTGGACTGGGCTCTGGGGGCTCTGACTCTTCCGACTCTGCCGTCTCTGTCTGGTCATAAAAACCCTTGAAATAGATTTTGGGAATGCAGAACACGTATTCAATCACAGCAATGGCCACACAAAAGTGCGCTATATCAAAAATTTCGGGGCTTGGAGTCGTGCATGGTTTACAAATGGTAACATTTTCTGCAGGCACAAGAAGCGATTGAGAGTGCTTGTTGGTCAGTTAGTTAGTGAACTGGAGATACATTATTGACGCCCGGCAATGTCAACAACTTGCAGCCATGACAACAGCAACAGCAACAGCAACAACAGCAACAGCAACAATAATAGTATTACCAACAATAACAACAGCAACAACAGTCTCTGTGTTAACCATGAAATTTGCTAAGCGAAAACATTTCACCAGATTCTCTGTTTGGGGCGTGCCAGAATGACGCCCACAGCACAGACAATACGCTTACATCAACACACATACACATAGATACACTTTCCATACTCATACAAATATACGTAAGTATGTATACGTGCCAGGGGCGCAACGCGTCATATAGGGGGATGAATTCGATATGTCCAATTTATATTTAATCATAATTCAATTTTAAAATTTTTTAATTTAGATGTATTGCTACAATTGATTTATTTTAGGTATAGATTATTTATTTTCTTTGTTTGACTAGTTTATATATTTATGTTATCTATTCAATATTGTTTAAATTATTATATTAATATATTTGTTATATTTATTTTATTTGTTATCATAAGTATAAAACCTAATATAATCCCAAGACTAAACTCCATGCTCTGATCGAATATTCATCACATTTCTATATTTATTTGTTCACATTGGAATAAATAAATAGAATGGAATCCTTTATTATTAATTGTTAATCGGATGGATGGATGGATGAACTTGCTTGCATGTATGCATGCGACTGACTGACTGACTGACTGACTGACTAGCTTGACTTGCATCAAAATATACCATGATTCAAAAATGTATATGGTACATACTTTCAGGCGCATAACAAAAATTAACTTGGCTTTCAGCTTGAAAAAAAACAAGGGATACTTATTCCGCCCCCTCTGGCAACGCCTCTGTGTATGCAGTATAATGTATGTTATACTACGACAATGATATGGCTATTTGGTGTTTGGTGTTGTTGTCGACGTGATGCCCCTTTATTGTTGTTGCTGTTGCTGTTGGTGTTGGTGTTGCCGCCTCTGCGCGCGCATAATGCGAAGACGAGCGTAGGAATTCGTGGGGCATTGGCGACTTGTTCAGGGATATACCACGAGCATCCTTGAAGGCGAACGGAATGTTTTGGAGTCTGTGGCAGGGCATGTGTAGGACGTCATATTCCGGTTGAATTTGAAATGCTTCGCAGGCACGGGTGCTGGGTGGACTCTGTGTGTTCTGTGTGTTCTCTGTGTCATCAGGGACAAAGTGCCACTAAAATCTGAACCGCTGCTGTTGGCTTTTTGGCTATAAATACAAATGTCTGCACGCAGCTTTGCTTAAAGCTACATTGTTATCCTGGTTCAGCACATCGCACCAGCTCAGCACAAACGGTTAACAAAAAGACAGCGACTTGTGCCAAAAACAAAAATAGATAATAATAAGTGAACAAAATCGTGACGCAGTTAAAAGCCAAATCCAACTACAACCACAACTACAACTGCTACAAGTCCAACTTCAACTAATTCCGGACCGAGTGTTTATTGCCAGTGAGTCAGCACTGGGCACTGGGCACTGGGCAAAGCTGTTGCAGCTGTCCCTTGTCCAAAATAAATGAAAATAAAAAATATACATATTAAAAAACCCCGGACAAAACCATATTAAACGCGGAATTAAAACCGCATTGCATTAATTTTAATTTGCGTTACGAGTATTTAACGTTTATTAATTAATGTGATTTTAAGCTAGTTAACAAGTTCCATAACTAAACAAATTAAATGCAAAACAGTTTCGATACAGCCAACACCCGTTACAGCGAACATATATTGTAAACATTTTTTGCTATAGTTATGCAATCATTTCAAATTTTATAAAAAATACTTCATATGTACTAGTTAAAGAACTAAACTTAATTATCTTTATTTATTTAATAAGCTGCATATTTTTAAATATCGTACATTTCTATTAAAAATTCACAGAACAAATATTTTTGCAAAATATATTGCTCTTTCAGAATTAAGTTTTGAAGTAAACAAAAAAAAAAAACAATATTTTCATGCAAAAATAGCGTTTTGGTAAATATATTTGGCAAATATACATTTAACTGCATTGATTTCTATT
This sequence comes from Hypselothyrea guttata, assembly GCA_035045125.1. Taxonomy (NCBI): domain Eukaryota; kingdom Metazoa; phylum Arthropoda; class Insecta; order Diptera; family Drosophilidae; genus Hypselothyrea; species Hypselothyrea guttata. Next base: position 244,563 of record JAWNNJ010001764.1, on the reverse strand, counting down.
AGGGTAAAAGGTAAAATTAAATATAGGGAATTCACAATTTTAGTAAACTACAAAATAACCCATTTATCTAGTTTATACACTTTTTTATTAACATGATATATATTTCATAAATATTTGCGAATTTTGTTTGTTAATTATGCACTTTGAAAGAGGGGTTTAAAGGGAAAAGGGGGTTTTAAGTTTAAAAAATTAGCTAAACTTATTAACTCCACCCAACCTCAAGGCTGCTTCCTTTAAAGTGCACGCTAAGGAGTGAAGACTGTACTCTTCAGCTGCTGCCTGCAGGCATTTAAGAGTTCACACACTTTCTTATATCTGATTGCAGGCAAGCCGAAGCCACACCTGCAACAACAACAACAACACTGAATTAACAGCAATAACAACAACAACTCCCACAATGACAGCCAGCAGGAGTCAGGCTTCAGCTCTGCCTCAGTCGCAGTCGCAGTCGCAGTCGCAGTCGTCGTCAGCGTTGCAGTCAGCGTCGTCGTCGTCGTCGCCTTCGCGTTCGCCGTCTTTGGCGTACAAGTGGCAGGCAACGACGCCGCTGTCGCTGCCGCTACCGCTGCTGCTGCTGCTGTCGCTGCTGCTGCTGCTGGCGGTGCCGCCGCAGCCTTGCGAGAGCCGATACCTGCCCACAAGGTCGCACGGCGATGAATTGGATAAGTTGCGTGAGCTGATGCTGCAGGTACGTGCACACTAGTCGTCCCGCTCTAACCCCCCACCTCCCCCCATTGACGAGGCTCCGCTGAAGCTACGTAAGCGGATAGCCTGTTGAAAGACCATCAGCTGTGTGTGTGTGTGCGTGTGTGTGTGTGTGCCCTTAACGTTTCTCGATGCGTTATTTTTGCGATATAATTAACTAAATGAAAAGAGCCAAAGCGTGGTATTAAGTTGCAATTATGTCGCCAATTATTGAGGTTTTATTTTTCAACGTGTTTCGACGTGTTTTTGTTTTGTTGTTTTGGCTCACTCGCTCAGCGATTGTTGCTGTTGTTGCTGTTGTTGCGGGTTACGGTTACGTCATGCCCCATCAATGGCAGGCCACTGGGTCCATTGGGCATAGCTATAGGGTTACTTACCCCAGCTGCCAGACTCCGCACTCCTTCTGACCACATTATGCACTCAACAAAATAAGTACCAGATTTAGCACAGCCAAAAATAGCACATTCCCTCTCCATTATTTAAGCACCTATTCGATTAACGCTTCGATTAAACGACTCCTACACGATTATCGATAATTGTGTCCTTATTAGAATTTTAGCCATTTCGTTCTCGAATAAATTTCATAAACCGAGTGATTTAATCTTTAATTAAGAACATTTTAAACTCAGAGATTATGATCCATAACACTTTGTTGGTTTAATTTTGTATAAAATGACCAAATTAATTTTTTATTTCCAGAATATTTTATAGGTCTAAGGTTATTTTTCTAAAACGTACTTGAGTCAAGAATTTCTTCTTCTTAAATTAAGGACTATGTTGATCCTGTTAAAGAGAATGTAATTTGAATATTTTAAAAGGGACAAAATAAATTTGGGATATCCGTATGTATCGCACTTAAGTTTCTCTAAAGGAAATTTTACTTGGATTAAGTACGCATATTTTGGGTTTTTCTGAGTGTGACTGCGTCTGCAATCGTCTTAAAAATATTTTACATATTTCGCAAGCTCTTGTTTTTATTTTTGTCTGCTGGATTTTGGTCACAACGAGGTCTGCACAAAGATTGCAACCTGCAACCTGCAACCTGTAAGCTGCCACATGCAACATTGCAGCCGAAGCCTCAGCCTGCCTGGCTACAATCGAATCGGGTGCCAACCTGCTGCGCTTCCAGCTCTCATCTTTATTTATTTTGAGTTGTTTTTGTTGTTTTTGGTTCGTTGTTGGTGTCTCAAACCTGCGCAAATTTATAATTTTTCTTACATCTGCTTTGGTATGTATTATTATTATTTCTGCTTCTTCTGTTTTTTGGCCGCTTCTGCAGTTTCCTGTTCTTTTCGCAACCAAACAGAAAAATGCCGTTCAACCGGGGAATGGGGCAATTTAATGGTTTGTTGGGAATGGACGATGTGGATGTGCAGCGCTTTAATATCATTTTGCCACTCGATTTTCTAGTTGCAGCTGCAGCTGCCACAACGCACCACCAACTGTAGCCATTTGGTGGCGTTCTGCTGTGAATCGTCTTTGTGTGGCATCAACAACAACTTGAACAATATTTGTTGCCACTGCTGCAGTTCGTCTCTTTGACAGCTTGGAGTTTATCTATTGGTCCGCATCTGTGTCTGTCCTTGGCTGTAATTCGTTCACTCGATCTTTCAGCGCGTCTGTTTTTGGCTTCTGTCTTTAATTATGCTATTGAGATTTCCATTAGTTGGCAGTCTGAAGTCTGCTTTGAGCCACTGTAGAGCTACTTTAGGTCGCATAACTGACCTGCATATAGGAGGTTATTTGAATTTACTCACGATTTCTAAGTTTATGGCTCACTTCAAGATTGGAAATATGAACTATTCCATAATGGTCCTTATCTTTTCGGTTTTCACCTTTGATCCAAACATAGAACTAAATAAATCGAGATAATTCAAAAATAATGGTATTGGAAGACCTTGAATTTAGATTTCCGAATCCGAATCTTATAGCTTATCTCAACCATTTAACCCAAATATTACATTCAAATTTTTAAAAGTAGTCGAGAATTAAGACTGACTTTTCTTAATTACTTGTCTTAGTTCTTGACTGATTTTTGTTATCAGAATGCTAAGCTTCTTTAGTTTGAGTTATCACCAAAATTGTAAGCAGTATTTTAAGCTTTTAACTCTAGGAAAGGGTAAAAACGTGTCTTTCCCTACACCTGCTTTTCTACATTTGCCTACCTTGTCATTGTCTTTGTCTTTGTGTCAACTGTAGTTTGCAGTTTCTGCTTCTGTTTCTGTCATCAAATCATCTTTTCCGCTGCTTTTATCTCAGTTTTTCCAGTTTGTGATTCTACCTCCAGTTTGATTTTCGCCTTTGACTTTTGGCTTTTTTGTCTGCCAGCAAGTCTAGAGTCGGTTCTAGCTCTCTTCTGTCCCTCTTCTGCTGATGTATTGCCATCTCTGTTGTGTCTGCAGCCGCGTCTCCATCTGTGTCTTCGTCTGTGCGTTGGAGTCTGAGGTAAAGTCTAAATTTGAATCTGAGTCATGTCAGGGCCCTCTGCAAATCGGCGAATCGATAAACCGCTGACGTGCGACGCTGCCTTTGGCCAAGAGAGACAACAGCGGCATTGGCAAAGGAAAAATGAAAATGAACAGAGATGAGAGAGAAAAAATGAAATAATGTGTGGCAAGAAGCTGGAGGGAAAAATCAAATGTCAAATAGCAAAACGATGACGATGACGTCGCTGTTGCTGCTACCGCAGACACCCGCAACAACGTCGACTGCGACGTCGACGTCAACGTCAACGTCTGCCGCTGACGAAGGTTGACTTTGACTCGTCGACGTCACGCAGAAAACAATAATATAACGGCAAAAAACAAACACAAAATTCCACTTGTCAGATAATAGCAATAATGCATTGAACCTGAGATCATGAGTTGGCAAACACATCTCGGCTTTATTGTTAATTAACTTCGGGAATTGTCACCTGCCACAGCAAAACAAAAAGAAAACTCAGCTAGCGGTGGGAAAAGTCAAAAGAAATGAAAAACAAATGCCATTTCTCTGGCACAAGTCACGAGGGGGACACAAGTTGCACTTCAGAATTTGTTGGGGGTGGAAATCAGTAGACTAAGTTCTAAATCCCTGAGGATTAAGCTCATAACATTTTGGAGAATCTATTATAGCAGAATGGTGTTAATAAAATAATATAAAAGCTAATTTCATAATTGACGAGACATGACTTAATCTCTGGATAACTGAAAAAAAAAACAATGTAAATACTTTATTAATTTTTATGAATTTCAAGTGGGATCTATACCAATCCTAGCCAGCTATGCCAAAAACTTATTCAGTGACATATCTGCCAACTAAGCCTAGGGTATGCCATCTCCGACTACAGCTTTCCCCTATGAAATACTTTTACAGGCATTATCATCAAATTTCACTCTTTTTAACCCCAAAAACCGCAAAGCACACAATTGGATCAAGCTCTAAAAATATATTTTGACTGGGGCTCATTTTCAATGTTAATTTGCTAAAAATAAACACAATGAACGTATCAAATTAACTCTATTATAAATAATAAATAAAAATTAAAAGCCATAACCAAGCAAATAAAAAAAAGTAAGACAAATCTAAGGTCAGAAAGCCAAAAATAAAATGAGAAAAAAATGAATATTTTGCTTAATTTTCGAAAATGAAAAAATAAAACCGAAAAATGTGTGCCACAATGATTTGATGGAATTTCATATGCCATGCGAAGCGAGAAGAAGAGTATACAGTAATAACAATAATAATAATAAACTTCACGCTAAATTTAATAATAAATTGAAAAACAGTTTTGACAAATTATTTAGCGCTGCCTGACCTTTTGGATTACAACATTTATGACACTCCAAACAGATTATATCTACGACTCTCAATCTCAATATTGATATTTAGCAGTTTACGAGCATTTAGAGCGACGTCTCGACGTGTGCCATTAAAATGGGGCAACCCTGCTCGTGCCACATCACTAACGTCTGGCGAAAACAAACAAAATGACGACAATCAGCGGTCCCCTTCCCGACCCCGACCCCCGAATCCCGACTCTATAGATACCACAGAGAGACCCTTCTTATACAATCACATAACATTGCACTTAACGGCAAGACGAAAATTAAACTGTCTGCTTGCCACATCTGTGAAGTGTGCCAGGGGGAAGGAGGGGGATGAGCTAACCCTACTACTAACCAGATGCGATAACAACTCAGGCTGTTGCTTCCTTAAAAGCCAACTGCAATACGGTTGCAGTCCAGCGAGACACATTATTAATAACCCCGCAGACTCGGATCAGCTTTCAATCTTTATAAATTAGCAATAATATAATTACTTGGCGCAAAATTGTTTTAGGTTTTTCTCTGCGTTCACACATCGTTCGCCAAAATAACAAAAGACGCGAGCTGGAGTTGGGAAAGGTGCAGAGAGAAAGAGACACAGAGAGAGAGAGAGAGAGAGAGTGAGAGGGGAAAAAGGGGTCCACAGGGGTACAGGTGGAATGTCTGATAATTACACGACAATACCCCCCATTAACACATTTTCAGTCATCATCAACGCTCACAGCGGCAACTTCAACTCCGACTACGGTTCAGCCTCCTCTCCGGTGTTACAGATCTGTGTAAAGTTCATACGATTTAATGATGCGCCGAAAAACAACAACAACAACAACAACAACTGAGAGTTATGAATAAGCCAACCCGTGACTCTTCCCACGTAGGTGGAGTTAGTCAGGAGTCGTTGGGGGAGGGAGTTGGGGTGTCTGTATAATGCTATAAATATATGTATATGTGCGAGCAAGATTTCAACAGATTTTTGAAATAGCTAACAAACTCACAATCTCAGACAGATCCGTTACGCTTCATGTAAGCAACAACAAGGCGTAATAATAATAATAATACAAATTCGGAAAGGCACAGTCGGACGCAACCGGCTGTGGACTACCGTGCACCCTAATTTTTAACATCATACAAAGTACTGCAATGATTCGTATTGATTTTCTTTATTTTCTGAAGAGACAGAATATAAAACATTGTTTCTTCAATAAGTTCGATTAAAGTTATAGCGAATTTCAGGATAGATAAGTATAATATACTAGTTTCTGAGATCTACGCGTTTGTACTGAAAGACGGATTGAAGATTACAATTCAAATATATTATGGTTAAGAATACATCTAATTAGTGAGGTCTGTTTTCTGCATGTAACATACATTTGCACAAAGTTAATATACCCTGGTTATGGCAAATTTATGGGTGCAGGGTATAATAATAACAATAACAACCATAACAACACCGTACAGCAATTGTAGTTTAACTCTTTTTGTTTGCAGATTTTGGAGTTGAGCAATGAGGATCCACAACAGCTACAACAACAATCGCAACAACACCAACTACAGCTCCAACAGCCACAACAAGCTCAACAAATGCGTCTGCACAACGAGGCCAACTCGAATCCATTGACCGCCCAACGTGGCTCAAACGCCTGGCTACAAAAGCTTAGCGCAATGGGAGCACTGGACACGGAGGGCGGCTACGGGCGCTACTAAAGCGTACCATATCGCCCGATCCACACGTGACGACCCCCCAGTAACAAGAGCAACAAAAATACATTAAAAAAATATAACAAAAAGAAAAACATTTTGAAACGCAACCAAAATAGTTACAGCAAGTTGATGTCATAAATTGTCTCAGCTGTTTTAAAATCAAAATGCTTTGCGCTTTGAGAATTTTATTAAAATCTTTCACTATTCTCTACTCTTATTTATTTCTTAATTAGCTTTTTGGTTACGTTTCAAAAGAAATTTGTCAGAATACCAGTTTTTAATGCAAATGCTGAATATGTAACTGAAACTCAAGAGAACTTCACAGTTCCTATAAGAACAATAATTTTTCAACAACAACAAAATGTTAAGAAATTACACAAAAAAAATTAAGAAAAGCTCGGCAAGCCGCAGCTGCTATACTCTTGCAAATTTCACTACATTTTAATTACAAGTATTGGCTATAGGTGTCAATTTGTAATATTGAACAGGCTTAAAGTAGTCCGATATTGATAAAATTCTACTTGAGTGTACCAAACATATTCAAGATCTTCAGTATGCAATTTTGTTTTCGAAGGAAAAGAACATGAAAGCAAAGGTAGGATAAAATTCTGATAAAATTCTATTGAAATATGAGAATGTTAACTAGAACTAAATTCAAAACATGATACAGTTTTGTTAACATACTAAAAGCATGTAAACAGTAAACACAAAAGACAAGACAGGGTTACAATGGGTCAACTGTCTTCCTGGTAAAGAATTATTACGGCCTTTGCAAGGGCATACAAAATACCAATAAATACTATATGTATGTGTGTGAAATTTAGCTCCTACCTATATAAGATACTTATACCGTATCATATGATATACTCAAAACGAAGGGAAATGTATTTCGAGTTATTGTATTTTCCACTATATTGTATAGTATAGCACGAGTAGAGTCAGTTTTCGTCAGTTTATTGTCTTTGTGTAGCTTGGAATCGTTAATTGTGGTTGCCAGTTTGAGCTGAGCTGAGCTGAGTTGAGTTTTGCCATGGTTTAAAACAAAAGTCAATTGTAAATATGTAAACCCCGTCCCTGAAAGCATAAAAACTGGAGTTTTTTAATGGGCCCCAAGGCTGGGCAAATAAATATAAATTACGAGTATATTACTACCAAACTACCACAAATTAAAATGCCGACAACGATGCTGCTGTGGCTTCTTCTCTTTCACAACAAAAACAGAAACAACAACAGAAATAACAGCAAGAAAATATATACACCTATATATATGATATATGTGCGTATATGAGTTTTGGGTTTTCTGGCCTCCAAGTTGAGTTTTCATTAAAACTATATACTATAATAAAATATATATACTATGTACGAGATATACATGTGAAATATATACAGCTACAAATGTACATTTAATTGTTGTTAACTTACGTTATCTTTATTGTTATTACTTACGAATCGAAAACAATAAAAATCATCTTCAATGCAATGCCAGGCGTTTAATTTAATTTCCTTTCTTCATCGCTTCACGTCGCGACGTCTTCTGGTTAATTAGATCTTAGCCAGCCGATACCGAGGGGCGAGGAGACTGCCTTACGCAACTCCCATGTGTGTAATGGCATTTTACATCATATTTAGGCCTGAAATATATAGATACAGTTACAGATACAGATACAGATACAGGTACAGGTGAAGCTGTTACTGTTCGTGTCGTTCGCCAGACTCCCAGACTCCCAGACTTCCAAGACTCAATTTACTTTCTTCGCAGCTCAAGTGCAACTCTTGACAAATTAAAACTAACAAGTGGCGATTGCCAACAACGCACCCACCAGGCAGAGACGGATAGACAGAGGGACAGGGGGACGGAGGGACAGAGAGACAGTTAACCCCAAAATAATGAAACAAATTGAAGCAGAGACGAGCCCATTAGCATCAGATACAACCACAGATACAGATACATTCAGCTACAGTTACAATCTGTACAAATGTCTGTCTATATGTCCATCTGTCTGTCTGTCTGTCTGGTTGTCTGTCAGCTTTTCAAGTGCCTCCGCTCTCTTCGACGTTCCCCCAAAACACCCAAATACTGCCAAGTTCCGTTGCCTGTGCTCATCTTCTGTCGCTTTGTAAACGCATTTTAATTGTTTTTTATGTAAATACAATATTATTTAAATGGTTTTGCCTGTTGCATAAAGCCCCCCAAAGATACTTAATAATAATTAGTATATGAGCTCGCCAAGGTGTCGATGCAAATGATGATGGCCCCGCAAACCATGTGTAATGGAGAAAGCAGAAAGATTCAACGCTACGAGTTGACAGATGAAAGATGAGAGGTTCCAGATAGGCGATGAAAGATGATTTTCAAGTTGCAGCAATTCAGAATCGCTGAACTTCACCCTGAGCATAGGTGTCGAGTGAATTATGAATATAGTTTTCAGTAATAAATTGAATGAATGAAGTGCGAGTTGTTGAAATGAATGAATGAACTGAAAGACACAAAAGTATTTTAAGAGGAATCACATTTAATGTAGAATATGAATACACAGCAAGAAAGAAAAATTTAGTTTCAAAGAACTTTATTTAATCCGTCCTGTGACTTTTCTTCAAGGAATTGCTATATAAATTTGTGTTTTATGTTTTTAATTTTTTACAACTGCCAAAGAATTTTTCTAAAGTTTATAGGATGGATGATTGGCATAAAATCGCACTGCATTAAATATTTTTTCGTGTTTATTTACTTATTTAAAAAAATAAAAACAATTTAATTTAAATTGTAACATTTTCAGTGTATACAAATTCATAAAAAATAATTTATATCTATAACATTTATCTGGCCATAATTCACACCTTTAGAGGCAGCAAAAAGGCACTTCAAGATGATCTTCAGTTATTTATGGGGCCTTTGCCTCAACGTGTTGTTGAGCCTGTGTTGAGCTGAGCTGCTTCAGAGCCGAAATCCGAGAAATACCCTGGAAGCGGTTGTGGTAGTTGCCCCAGCAGCAATCAAAATATTTCGTACTTTAAGCGATTGAAGATGATGATGAGGATTTTTGAATGTGAGCGATGAGAGCTGGAAATTGAGGAAATGCGATGCGAAAACAACAAAAAAATATAAATAAAAACAAAACACAAAAAGATGAACAACAAAATCAACAAGCGAAAACACGGGCCAAAATATGCTAAAAACAAAAAAATGACAACACTTGCCATTTGGCTAACGGCATTATAAATGATGCCATTGAGGAAAAGTGACAGTTTGCTGTAGCTGTGGCAGTTACAGATGTTGCCTCTTGCCTCTTGCCTGTTGCAGGTTGCAGGTTGCAGGTTGCAGTGTCGTCCTCTCTCTGCATCCAATTCCGGCAGAGTGGCTTCCCCCTTGAAGGAGTGGCTGCTGCCTACAGTCATGAATCGATTGCAATTTATCGATTATGCACATTTCAATTTCGAAAACACCTCGGGGCTAAAGCGTCTGGTCTGCATCCAAGGTAAATCCCAGCGCGCAGATTGCCCGATCGTGACATGAACAAAAGAAAAGCCTCTAAAACAAATAAAGCAAATGAAAATCAAAAAAGAAAATAAATAAACAAACAAACGTAACATTTGGCTAATCATATTTGCGATGTGGACCAAGGGGGTGTTTGCGGCAAATGGGGGAAGCACAAATAATGTCATTGCCGAGCAGCAAACGTGAAATTATTGAATAAGCCCAAAAAAGGTAACAGCCAAAGGTACAACAACAAAAATCAGCTGCAACTGAAAATAAAATAAATATAATTTAAAGAAATTCAAAGTCCCCGAGTCTGAGCCTCTCAGCTATTGCATGATGTCCAAAAAATGGAAATGAAGATGGAAATGGCGATGGCGATGGTATCCCAAAGAGACCGTGAAGCTCATTATTAGCTAGCGCGAAAGAGAGCGGCCAAGTGAGATGGGGACAGGCAGACAGAAGACAAAAGACTGTGGTGGTACATGCAGAAATGAAATAACACCAACCTCAGTCCAGTTTCTGTCCCAGAGTCCAGAGCTGACCACAACAACAGCCCCCGTCTTTCCAGTGTGTGAATCTCCAGCTCCATCTCCATCTTCAGCTCCCATTCCCATTCCCATTCCTCAGTCCCCATTTCCAACCGTAAGCACATACACATTTCATTGAAATTGAAAGTGAATCGTGCCACACGATCCGCGCAGGCGACGGCAACGACAACGGCAACGGCATCATGATGTTGCGATCCTCCAAAAACCCAAATGATTACAATACGCTGTACTTACTCTCGTAATAATGAAACAAATACAAAGAAAACAAGACGGCCGAATAAAACTAAAACGAGAAAAGGAAAAAACAAGGCGTACAACTAACTGAAAAGTAAGAGTAAGTGTTGTAATCAACGCGTAGAATGCAAAATACTCTGCAGAAAGAGGACAGAAGAAAGTGACCGACAGAATTCTTGAGAATTATTTTGTATATTATTAACATTATGTAGAGAATTCTACAGAGTTTATAGTTTCGAATTTTTGGTAATGGTATTGGCATTTTAATTAATTATAATAAATTATGTGTTTCAATAATAAAGATTATATATAAGATTGCAACTCATGCTTATCTTGATTATTTGACAACATATTATTTGTGTTGAGAAATTACTAAGAGACACCATCGATAACTAACACCAGAGTTGAATCTACGTAATTACATACAAATATTTATTTATTTATTTAATGTTAACTAAAGGTGGTTACAATATAATTAAAACGAAAATAAAACCCGTAAATTAAAATTAAATACAGACTCTAAAATATATTTCAAAAATATTTATTGAGCTCGTTTAAAAGTCCACTTAAAAATTCAATTTCCAAAGTACAATCCTTTTTTCGATACTAAAAACAAATTCAAATAAATTTACAGCTCTTAGAGATAAACTGAAATTAAATTGAATTTTAATGCATGCTTAAAATTTAGTATATTTTGGCTCATTTAGCAGATTTTGCATTTAATTTGCTAAGTAAAAATTTACTAAAATATTACTTGTATATAGCCCAATAAAAGATAAGCTATCAAAATCAGCAATGTATTTGCGGAGGTTGTTTATTTACCGGGCATTGGCATACAAATCTATTGACCTAGTTCAAACTAGTATAAGCATTAACTGAATGCAGTTTATTTACCAATGCAACAATTATTATATAAATTAAGCTAAACTTCCTGCTTCTATTCCCAATAAAGTTGGGAGGGCAACGAATCAGTTAAAATTAAAAAAAATAAATAAAATACAGTAGAAAAGGAAAATCAAAATCCAAGAAACGGTCAGCAGTTGCAGCTAGGAGCAGCGGCGGCAGAGGCTGAGGCAGCGACTGCGCCAGCAGCAGAGGCAGCGGCAGCGACTGAGGCAGAGCAAGTTTGGCTTAAGCCGCAGTTCAGTTTCCCCCAGACCCCGACCCCAGATGACTTGCCAGCTGCTATAGCTCTTTGGAGCTGCTCTTGTTGCTGTTGTTATTGTTGCTTTATACATTTCAATTTCTTCATGGTTATGCGCTCTTTACCAACTGCTGCTGCTGCTGCTGTTGCCGCTGCTGCTGCTGGCGCTGCTGCTGGCGCCTCTGCTACCGCTGCCTTCGTCGTCGGCTTCGGTTTTATTTTTACTTAATTTTTTATTTCTCGCCAACTGAGCGGCGCTATAAAAGAAACTGCAACAATCGTTGTGGCATGCAGTAAGAGTAAGAGGTTTCGCGTCGAACGAACTCCACGAACTCCCCGATCGCTTAACGGATACTATATATACTATATACTCAAGATACTCGATATTATTTCATAAAATGCAGTCCAGTTGTGTGGTATGTTCCAGTGGTGCCCAGTGTCCAACCATTTAACCCAGCTAATCATAATCCATATTTTGTGCTTGCTTCTGTGCTTCATTCCACCGTGCGTGCCTCCTCCCTCCTCCCTCCTCTCTCCACTCTCCACTCTCCACTGTCCTCATTGGCCGGTGCAGTTAGTGCTCGTCTTGGCCACCGCAGCCCTGGTGGCCGCCCGCCCGGAGCCCCCGCGTGACAGCTACAGCGCCCCTCCCTCCAGCAGCTATCAGCCCAGTGGCCCCAGCGGCGGCTACGGCGCCCCTGCACCACAGTACGGACCCCCGCAGCAGCCCCCGGTGGTGCACAAGCACGTCTACGTCCATGTGCCACCACCAGAGCCAGAGTATCAGGCGCCCAGGTAAGTGCCACTCGCCCCTGCCCCATCTAATGGGGCAGCATCGAGGCTAGAACTATAGAACAATACTCAGAAAAAGTCAGATAGTATAAATAGATAGAAGAAAACAAAAGGAGGCTAATAACATTATGCAAATGTATATATTATTGTACTTTTAAATTATTGGGATACATAATTCTTTATAGATTTTTTTGTTATTTGAAAAAAAACGATTTTTTTTTTTGGTTTATTTAAAAATGTTGTTCAATTTGTTTGTATTTTAAAATTCAAACCATTTCTGTTTAATTGTTTTTATTTATGAGTTTAATTTTTTAAATGTTGACGTTTAGATGCTTGTGGTATTTTATTTATTTTTTTATTTAATTTATTTAAGTTTGGGCTACGTTTTATACTAAGCACGTTTAATTAATAATACTAAATTGATTAATTTCATATAATTATTTTAACATTTGTGTTTCAAACATGAACATGAGTTTAATATTTGCAACTAAACTGGGGATTACCGATTGATTTTCTTCGCCTGAACTATTTGGGGTTAACTTTTCAAATAAACCCAAAACTTAACTTTTCTAGATTTTCCGCCTAACATAAAGCAACACATATCCTCAAAATGCTCCAAAATAAGTGATGAAAATAGTCCCCAACTCAGCACTCTTCTTTCGATATGAGAATGTCTAAAAAAAAACAAAACTCATTCATAATAACTACAATACTTTAGAATGTACGTAGGCATTATCCCACGACCCTGCTTACAATCTCCTATTAAAATCAGTCCCACTGGGTCATCCATGCACTTCATATTATGCTTACAAGTATATTTAATGCTTATTATAACATGTGATGCCTACAACCTGCCAGAGTTGCCACAAATTCTCCCACAATTCAAGAGCTCTGACACAGTTGAAGTTAAGTTTTTTGGAAGGTACCGAAGGCATAAGTACTTAGAGCGCTGTTAATAACTGTCACGCAAAATAGAAAAAAAAAAACAAAACACGAAAAAATTGCACAAAATCGGTTGCAAAACTCGAACTTTAATCATATAATTCGGGCTGGTGTTATTGCCACATTACATTATAATTTTTGTTTTATTTTTGCATTATCATTTTGGAGACAGACAACAAACCGAAAACAAACAGAGTGAAGGGGCTTTGTTAATTTTGCTTTTTGAATTTCAAATGGGAATCGTCAGGCGGAATACCCTGTAAAAGTGGGAATTTGTCATTGGAGTGTGTCTTCTGCTTTCTTCGTAAGTGCAAGCAGTTGTTGTACGGGTAATCTTAATTACCTGACCAAAGATATGGTGATGAAGACAGCCAAAGCGTGACTAAAATGTTACCTAAGTTTTACTTTATTTCCAAGCTAATTATTGCACTCGCGAGGGGAAAGCTCGCGAGGGGACAGATCGACCAATGAGATTACCATAGAGAGTCTAACACACTTTATATAAGACTCTGTGGGTACTTGACTTAATGGTAATGGTAATACCGCTGTGGGCGGTAATTGTGACAGTTCATAAAGCGAGAAACGACGAAACAACGGAACGACAAACGAGTTTATTTGGGTCGGATAAAAATATATAATCTCGTGCAAGATAACTTACATAAACCTATGAAAACCCTTCTCCTTGGCTCTTTCTCCTAGAAAACCTCTGTATGTGCCGCCACCACAGAAGCACTACAAGATTGTCTTCATCAAGGCGCCGTCTCCACCAGCACCAACAGCTCCCATCATTCCGGCCTTCCCGCAGAACGAGGAGAAGACCCTGGTCTATGTGCTAGTCAAGAAACCCGAGGAGCAGCCCGAGATTATTATTCCCACGCCGGCGCCCACGCAGCCCAGCAAGCCCGAGGTCTATTTCATTCGCTACAAGACCCAGAAGGAGGAGACCGGACCCTATCCCAACAGCATTGCCCCACCCTCCTCGGACTACGGTGCGCCCGCTGCACCGCCAGCCCCCTCGGCGCCCAGCAGCTCGTATGGTGCGCCATCCCACTAAGCCGGAGATTATATATCACGTATCATGTTTATACATTTCCCATAATTGTTTACGTCTCTTTTTATTTTGTGGCAACAGAAAAAAACAAAAAAAATCGACTTAACGTGTGACAAAGTTTACGATCAACCCCCCATCCCCTCGCATCGTTGTTGTTTCTTATGTAATTCTTTTTACCTCTAAAACATTCTCCGATAGGCTGTTTGTTTCAATTTGTTTGTGTAGTCTTAAGTCTCTAGTTGTATAAGACACAAATGCGTTATAAACCTACATAAAATATACGAATACACGAAACACACTTATACTTCCGTTAAGACCTAACGATAACTATCGATAACTATCGTATATAGCAACATTCATCGCAAATGCATTTCAACTAGGCAAATACTATATACATACGACATACGAATACATTATGCTATTTCAGTAAATTGTTGTTGTTGAGCAGAGAGAATAATGTGTAAAAAATCGACAAAAAAAAATATCTACAAAAAATATGTAAGAAAAGATGTTAAAAAAGAATGATACTCAAGCAACTATTATATATTGTAAACAGAACGGATAAAGAGAAATAAATGTTTAACGAATTATCGGTTAATTTTATAAATATTAAAAATATTTTAATAATTATTAACTTTTTAATAATTTGCTTTAACTAAGTTTTAGTTTGAATCAGCATTTCCAACTTTAACACACCATGACTAATCAAATCCCTTGTCAATTGTTTTCGAACTGTAAAACGTTAAAGAAAAAACAAAACTGTTAAAACGCAACAGCATTGTCTGCTAGAACTGAATAAGACTAATTGACAGTCGGATGGAAAAAAACAGGCAAAAGAAGGCGTGGCAGAGCTCGTAATGTATATATATATATAGAGGAAGAAGAAGCCCTGTTCGTAAGCAGTCGGGTGCATGCGACTGATTGGCTACGTCTGTACTGGTTTTATTATTACTTACATTTTAGTGTAACGCGTTGACAGCTTTGCAAACTGTAATCAAATCCCTCGGCAGTTGCTCGCAAACTGTAACATTGTAATTTATTTAACAGAACATCGTAAAATTATTAATACCGTTTTAAGCGCCGTTAAAGACCCCGGCGTTTATCTATAATTTCAGTTTGGAATGTGTTTTAAGCCCATTTGGTAAACATATTTTCAAGTGCTCTTGAGAGTTTACTCAAGTTTTGCAACTTTAATTGAGACATATTGTCAGTCGAGCCCCCTGCCCCTTCTAACCCCTCGAAAAAAAAAACACTTTTAACGGCTATGTGCACAGCCCGTCCACCCCGTCCGTCCGTCCGTCCGCTGGGTCTATCCCGTATCGTATCCTGTTCAAAGCCCACCCAAATCCAGCCCCACTACATAGATGCTTTTAAACACACACACACACACACACACACACACACACACACACGCACACACTCAACTCGGACTCCACTCGGGCTGTCAAATGTAAGCGAACTTAAAACACATCGTTTGCATTTTGGGTCCCCCCACCCTCGCCCCCTCGGCACTTAAGTGACGCTTCAGCTCCTCAACTATCGTCGTGAGTGTCTGTGTGCGTGCTTTTTGCTCCTGTTTGTTGTTGTTGTTGTTTGTTCTTTCTTGCTTTCTTTTGCATTCTGTTGTCTACAATATAAACATCATTTGCGTTGTTCCTTTTGTTTTAACGTCGCTGATTTTGTTTACCTGTGCGAGCGCCACTTTGAAAGAGAAGCGCAGTTGGCGCGCTCTTAAGCTTTTGTCGGCTCAAAAGCGAAAGTCCAACCCCAGCATTGCCAACAAGCAGTTGGGGCTCTCTTGCTCCGTTGCGCATGCGGTCTTGCGTGGGACTGCAAAGAGAGTGCAAAGCAGAAGAGAGTGCGCCCTCCTGGCTGTGTGGGAGTGCAAAGAGCGCTTAAATCAGACACAGTCAAGAGAGCAAACGCCTCATTGAGACGTTGCTGCTGGCTTCCTGGCGTTCAGTTGCGTTTGTAATGCCAACGCTGACGGTACGCAGCTGGCGTTCGCGTCGCGTCGCGTCGAGTTGTGTTGTACTGTGTGTTGAGAAAAATGAAAATGAATTTCGCGTTAAGAATCGTGAGCTGAAATAAATCATGTATATCAAAATCGAAGAAGCCAAAGCATTGCAGCCAAAGATGAAATCAACAACCAGAAATTGCCAGTCATAAAGAAAAAGGGTTCGTTTTGTGCCTGTGTGTGTTGTGTTGTGCCTGTGTGTGTGTGTGTGTGTGTGTGTGTGAGAGAGAGAGTTTGTTGTGCTAATATTGTTGGCCCTACAATGCCATGGCATTCATTCATTCCCCCTCCTCACACCCCCTGGAGTTGTTGCGTACAATTAGAAGGCATTGCCAATCGATTTGTGTGAAAAGCCAAAAGCTCAAAAGGTGGACGCATAAAGAAGTTTTGTGGCATGTGGCATGTGGCATGTGGCAGGTGCGCGCATAGTCTGAAAAATGAAGTTGAAGCTTCAGCCTTCAGCCTCAGCCTAAAGTTGCCAGTCATTCAAGGGATACGTGCCACCTACCAGCAAAAAATGTAGAAAAAGATGAAGGGACAATATTAATGAAAAGACGTTGCAAAAATGTCACGTTCCTTATTTGAATCCGGAATAATGATGATAATGAAGCCACCTACTGCCACTGCCCCTGCCCATCCCTCCCCCGGCAAAGTCAAACTGCTTCAACGGAGACGCGACCTTAAAGTTAGGATATCTTCAAGATAAATGATGAGAATATGGAATGTTGTCAGGCAATAACATAATTGAAACATAAACAATGCATGAATCGGAAAAGAAATTCCCGAAATAAAGCGAAGAAATAACAGAGAAATATAAATTTATTGAATTTATTGAAGATAATATATATTTTGGTAAAAAGAAAAACAATCTGAAATGAAGGTTTTAAACAATCTAGAAAACGAAAACCACATCCTCGGTGGGTGTTTATAATAAATACCGACCAATTAACAACAAAAATCAACGGATATAAAAACTAAGCTAAACGGATTGTGGGGAAATAGAATAAAATAACTAAATCATCCAGAAAGGATAAGAATCGTATATATCGCTAATAAAACTCTTTTCCATAGATAATTTTCTTCATCTATTTCACGCTCCGACAAATTCATCCCAATAAATTTCTCTTTAACTTTAATAATCCCAAGCCTAACCCAAAAATACTTAAAAATTCC
The DNA here is from genome assembly GCA_035045125.1 of Hypselothyrea guttata. Classification (NCBI taxonomy): domain Eukaryota; kingdom Metazoa; phylum Arthropoda; class Insecta; order Diptera; family Drosophilidae; genus Hypselothyrea; species Hypselothyrea guttata. The sequence continues at coordinate 226,972 of JAWNNJ010001764.1, read as the reverse complement.
TCCTGTTAAGTTTTAGCATGTCCTAAAAACTCGAAATGACCGTTAAATCAAAGGAATATGGCAAGTATTTGCTACGGACGATGCTACAAGTGAATAAAAGTACCCCAAATTCATGTGAATCATGTGAGTGTTGATAGTGCATGGAGTGAATACACTCCGAGTAACATATGCCCAATAAACAGATGGTCGTAACCATAAAGAGAAAGTGTTATGGCTCAAAGGACCTTTCCGAACTCCAAAGTATTCGTCCCCTTTTTTGCCCCCACTGTCACTCACTGCCGCTTTTTTGCCAAAAATCACAATTTATGAGGAGACACTGTGTATGTTAACCATAAAACCTACGACATAAACCATACAAAGTAACTGAAGTTTATGCTTTGCTTGGGGAATCCCAAGGATTCCTCTGCTAGATGCTTAATAACAAGCAGTCTCCTTCTCTCTTCATTCTATCCCTCAATAAAAAGGAACCCAAAGTGCTTCCAACAAAATATAAACTTCCATAGCTATGGATACCGATAACCGAGTTCGCCATCCAGCCATGAGCAACAGCTCCATCACCACCACCACCACCAACAACACCACCACCAATCTGCCCCGTAATGGCGGTTTCTGTGGTGCACTGCAACGTGCGTCGCCTCCGATTCCGCCGGGCTTGTCCCGACGTCTGGCGAGTCGCGAGTGCTACGGCGTGGGCAAGGTCAAAGTCATGCTCCGGGTGTCGGACAAACCCAACGCCTCCGCCGAACCACATTTTCTGGCGCTGGACAAGAAGAAGCGCCAGGTAACGCTCACAGATCCCAAGAATGTCTGTCCGCCCCAGGCACTGGAGCGGGCGCCCATGGTTGCGGCGCCCAAAATGTTTGCATTCGACAATCTGTTCAGCACGGAGGATAAACAGGTGAGTGAAAAATCGAAAGAACTGCATTCTATAATCGCTTAAAGGAATTTTCCTAAGTTTGAAACTAGATGAATAACATTACATTATTTTAGCTTATTTTGTATTATGTTAATAAAATCTGTTTTGAGTATTAAGAACTTTTTCTTTCTATACCAGCTATGTATGGTCTATCCCAAGGTAACTGTTTTTAAGCTAACTTTCGATAAACGCAAATACCTTTATCAAGGAATTCCGTCAAAACAAGCAATTATATTCCAGGAGCAATAAAGTTAATATCCCATCTATTGTTATAACTTCATCCTATACTATACAACTAAGCTACTTACTTATAATATTATCTGTCTGTAATTTATTTAACAATTTATTTTTAACATATCTGAAATATTTTGTTGAACTTAATAAGGCCGAATATCTTAATCAAGGAATTCGGCTTCTGAAAAGTACCATTAATATCCCCAGAGTAACCCCACATACCGAATATTTCCCTAATTCCCAAACTCCCACTTTCCTTTGCAGTCGGATGTCTGTGCGGCTGCCTTGAGCGAGGTGATACCGGCGGTGCTGGAGGGCTCCGATGGCTGTTTACTGGCCATGGGCTATCCGGGCACGGGTCAACCGCAGACGGTGCTGGGCGAACTGGGGGCCGGGGGCTTGGGCGCGGCGCCCTGCGCCATTGCCTGGCTGTATAAGGGCATACAGGAGCGGAGGCAGAAGAGCGGGGCGCGGTTCTCGGTGCGGGTTAGCGCTGTGGGCGTGCATGCAACCAAACCGGATGCTCTCTCAACGGATTTGCTCATCTCGCATGCGGCTGGTAAGCATTGAACATTGTTGGGGCTGAAGACACCTGTTAGCCCAACTGTTAGCCAAAGGGGGAGCCAACGAGGGGCAGGAGTTGGGCCTTCTAAATACTTGGGCGTGAGGAAGGCAGTAATGTTGCCCCTGGGCCATGGCCTGACGATGCTGATGATGATGATGATGGTGTTAGTTAACGGGAATGGGGCCAGAGAAAGAGCCAGGGGTTGCCCCCAATTTGAATAAAGTTAACCTGTGAGGCGTGGAAGAAGTGAGGGGCAGAGGGAGAGGGAGAGGTAGAGGGAGCTAGCGCGTAACATTTATTCGCACATAAAAACCTAATGTCCTTTTCATTCACTCCATGGCACAGAATCTGACGACTCCCCGGGGATTTATTTGCGTGACGACTTCCTTGGCGGCCCAACGGAACTACGTGCACCCACCGCCGAGCGTGCGGCGTTATTTCTCGACTCTGCACTGGCCGGACGCTTAAAAAGTTCCGGCAATGGCAATTCCAGCTCGAACTCCAACTCCAGCTCCAATTCCATGCTGGAGTCCGCCCTCATCTTTACGCTGCATGTCTACCAGTATAGTCTATCCCGCAAAGGGGGTGGTAAGTCATAGCCATAATACTTTCGCCTGCCAATCCAGCTGCCATAGCCCATACCCATTACCATTCACATCAGTGTTGCCACAAAAAATAGAAGAACAGATCCACCGAAAAAATCGGATGGAAAATTTTCAATTTCAGTATATATTTTTGTTGACAATCAAATTCACAATATTAAAATAACTTAACAAACTAATAATAAATCTTTGAATTTTATTTCACTTGTAACCGCTATAGTTCCAAATTGAAAAAACCAAATTGTTATGATAGATATTTATCTTTCTCCATATAACGAAAACCTATTTGAAACAAATATTTTGACGTTTTTTGTTTTATACCCCATACCCACTGACAATGGGTAAAAACAGGGTTAATAACTTTGTGCAAATGTTGCTATTTCATGCTGAAGACAGTGCAGATCTGTCTGGAAAAAGGCCAAGTTGGCAGCACTGATGCCCTTACCCATTCCTATTCCCATTCGCATTCCCACACCCCACACTCAATTGTCGTAGTCGTAGTTCATTGTTGCCACTCAAGTGGCACGCTAAATGTTTCACTAGACGCCAGACCATTAAAGTGTCGCATTTCGTTATGCTCCACCCTCCACCCTCCACCCTCCACCCTCTGTTCCGTTGCTGTTTCCTCCTCACTCTCGTCTTCTCTCCCTTCTCGCCTCGTTAGTTGCCGGCGGTCGCAGCCGTTTACATATCATCGACTTGGGTGGCTGTGCGAATCGCAGCGGGGGTCTGCCGCTCTCGGGGATTGGCAACATACTGTTGGCCATATTGAGCGGGCAGAGGCATCCGCCGCACAAGGACCACCCGCTGACACCGCTACTTAAGGACTGCCTGGCACCCATCACCTGCCATGTGGCAATTGTCGCCCACATCCTGCACGAGCAGAGCTACCAGGATGCACTCTCCACCATACAGATTGCCTCCCGCATCCACCGCCTGCGACGTCGCAAGCATCGCGTGCCCATGCCCCTGGCCGTGGGTCTTGCCCAGGGCATGAACTCGAATGGTGGCTCCTCGGCCGGGTCGGGTGCGGATCCCTCCAGTTCAGAGATCTCAGCGGATACTGTCATCTACATGGGACCCCACGATGATGCCACGGATGGAGAACATCCGCCAGTTTATCTGCCCTCGCTCAGTGCCGGCGATAATCGCGCTCTGCTCAGCAAGGCGCTCAAGGGCAGCGGAGCCGAGAAGCCACCAACAACTCAACCCAAGTCCAACAGTGGCAGTCCACTGATGAAGAAGGCCGCTCTCGAAAAGGGTAAGTGCTCAAAGTCAAAGTCATCTTCCAACCCCTCTGACAAAAAACACTCAAAACGAAAACGACAACGAAAACGGAATAGAAAAGGAACATCATTTACAGCAATTGCTTACGAGATTTTAATTGAAATTCCTCAACTGATTAGTTTAATATACTCAGCGACTCCAGGGAATGCGGCATCACTATAGCTACGGCTTTAACTGTTCCAGCGAAGTCGAAGCTCAGCTAGCAGCCAACAGATTGTCTATTAAGCTGTCATAATACAATTAGGGAGCGTCTCAGCACTTGGGACTATCCTTGCTTAAAGTAAAAGGCAGACTAAACGTATTTTATGGAAAACTCGTATTCAGTATTGCAAATATGAAATAACTTGAAGTACAGTTTGATATGCTTAAACTAACTAACTTGTTATACAAGATACATACAAAGCACAATAGAAAGTTGTTGTTTTACGGAAATAGGTTTTGCCTAGAATTTTTTCTTTAAGTTTTACAGAAAAGTCCTTAGATTTTTCACATCACACTCCCACTTGCTAAGGAAATTGTGTGTTCTTGAATTTCTTTCCAAAGAATTTTCCTAGATTTGTTTTTTAGAGTTTTCACTATAGCTCCAGACTAATACGAATCAAGAAACTTGCATTCGAATATTTGACATAATCAAAAACATAAGGAATTAGGAAGGGAATGATGCGCGCAAGTCATTGAATTTTCAGAATAATCTTAAACTTTTTACAGGATTAATGTATATATTAAGATTTAAAATTTTTTCCCCAAACTCACACTAGTTACTTCTGCCTCCCACAGCCAAGAAGCAGCAACCCACACTGAACTCCACCGGCAGCCTGAAGCGCCACGTTTCCTCCTCCGCCAGCAATTCTCCCCTGACGCTGGGGCATGAGATGGGACCCCCAGGTTCTCCGCTGCCCCGACACATGTGCTCGAAGGCATCGAATATGCCCACACCGAAGGGCTCTCCGTTGCGTCGACCCCATGGAACGGCGCCGGGAGCTGCACTGGAACAGCTGGAAGCGGGCATGCGGAAGATCACGGAGGAGCAGTGGATCGATGGACCTCGCGTGTCCAGGGCGAAGGTGGCGGAGGCGAGGCACCTGATGCGTGAGGTGAATCATGTGAAGCAGTGCGAGACGTGGGTGGATGGACCCAAGTCGCAATCGTGTCGTTCGCTGACGGCTGGAAATCTGCCGACGGCAGCGCAGACCCAGGGCTACGGATTCATGGATGCGCACAAGAAGACCATGATACGGCAGTGGGTGGAGAACCAAACGACGCAAGTCTTCCAGAGTGCACAGAGCACAGTCTCCGCCAGCAGTTCACCCACAGCTTTGCACTTGAAGTTGTCGCAGTTGAAGCAGAAATCCTTAGATTTGCCAGAGCGTACGGCATTTCAGGCGGAGGCCAGCCTGGAGCTGCCACAGCTGTCGGAATTGCTGCAACAAGACATCCCAGCGGATGGCGATGATCAGGACAGTGGGCCATCGGAGGTACCCCCAGCCCTACCGCTGCTCGATGATCCCCTTGGCTCCAGGGACATCTCACACGACAGTCTGCATCGCATGCTCTCCCGGCACGTGTCCCGGGAGCAACTGCATGAGGCGGAATTGGCTGCAAGCCGCGCGCCCTCGCAGCGTAGCATTGACTGCGGACTGCAGGTGACGGAGGAGGACATAGCACGCACCATGGCCAGAGAGAGGGAACGGGAGCGAGAGAGGGAGCGTGAGCATGCCGAGCAGTTGGGCCATCCGCTGGCGGCGCTCAGCCACTGCGACAACATGTCCTTTGTGTCCAGCTTCAACATGGCCTGCGAGTCCTTCAGCGAGTGCGGAGAACGTGCCAGGTGAGAATGAATCAGGTTGAATAGAATGAGATCGAATGAGATCAGATGACATCAAATAAGATAGGAAAAGACATCAAATAAGATCAGATAAAATCAATTACTTTTAAATACTTATAAATTCTATTTTATCAATACTAAATAAAACCTCTTTTTATTCTTCTCCCTCCCTGCTTTCCAGGCATCAATTCGATCAGCTGGCTCGCCTGCATGAGATCTTCACCTCGCAGCTGGCTATGGCAGAGGTCACGCCCTCGTCCACGCTGTTCCGGACGGATGTGGGCAGCGTGTTCAGTGAGCCCGCGTTCCGGTTCAATGTGGGCCAGAGCAGCGTCTGCAGCGAGCCCGCCTACCGCCTGACCCCGAGTCCGCCCAAGCAGCCCTCGCACAGTCCCAGCCAGGGCTCCTTGCCCAGCCTGAATGGCATCATGGAGATAGCCGGCATGGATGACTATGCGTTGCTGAGGCAACCGGACGGCGCCTCTGATCCCAGTCTGCCCAAGAGCGAGAAACGCTTTGCGCCCCAGCACGACGACATCAGTGAGCTGGAGGAGAAGTCCATGGTAGCGGGCAGGCGTAATTCTCTGGAAGATGCACAGCATAAGCTCAATGAGATTACCAACATATTGCCCCTGGCAGCCCAATCCCGTCTGCCCCTGCTCCCACTCAACACCAGCTCCGAGGCCTACGACAGCGGACACGATTCCTCCACGCCGCGCACCTCCAAGCACTCGGGCATCTCCCGACGGGCCGAGAGCGGCTACCACAGCGTGGCCACCGTGAGAGACTCCGATGAGAGCAGCTTCGCCTCCGGCATGTCCAAGAGTCAGCGACACCGCATCACCATCAACGGCGGCACCTACCAGCGACAGGGCAAGAAGCGGCAAAGACACGAGCCGGGCAGCAAGGGCCTCTGCAACTGGCTGCTGAATCCGTTCTCCTGCACCTACCCAGAGACTGAGGGCGAGATTAGCGACTTCTAAGCGGAGCAGGCGAAGCTCCCACCCAAGCAAGTAAGAGAGCGAGAGAAAGGCCAAAGAATTCTAAACAGAAACACAGAAACACATCACGAACACATATAGAGAGCGCAGCTTGATGCAGCTCAAAAAACACAAAAGAAAACTACAAAAATGGAAAAGCGACTGATTAACTTTTACTTGGCGCCGGCAGCCACAATACAATTTTAAAACGCATCAGAGAAAAGGGAGAAGGAGAAGGACAAAGAGAAAAGAGTAGAAGATGAAGAAGAGATGAGGAGCAGCATGATAAACTAATCTAATCTAACCCAACTACCTAATTATACCTACGCTATAAAGAAGGCGCCATCAAACTCATACACCTTCATACACACTCACACACACACACACACACACACACGCAGCCATGCTATCACTCACTAATACATGCATAAGTTCAAACGGGGCTTTAAGTATCTTAAGTTGCCAGCCTAGCATAATGAAAGCACTTTTTATTAGGGGTACTCATGCCTTTAGCTACAATACAAATTTTTTTGCCACAAGTAAGAAATAAGATATAAATAAAATTTAACAAACAGTTTAAATAAATCGCAAACAAGTCTAAAAGAAAGCATTAAAAATTATATAATAGAATTTAAATTAAATAAAATTACAAAATGTTTTTAAATACGTTTATAAAAAAGAACATCATATAAAAGCTTTTAAAAAAATTGCATAAAAGCGTATTGTAAGGGTATCTAAGTATTTAGGAATCTACATATGTATATGTACTTTAGTTTAATTTAAATTACCGTTTGTGTGATCTGTTAAGCTTTCTATTCCTAGTCCATTTTTATTTAGTTATTACATTTATTATATTTGATTCAAACTCTTTATTGACTTTAACTATTTTACCATTTTCTACTATTATAGTATATTTATAATCCAATTCGTAATCCTTATTTATCTTACAAAATTTGTTTTGTATTTGTTCTTCTGACAAATTTCTGTTTGGCCGCGTCTTCAACCGAATTGAAACTACGAATTTTGCACGTCATAAATAATGTAAAAATGTACTGGAAAACTTGAGCTTGAGTGCCCCTAGTGTATCTATATAAACAAAGCATAACATATGTACTTAATCAGGCCACAATCACTACGACTTTACAAGCAGAGATAAATAATAAAAGGAACGGGATGAAGCGTAAATACAAAGAGGCAGAGATATGCATTATATACATACATATATCATATATACAAACATATTGCATATTATATATACAAACAATACCATACATATATAAAGCTATTTATCGTTTCGATTCTTGGGTTATTCGTTCGGTAGGAGGAGGGGAGATCGAGGAAATTGTATGCTAAATGTTAAATGTTTGCTTATTCAAACACTTTATTGCCAATTATAAGTTACAAAATGTTTAAATTAATTGTTAGTTAGCTAAAGTTATACATCTACTAAAGGACAACAAGATAAGAGAGACGAACGAGGAAAAGAAAGTAGACAAATGTTAAACATACAATTCTGTTGCCATTTTTGCCTCATACAACTATGTTACAAAACAAAAACAAAATTCAACAAATAAAATATAATAAACATAAAAAATGTGTAAAGAATTACGGAAGAATATATATATATACAATTATATATATTTATCAGAGATATAATTATATAAGCTGAGGAAATTTTATGAGAAAGAAAACTAATAATTCAACTAATACACGCGTACATTAAACATTATAAATATATATCATTATTATTATATTTATTATAATTATACATTATGCATGCGCAAGCCGGAAAGAGAGCGAAAGAGAAAGAAACTGCTTTCGCTTCTTCATTATGAACAATATATATAGCTAAATTTTTGCATTTGATTTTTGTATTCACTTAAAACATTCCTTCATTGCCTTTTTAGTCGCATTCATCAACATAAGAAAAAACGTAAAGTTTAAAAAAATCACATTAAATATAAATTTCAATTTAAATGAAATCATCGAAAAAACTCAAAATATGAAAAATGTATAAGAAACAAAAAAACACTAATTGTATTTGCATTATTCTATATATATTTCGTATTATTCCAATTAACTCAAGCGTAGTAATCAACCCAATGAAAGCCTATACTTTAATCACCCCGCACCCCAAAAACACCCCTGCCACAACCACATGCCATACCATATTCGAATACCATATACAAAATATCATATGTATGATGATGATTCCGTCGACTTCGACGCTGAAATACAGACTAATTATTTTTTATAATATAAACAAATTCGACAGCTGGTTTTATTGCAACCCTGCGGGGAGGTCAGAGGAAGGGAAAGGCCCTGCATCAGTTGGCCAAATAAAGTTGACGTTTTATAGATAGAGACATGTGCGATGTTCGGGGGCATATATATCAAACTGTCCTGCCCTGCCCTGCCCTGCCCAGCCCTGTCCTGCCACCCCTTGACTACTCGTAACTAGCTCAGACCACGTCGACGAGTGGGTGGCAGGGGGCGGCATACGAAAGTTGAACAATAAAACAAGCCAGGAAGAAAAAAGTGGCAACATTTCTCTGCTTTTTTTCTCCTTTTTGCAGTGCAGCACCGAAATTCTGATACACTTGAGGTAAGTTTGAAATTTGTTTGGATTTTATGACAGTTGCACACTTTCAAAGCAACTAACGATAGAAGTAGGCCATAAACGATGGATACTTTTGATGGTCATTGTTAAAAAAGCTTCTGCGAGTTTTTTATAAGCAAACAAAAAATAAACGGCTATTTTAAGTGACAGAAATGTCTGTTCTGCTGGCGCCATCTGGAATTCAAACATAGCATAGATTGTCATAAATCCCTCTCTATATTAACAATCTTTTTGAGCGTTCACTGTATTTTATCTCATTCTTCACCTCTTTTCCCATCATACTTAACTCCTGCTTTAAGTGGCGCCACCTGGCGTATAAAGTTGTGAGGTAGAATAAAGAGTTCCAGATATTGCAATAAATATCTCTATAACCGCCTCGTTGTGAAATGCTCCCAATTGCTAGCTTTAACACTTATTCCACCTCCTGTTTCACCTCTCTACCCAGACTTTCTCTAAGCATTCTCAAACGGTTAACTAATACAGCGTGCAACCGCTAGTTTGATTTATTTGCATCTCTCTCTCTCTCTTTCTGTCTGTCCCTTTCGCAACTCTCGGCTGTGTTTAAGCAAATCTTTCGACTTAGCTGCGATACCCCCTGTGGTGGTAAGGGTATGTGGGGCGCAATAAAATGTGTTGGCACCTTCTGGCAAATGCCGCGCTACTCGTACAATGCCAACACTCGTATAAGTAGAGCTTTGCCCCAGCTCCTGCCTCCTGCCTCCTGCCTCCTCCCAGCTGCCGCCCCGCAGCGATTTTTCTTCTGCTGCGTCTTTTGTCTGCCGCCCTTTTCGTGTAGATCTCGCCCCCTCCCCCTTCAATGCTGCGAAACGTCGCCATTTCTGGCGCTCTTTGTACATTTTTTTTGTACTTTTACAACCCTCTTATCGGGAAAACTTTAAATTTTCGCATTTTCGCAATGCAAATGCGAATGCCACGCCTGCCTGTTCTGCCCCTGCCCCTGCCACAAGACACAAGTCTGTACGCCATATGTTGCCAATTGAGGCGAAAATCGAAAAGGAAAAAACGCGCGCGTCTATACTGGATTGTTTATGACCCCTGGAGGAGGGGATCGGAGCCAGTTCCCCTTAGGCCCATAACCTAACTGTATACTTGTTTAACCTGAACGGCAGCAAGGGGATGGATAAGGGGGAAGGGACAGCCTGTCGCTTTTTAATTATGGCTCGCAAATTATTTTCGAATTTTTCATCAAGTTGCGGAAATAACTGTTGACTGCAATTTCCCGTCGACAGCATTGCAGAAAAGGATTCGAACCATATTTCTTGTTGCTCTTACACTTTCCCTGTTTTCCTCCTGTTTTCTGTATTTTTTCTCCTATTTATTTATTTATTCAGCAGGTGCCGTCCACTGCTTTTGGCATGACCTAAAAAAAGAAATATTCACACTCACTTCACTTGTCAAGCTGAATGAAGTATCCCGCTGTGGGCCTCGGCGCCTGTAAGTATCTAAATGTAAATTTATGTAAATATATATGTACAAGTAGGTAAACATATATTTTCCGTGTGCGTGTGTGTGTGTGTGTGTGTGTGTGTGTGCGTGCGTGTGTGTATTATACTCATTAAAACGTGTTCCACTTGCAATTAGAGTTTGTCATTTGACAGCCGCGCGGTTAATTCAAACACATATTGTTAACAAGCCCGCATCGACCAAATTCCTTCCTCAGCCTGTAACTACATCATATTTATATTTTGCACATATGTATGTACATATGCAGTGAAAGTCCTGCTTTAATTAGTGCTATTCAAAAATTCAGATTTTTTCTTTTGAATTGATAGAATTATAATATTGCTTCCACAACAGTTGAAAAATCTGCCAAATTTATAGCATACTTTCTGGATCATTCTTTTGCGAACGACAAGAACAAAGGTTTGGATATGGTATTATCGCCTAAGGTTGAATCAAACCGACATTGTTGGAGCCGATCGGTCAGAGATGTTAAGTGTGTGTATTTGGTCAACAAACGTGGATTTTAGAGCCAAAAATCTTATTTTTAAGGTATATACAACCCAATTTCTGACCTTAGCAAATGGTCAAAAATTTCGAAAATTTATTTTTGCCAGGTTTTGATCATAAACGGTTTGTTTAGCAAAAATAATGAAAAGAAACTAGACATGGGTGTATTTAGACCAAAAATGTAGATTTTAAAGCCAAGATGTGGATTTTAGAGCCAAAAGTCGTATTTGTAAGGTACATACAACCCAATTTCTGACCTTAGCAAAAGGTCAAAAATTTTGAAAATTTATTTTTGCCAGGTTTTGATCCTAAACGGTTTGTTTAGCAAAAATAATGAAAAGAAACTAGACATGGGTGTATTTGGACCAAAAATGTGGATTTTAGAGCCAAAAATCGTATTTGTGAGGTACATACAACCCAATTTCTGACCTTAGCAAATGGTCAAAAATTTCGAAAATTTATTTTTGCTAGATTTTGATCCTAAACGGTTTGTATTACAAAAATAATGATAAGAAACTAGACATGGGTGTATTTGGACCAAAAATGTGGATTTTGGAGCCAAAATCGTGTTTTCGAGGTACATACCACCCATGACATCCCAATTTTCCCCTTAGCAAATGGTCAAAAATTTCGAAAATTTTTTTTTGCCAGGTTTTGATCCTAAACGGTTTGTACACTAAAAATAATGAAAATAAACTAGGCATGGGTGTATTTGGACCAAAAATGTGGATTTTAGAGCCAAAAATCGTATTTGTGAGGTACATACAACCCAATTTCTGACCTTAGCAAATGGTCAAAAATTTCGAAAATTTATTTTTGCCAGGTTTTGATCCTAAACGGTTTGTTTAGCAAAAATAATGATAAGAAACTAGACATGGGTGATTTGGACCAAAAATGTGGATTTTGAGCCAAAAATGGGATTTGTCGAGGTACATACAACCCAATTTCTGACCTTAGCAAATGGTCAAAAATTTCGAAAATTTATTTTTGCTAGATTTTGATCCTAAACGGTTTGTATTACAAAAATAATGATAAGAAACTAGACATGGGTGTATTTGGACCAAAAATGTGGATTTTAGAGCCAAAATCGTGTTTTCGAGGTACATACCACCCATGACATCCCAATTTTGACCTTAGCAAATGGTCAAAAATTTCGAAAATTTATGTTCGCTAGATTTTGATCCTTAACGGTTTGTATTACAAAAATAATGATAAGAAACTAGTCATGGGTGTATTTGGACCAAAAATGTGGATTTTAGAGACAAAAATCGTATTTGTAAGGTACATACAACCCAATTTCTGACCTTAGCAAATGGTCAAAAATTTCGAAAATTTATTTTTGCCAGGTTTTGATCCTAAACGGTTTGTTTAGCAAAAATAATGAAAAGAAACTAGACATGGGTGTATTTGGACCAAAAATGTGGATTTTAGAGCCAAAATCGTGTTTCGAGGTACATACAACCCAATTTCTGACCTTAGCAAATGGTCAAAAATTTCGAAAATTTATGTTCGCTAGATTTTGATCCTAAACGGTTTGTATTACAAAAATAATGATAAGAAACTAGACATGGGTGTATTTGGACCAAAAATGTGGATTTTAGAGCCAAAAATCGTGTTTTAGAGGTACCATGCATCCCAATTTTGACCTTAGCAAATGGTCAAAAATTGAATTTTTTTTGCCTTCAGATTTTGGCAAAAATCATAAAAAACTAGACGGGTGTATTTGGACAAATATGTGGATTTTAGAGCCAAAAATCGTATTTGTGAATGTCCATACAACCCAATTTCTGACCTTAGCAAATGGTCAAAAATTTCGAAAATTGTATTTTTGCTAGATTTTGATCCTAACGGTTAGTGTGTATAAAAATCGGTGTATTTGGACCAAAAATAGATTTGTGATTTAAGCCAAACAATGTTTTTGAGGTATCACTGTAGCTTGAATGGTCAAATGAGATTTATAGCCCTAATATATGCATTTTTTAGCCAAATAATGTGATTTGGAATATTTTAGAGCCAAAAATCGTATTTGTGAGGTACATACAACCCAATTTCTGACCTTAGCAAATGGTCAAAAATTTCGAAAATTTATTTTTGCTAGATTTTGATCCTAAACGGTTTGTATTACAAAAATAATGATAAGAAACTAAACATGGATGAATTTGGACCAAAAATGTGGATTTTATAGCCAAAATCGTGTTTTCGAGGTACATACCACCCATGACATCCCAATTTTCCCCTTAGCAAATGGTCAAAAATTTCGAAAATTTTTTTTTGCCAGGTTTTGATCCTAAACGGTTTGTATAGCAAAAATAATGATAAGAAACTAGGCATGGGTGTATTTGGACCAAAAATGTGGATTTTAGAGCCAAAAATCGTATTTGTGAGGTACATACAACCCAATTTCTGACCTTAGCAAAAGGTAAAAAATTTCGAAAATTTATTTTTGCTAGATTTTGATCCTAAACGGTTTGTATTACAAAAATAATGATAAGAAACTAGACATGGGTGTATTTGGACCAAAAATGTGGATTTTGGAGCCAAAAATGTGGATTTTAGAGCCAAAAATCGTATTTTTAAGGTACATACAACCCAATTTCTGACCTTAGCAAAAGGTCAAAAATTTCGAAAATTTATTTTTGCCAGGTTTTGATCCTAAACGGTTCGTTTAGCAAAAATAATGAAAAGAAACTAGACATGGGTGTATTTGGACCAAAAATGTGGATTTTAGAGCCAAAATCGTGTTTTCGAGGTACATACAACCCAATTTCTGACCTTAGCAAATGGTCAAAAATTTCGAAAATTTATGTTCGCTAGATTTTGATCCTTAACGGTTTGTATTACAAAAATAATGATAAGAAACTAGTCATGGGTGTATTTGGACAAAAAATGTGGATTTTAGAGCCAAAAATCGTATTTTTAAGGAACATACAACCCAATTTCTGACCTTAGCAAATGGTCAAAAATTTCGAAAATTTATTTTTGCCAGGTTTTGATCCTAAACGGTTCGTTTAGCAAAAATAATGAAAAGAAACTAGACATGGGTGTATTTGGACCAAAAATGTGGATTTTAGAGCCAAAATCGTGTTTTCGAGGTACATACAACCCAATTTCTGACCTTAGCAAATGGTCAAAAATTTCGAAAATTTATGTTCGCTAGATTTTGATCCTTAACGGTTTGTATTACAAAAATAATGATAAGAAACTAGACATGGGTGTATTTGGACCAAAAATGTGGATTTTAGAGCCAAAAATCGTGTTTTCGAGGTACATACCACCCATGACATCCCAATTTTGACCTTAGCAAATGGTCAAAAATTAATTTTTTTTTTCAGATTTTGGTCCAAAATCATAAAAAACTAGACGGGTGTATTTGAACAAATAATGTGGATTTTATAGCCAAAAATCTTGTTTTTGAGGTGCATATCTCCCATGATACCCCATTCTTAGACCTTAGCAAAAGATCTCAAAACTCAATAACTTGTATTTGCCAGATTATTATTTTAACGGTTAGTGTGTATAACATCGGTGTAGTTGGACAACAAATTTGTATTTAATTGCCAAACTAATGTTTTTGAGGTATCATGTAGCTTGTATGGTCAAGCGAGATTTATAGCCCTAATATATGCATTTTTTAACCAAATACACCTGTGTTTGGAATATTTTTACCAACAAAATTAGGTATCGGGCTTGAAAATGCTTCAAAAATATAGGTTTTTTTTCTGTAATGTATTTAGTGTTTTTTTAGAGCCCTCCTCTTCGGTGTGGGCCATGACACATCAGAAAGCCAGACAAGTGCAGCATTAGCTTCCAAAGCAGGGGAAGTTTGTTGGCCTGGGGTTAGATTAGGCGACCTGGGCAATTACAAAAACATGAACAACAATTGAGTGAGAATGAAATTCAATACGGACCTGGTGAATTCGTGGAATTGCAATTACAGTTGAGCCCCTGCAGTGAAATTGACCACAAGACGTGAGCAACATTTAAGCCTGGGTCCAATCCACTCTACCGACCAAAAATATCAAGAGAGCGGTGCCACAGACAAGCATATCTTCCCCAGGGCTATCCTGAATGCCGTCCATGAAGACGGACGTGTACTTGACCACTAACATGCCAAGGGCCAAGCGAAAGTACAGAGAATTCAACTGCCTTAAAGAGAGATACCCCAGCGACACAATATTCCCGAGAGTTGACAAATCCCGCAATGTTTCGGTTATACCGCAACGCTTCTTTCCGTTCACCAGGTCGCACTTCAAGCCCAACGTCAACGGCACCAGGAAGCACAAGTGTTCCAGCACCAAGAGACTCCCCAACCCATGCGTCAGCATGCAGATCTGCATATTGATCAGCGGCAATGGCACCAGCTCCAACACCGTCTGTGTCAGATCCCGCACCGTCTGAAACCTTCTACCATTTCTATTGCTTCCAAAGATCGCACAGAACAATCCAACGACTGCAGCAACTCCACCCACAATGCAAGCGATCAGAGCAAAGGGCTGCTCATCCAGCACCAGTTTACGGGCCGTAAAGCCCGATGATGCCAATAGCAGGGTATTATACGTGAATCGCAACCATCCGCCGGACTGTGGTTCGCTCATTGTAAGCAAAGCAACGGCATTAATTTGGACCGATATCGAAAATCACTGTGAACATTAATCAAAAGCTAAACTGATCTGTGGAAAAATCTGAAACTGTACTAACTACTTAAAACCTATTAAATTTTTGAAAATTTGTTTACAGCCGTGTTGCCAGACTTTCAAAACTTAAAATAAATCTGTTTTGCATTCCTTATTGAATAAAACATTTGCTAAATTATCTGCGTGTTATGAAGAGATTTTCAACAAGACTATTTAAATGCTAACATATGCAAACTCTGAATCTGATAACGCTAAAATAAAGTATCCGCAAAAAATTATATACTTTGAGACTGAGAAGAAACCTTTCAAAAATCTGTTAAGCACATAAGTGTCCTAATTTTATTAGTTTATACGCTGGTTTTGTTATTAAATTTTTTCAGAACCGGTCTAAATATTTAAAAAGCAAACTAAACACAAACTTGGGCAAACCCTTAAATGTCTAGGAATTTATTGAAAGGGAAAGAACCGTAAGCGCTTCTTTTTGTTGGTATTGTATTGGCATTTAGTTGGGTTTTTGTGAGGGTTGGAGGGCAGTTGGGAATGAGAATGGGATTGGGGCGGGGTGGGGGCTGGGATGCTGAAGCGTTTAATCGAAGAAAAGAAAACCTAGATTCCTTAAGAGCTTTTCGTGTCATTCCAGCGGCAGTTCCAGTTTCCATGCCCCAACGATGCGGATATGCAATGGGCAACGCCAATGGCAACACTTGAGCATGCCAAGCACGCAGCTCCCCCACTCCCGCTGCCACTCCCCCTCCCGCCTCTCGCCTCCCGCCTCACCATGCCATGCCTACTCCTCCTGCTCCAGGCATAAAGTAAAATAATAATTCAACTTTATTTGTGCCACACATACCTAGGCATGTGTGTGTGCGAGTAGTGGGGGTGGGAGGGAGTGGGGGAGGAGCTGCCAGGTTGGGGCAGCTGTTTCTTGTCAACACCAAGCAGCAGCAGCAGCAGCAGCAGCAGCAGCAACAAGAGCAACAACAACAGCCATGGCAAATTTAATCGAAAGCGTGTAATTGACCTCAGCAAATGGCGTCTCTAGGTCTGAGCAGCCGCTCAGCGGGGGATCGGGGGGATTGGGGGGATTGGGGGGATTGTTAGCTGTGGCAGGGCTTTGTCGAAAGCTTAGCCAGCTGCCATCAAATCATTATCAGTTAAATAAACGACAGCGCCAAGTTAAAAAGATAACGAAGTCGTTGTTAGTGTCGCCACACGGCAGCAGCAGCAGCAACAACAGCAGCAACAACAACAGCAGGAGCAGCAGCAGCAGCAACAGATGATATCTGCTCAGCAATGCGGCAGTTGACTCCACGCTCTATGCCTCCCCCTCCGCACCCGCCCGACTCCAGCTGCTCTCTTTGCAATAGACAGACGTAAGCCGCCTCGTTTTATGCTAATTCAAATGGAAATGGAGCCAGTCAGCAGCTGCCACTGCCTCAGCAGCCAGGGACGCACAGCGCAAGGGGGGCAAGGGGGCAAGAGACAGGAGGGGGGGTGGCAGCAGCTTTGTGGCAGTCGGGGCAGTCGTTGTCAACGGCAGTGCCAAAGCCCGTTTCATTATGCGACTGAATCGAGGCGTGGCACGCCGACTGTGGCGCCTTGATCGGCCCGCACAGATAGCAGCACATCCTGGCGTAGGGCGGGGGGCATGGCTCGCACTGCCACTCGTACGTAGCATGCAGATACACAGATAAATACACATGTAGAAAAAGTAACGGTAAAAGCAGCTCATCCAAAAGCAAACATGCGACTTGCATATTTGCAGTACTGCATTATCGATTAATCGCTGCTGCTACATATCGGTGCTATGAGCACTGCAGATCGAGATCCTGCAAACCTATCGACGATCGCTAAAGGCAGCCAAATGAGTTGCAAAATTAAGTGAATGAAATAAAATATGAATTATTCATGCATTGTTTTCATCTAACAACATTTGCTATGCAGCTGTGTTTTTTGCTGGCTTTTGTTGCAGTGTACTTGCACACATAAAGGAGCTGTCGAGGTCCTCATCGCATTCCTTGTAAGAGGCAAATTCGCCATGATTTTCATATAATTTCCGCATCATAAAGCTGCGAAAGTAATTTTCCACTTGGAAGCACAGCCCACACAGAAGCACAGAAGGACAGAGGGACGGAGGGACGGAAGGACAGACAGAACTGGAAGACTGCGAGATGAAAGTGTGAAACAAGCATTGGGCTGCAGATGGTGAGCCTTTAAAGCGGGCAGGGGGCGGGGCACATTGGTCCAAAAGTCTCAACTTTCATGCAAATGTGTGCCTGTGTGTGTCTGTGTGTGTGTGTGTTATTTGAGGCTTGTTTTTGTTGGCACATTGAGCATTTCGTGTTGTCACCTTTTAGGCGCACTGCAAATAGAGGCAGGGAGAGAAAGTCTGAGATTTCTCCCAATCCGACACATTAAATTCGACATCTCTTTAAGCAGGCGAGCACATAAGATTAGCCTAAGCAGCTGGGCACACACACACACACACACACACACACCCTCTTTCACACACACACACACACACACACACTTGCACACAATAGGGAGTGGCCGTCAAAGCAAATTTCATTATGCCGCTCACGTGCGAGACAACCAAATTCACTGCGAAATAAAGCAAAAAACGGAAAGCACAAGGAAGAAAGAAAAAACACACGACAACAAGAGCGAGACAGAGCGAGACAGAGCGAGACGGAGCGAGGCAGCAGGACAGGCGAAACGTAAGAAATAGAATATCGGAAGGAAGCGGCAATAGAAAACGTACAAAGCAAAACACGCACAAAAACTCTCTGTGGAGGCAACCAAAATGGAGGCGCCCCTACCCCTCCCCACTCCCCACTCCCCGCTCCACCACTCCCTACCCACTCCACTGGCAACGGAAGGAAGTCAGTCAATGCCCGCAGCAAAGGCCAGCAACAACAACAGCAACAGCAACACAACAAAACAAAACGACAAAGTAAACATAGAAAACAAAACAAGCCAAAAGCGAAAAAAAGAAAAGCAAAAGGAAACTCGACTCTCTTGCGCCTCTTGCAGTCGGAGATACGGAGAGAGACTTTACAAATGCCCTGCCCCACAACAACAACAACAACAACAACAACAACAGCAACCACAACAAGCGAACAGAGAAACAGAAAAAAAAACAAAAGCCAAATCTCGGCTAATTTTACAGGTGAAAGCAGGAACAGGAAATGAGCATCAATTTGGTTAAGCATAAGTCCAATGTCATAACAGTTAATTCGCACCATTTGAGAAATTCCCGTATTAACAACAGGAATAAGCTACAGTTATGCAGTTGTATGCCGTTATTTTTAAATTGTTTAAATAAAATATTCATATTATCAATGTTATTACTCAACTAGCAAGTTTAAATGCGAAAGCTAAAAAAAACGTTTAATATTATCTAAAAATAATTCTGTGGACAATCGGTTCCGCTTAATAAACTGGAGTCGTGTGAAGTCAAATCGGTTCGTTCTCAAATCTGCTAAGAAAGATCTAATCTCATTTCAGAACCCTTAAACGCTATCAGTAAATGCGAATTAAGTGAATATGCTTACGTTCCTAATTACATTATACAACTCACCTTATTTATCTTTATAATTCTTTCCACTGATTGACCAAAAATACGCTGTAATCTTATCTTTGATAATCGCTTACTGACAATATAAAAGTAAAGCAACTTTGGGTATTATCATTACGCAGATAATTAGATAAGCAGAAAATTCTAAACGGTTTTACAATCAGATAACTGATGAAACATTCAAGACTATAAATTAATCTTTAAGTACTTTGAATTTCATGTATATGCTTATTAGGATTTTATTAGTTAACTATGTACTATATATAATACAAACTACCTCAAAAAAAAATGTACTCATTTTCAAGTATCCACTTAAACACTTTAAACTTGCGTTTCTATTAAACAAAATGTTCTTTTATAAAGGCAGACTTCAGCTACACAGCTTTAAGAACCTAATTGACTTCGCCAAAGTTGCACTTCAAAAAAGAAACGGAAGCAGGTAAAATTTCCATGCTTATCAAGATGAAAACAATCGTAATCTTGCAATCTTTCATCTTTCAGCTTTCTCTGCATTGTATACAAAGTTCTTAGCATCATGAGCTTTGCCTCTGGCCCCGGGCAAACAGTGAAAAATTTAAATATATCGAAAGAAAGAAAGAAAAAAGTCGTTGAGACAGAGCACAATGTGTTTGGGGATTTATAAGTATAGCCCCGCAACAGAAACAGATAAAAGAATGCCAGAAACGAAAGCAAATAAATAAAACGCAGGCCGAAAGAGAAAAAAAATTTTTATAGTAAAAATGGCAAAGTTGAGTTAAACTCCAGAGGCAACTTGGGTATTTAGCAGCAATCGATTTTCGTTGATTTGGAATCCCAAACCCAATTCCAATACCGAAGAATATACCCAGAAAACAAGAAAGCCGAAAGCTGAAATTGTATTGTAAAGGAGAAGGCTCTTGTTTGTGCCTGACCTTTCAACCTTTTGCACAGGCGGCACGTGGCACGTTCCGATGCCCCTGATGCCGATGCCGACGCTGATGCTGAGGCTTTCAGTCAGGCTTCATCAGCAGCCGAACGAGCAACTCATCATCATCATCATTGTAGTCTGCAAAGTTTATTTAGGCAAGGCAACGAGCTACACTCTTCAATTTTATAGCAACAAATTTGCATCGTAAAAGATACTTGCAACTCCGGTGGGGCAGGGACATGGGGCGGACGAACCCATGCCTAGAGAGAGGGTACACTAGCCCCAAGACCCAAACTCAAACTCAAACCCGACCCGAAACTCACAGCAAAAACCAGACGATAAAAATACAAAACGTTTGTTTAGGCAGGCCCACGACCTGCCGGCTCCCTCCCCCCGCCTCCCTGCCACCCCAGCACATCCATCCACATCCCAGAGTCATAAACTAAGGACAAAATCGTAAAAAGTGAGCAGTTCATTTAAATTTTTAATATTTCGGCTCCGGAACCGACAGCAGCGACGTCAACGTCGACGTCGTCATCGTCATCGTCTCAGTTTTTGTTTTTTATATATTTTTTATATGCCTCGTCTATGGGTCGAGGCGTTTTGAATTTATGCCTTTAATTAAATACAATCTACCTAGGCGCAAGCAGAAACTTGGAATATATGCCCATCAAATAGAGCTCTCGCCACTTATGCCTTTACGACCAGGCAATGATTCTTTTTCGACTGTTTTCCCCCTCCCCCATTGCCCCATCTACACTCGGATTCTGATTCTGTTTCGGATTCTGTTTCCCGTTATTTTTGTTGTTGCGCTTGCCGTTTATTCAGCATCCTTCGCAGTGCTCCAACCGAACACGCACTCAGGATTTATTTTCACATTTATATGTACGTATGTATGGGGTAGGGGGTAGGAAAGGGGAGGTGGGAAGCGGGAGCTCGCGGGTATGTAAATTTTTGAGTAAAAATTCACTTCGTGATAATGGATTTTCCATGTCGCATACAACACCGCCGCAGTTGACGTCGCTGCCAGGCAGCCTGACAATGTTCTCAGCAGTGTTGCCCTTTCAGCTAATTTATGGCTAGATTTTGCGTTTTTAAACCTTCTACTTCGAAAATGTGTAAAGCCGACTATGAATTGGTGCAAATTAAAATTCGGTGTAACCAAAGTACAGTGTCTCCTACTGTCGGTTCCATCCCACTGTAGCCTTTTGTTAGACTGTTCTGGCCCGTCCTTACCTGGTTGTTTTAAAAGAGATTATAATTTTGTAAAATGTATTTTTCAAATAGACTAGGTAGCATTTTTTTAAAAACGGTTTTCATTTAAACCAAAACTTTGCTTAATATGAATAGAGTTACTGAATTTAAAAATCGTGAATTTATGTAATATATAATTATCATTTATTTACTGTGTTAGCAATTGTTAGCCCCGTTTTTGTAATAGCTTTTTTTGCATGCAGAATTCTGACAAGACTGGTTCCCAGCTTCCCTCTCTCCCTCCCTTCTCCAGACAGCGACAATTACCTCCTGTTCTCCCACCCCACCCCACACACTACCTGCCGCATCATATGCAGGAGGGTGGGGGGAGGGGGGGGGCTCGTGATAGATGGCAACCCTCAGTAGCTGCAAGTTTTGGGGGCACTTGAGCGCTGCCTGACATGTTTTGAAATGTGAATTCGGCTACATCACTACCCCCGCCACCCCACCACTTTTCAGCACATACTCACCTATACACCTCTGCACTCAGGCGCGCTCAAGTGTCAGAAATTTTTGACTAATACTTGTGCTCACTTTTGAGATTTATTCGTTTATTCGCTACGCCTTGACTTCTGGCTGCGTTGCCATATCCTAGGTCTCAATTAACTCTGTTGCTTGTTGGCGCTCTCGCGTATGCCCACGCACTGGCAACGCCGCGGGCGCTCTCTTGCGCGGCATTGCCAGCTGCAAGAAACTTGGCGCGCTCTCTTAGCGCGCAGGTTACTCTTAGTTGCCTCTCTTCGTCTGACAGTTTTATCATGTCTTTTGCGCTTCCTGTTTACACGCATTTATTTTGTTTGTTTGCTTTTGTTGTGGGTTTTTGTATTTCCTTTTTATTATTATTAAAGTTACATATGAACTTAATTTATAATCAGCAGCGCTGCGCCTGTTAATCACTTTCACCACGAAGTGTACAAAAATTAAAAAAACACAATGTGCAACGTTATCTGTATAATATTTATATTTAATTAATTTATATGGTTTATTTATTTAGTTTTGCATACGAAACTTGCTGAACTTCCGGTAGTAAAAGTGAAAAACAGGAACACCTCTGAATGAATTTTCTTTCTTTCTTAATTTTTTTGTTCTTATCCTTTTTGTATAATTTTTTAAATAATTATTTTTTTTAATTTTAATCAGTAATATTAATTTTATTTCTGTATGCCTTATTCTTTTTATTTACTTTTTGAATCGCTGACCCGCCCAGCTGCTGCCCCCGCTCTACTGCGCTGCGCCTGCTCCTGCTGCTCCGACCGCTTCTTCCTCCGTCCCTCGCTGCTCTGTCCCGGCTGTCCACAGTCCATCGTACGTCCTTGTCAGAAAAGCCCAACCCACAACTCCTTCCACACCGCACTCCTCTTCGTTCCGTTCCTATTTCTATGGCCATTCCATCATCTTGGCCTCCTCATCCATCATTTCTGTCTGCTGCTGCGACGCTTAGTTCGTTATTTTATAAATTAACAAATTTAGCTAAATAGTTGTAGTATTTTTGTTGTTCTTGCTGCTGTGTTTGCATGTTCCTCACCCCCTCACCCCCAACCCGGCCATCTTCCGTCTCGCAACAAATTCAATGCGTTCAGAGTAATTGTCCCTCGCTCTTTAGTCCTTCTCTGTGTCCTCTTCAGTTGTACAACACAAAATGCATCGAAATTTGTTATTTGTTATTGGTTGGTTTTCTTGTTTTGCTTCTTCTCTTGCATTATTATTATAATATTATTCTCTCCTTTTAATATTTTTGCGTTTTAATGTTGCTTTTGTTTTATTACTGTGTTTGTTGCTTCTGTTTATATTTTCTTTTGTTATAATGCGATGTAATATATATGTATGTATGTGTTTCCGTGTATGTGTGTGTGTGTGTGTGAGTGTGTGTGTGTGTGTGTAAATGTAAGCTGAACATTGTACCGAGAGAGCAAAAGCAGCTTAAAGGAAATAATCTGGTGTTCTTCGCGTTACGTGGGGCTCTCCGCGCCTTGGTGCTGGGTCGAATTGTAGGCTATAGTGGGAGAAAAGAGAGAAGTCGGTTAGTGGGATTACTCGACAAGAAATCAGCGGAAGAGAAAGGAGAGGGAAAGGGGAGAGGTAGGACCACTTACAATGAAAATTTAAGTGAATCATCCAGTTCCATGAGAGCCGCTTGATTACCGCATCTGTAGCAATAGTTTGGCGCTGAGAAGATTGTGACGACGTTGCGATCGTGACACCAGTTGTATCCCTCCATGACCAGCTGATGTGCACGCGAGACCAGAGTCAGGCCATTTGTATTATTGAACGTTTCTGATATATCCTGCAAGGGCAAAAACCAAATTAGAACCCTCATCCGGTTTGGGCTGTACGTCTGCCTTACCTGTCCAAATGTGTAGCCAGCTCCACGGGGCGAGATGCCCCAGCCGCCCCTGTCGTCGGGATCGGACCAGAGCAGATCGCACATGGGTCCTTCGTGGGGCACCTCCTGCAAGCGGTCCAACGCACGTATATGGTCCAAGCTATCAATCGAGGGACTCAGACCGCCGTGCAGGCAGAAGATCTGCCCGTCCACCAGCGCCGTCAGCGGCAAATAGTCGAACAAATCGGTAAAATACTTCCACACATTCGCGTTCCCGTACTTGCGCAGGCATTCGTCGTAGAACCCATAGACCTGTGTGATCTGGCGCGATTCGTGGTTGCCTCGCAGGATCGTAATGCGCTCCCGGTAGCGCACCTTCAGGGAGACAAGCAGCGTCACTGTTTCCACCGAATAGTAGCCGCGGTCCACGTAATCCCCCATGAACAAGTAATTTGTATCGGGCGATTTGCCGCCTATCCGGAACAGCTCCATCAGATCATGGAACTGCCCATGGACGTCTCCACAGACTGTGACGGGGCATTTCACCTCCTGCACATTGGACTCCTTCGACAGGATTTCCTTTGCCTGTTTCCAAACGAAGACGAAGAGACAGAAAAAAAGCATAACGATTAAAGATGAGCTACAGGTTATCGATAAGTGTTATCTATTGTTGTGAAATGGATTTATAAATGATGAATGAGTAGAACGGGAAGGGGGGAAAAACTTCCGGCAGAGGCAAGAGATTTCTAATCTCCTTCGATAGGATTTCCTATGCCCGTTTCCAGACGAAGACGAAGAGAAAGACAAAAGGATGACGATCGATATCGATAAGTGCTGTCGCAGCGTGTGTTGTGAAATGACGATTAAAACTGATCTACAGGTTATCGATAAGTTCTATCGACATGGAAATCGCAGCGTTTGTTGTGGAATGGATTTATAGCATAATTGGCTGATGGATGATGAATGAGTGGAACGGAAAGGGGACAAGCTTCCGGCAGAGACAAGAAATTTCTAATATTCATTTTTCTGATATTCTGTTTTCCACGCAAACTGCATTTTTGCTGTTTTACCTTGTCGCTTGCTTCCGCCAGCCAAGCCTACTGCTAAAAGCACTCTCTCTCCCTCCCACCTCTATCTCTCTCTCTGTCTCTTGGCATCACTCCGATGTCTTCCCCCCGCCCCGCTCACTAAAACTGATCTGTTCATCAAAATAGAACTATTGGGCACAACAAAACATTTACGTTTGGGTGACGCAAACATAACCCCACTTTACAGGCCCCAATCAATCGAAATCGGCAAATTGAAAATAATTGATATCGATGCGCTTCGATGTGAATATATATATATATATATATATATATGTATATATATACATATATCTATACGCGTGAGCTTTTCGTTAATTTGTTTAATTGAATGGAATATTGTTGGAAAACACACACGCACACAAACTCAACTCTTGAGGCAAGTGCAAGTGTGTGCGTGTGCATGTGTGTGCGCTGCATACACACAATAGTTATTCTAAGCACACACACCGACACACAAAGCATTAAGTAATATTTACTTGGCGTAAGTAGCAGCCGCATGACGCAGCTGCGCTTGGGCCAGGGGGACGGGGCAAGGCTGTTGCAGTTTTGCCTCACGAACAGCAACAACTACGCACGTTTGCCATTATCATTAACTAAACAAACGCTGTAAAAGTTGAACAAAAAAAATATAGAAATATTTCTTCTCGCCTAGGCATTACGCATCGATTTGTCTCACTTGCACTCGCGCGCAACTTTTCGGCCGTCTTGCTCACTCGAACAGCGGCGCTTGGCGTTGGAATTTACCAATATTCCAATATGGCGACGCCACAGCCGCTGCCGCGAGCGAGCGAGACAGCACATCATGATTCATGGGCTGCGGCCGCTGGCGCCCGAGTGTGAGCGAGAGCAGGCTAGGCACGCAACCATTTGCAAAATTGCATAGGCGAGGGGCAGAGGCGATGATGATTGAAATTATTTTTAAATCGGTTTTAGGGACTAAGGGCGAGCTGGAGGAGTCCTTACCTTGTCGCAGAGGGTGCGAACTTGTGTCTCTGTCAACTGATTGCATTCGTTTAACTGCTCAATCCATTGATCCAGGTCTTTTGTTGTTGCTTTATCTTCCATAGCAGTTGTGGAAGAAAAAGTCTCGTCAATCTTTGTCGACTCAATTTTGACGGCTTTTGCTAACGACGGGGGTAGAAAAATGTGCAGTTGTCTGCTGGTGTTTGCTTCACTTGTTTCTTGAAACTCTGCTCAAAATGCTGAAGCAAAATTTCGTTGCTTTTCACAGTATTCTCGTATTTTTGTTCACAAAAGCGACGACGACACGAAGTAAAATACGAAGGAAAGACTGAAATGTAGTGGCGGCAGCCGAGTCGCTTCCACTGTATATCGATGCCGAGAGCGTGCTTTGCAGTTATATCGATATATCGTTGAATTGCGACTCCACACGAGAATATGGAAACGCACCAGAAAAACACCAAACGCGGTAATCGTTGTGTGCTGTGTAAATAAATTTATCGCATAATTTCACAAATAACAAATTGTATTTTACTTGTTTTAGAACAATATCTTAGGTAACACACATTTATTTAAATCGGAAACTGCTAAATAAAAATATATTAAATGCTAGTGTCTGACGCAAAATGAAACGATACTAACGCAGCAACATATCGATACTGTGCTAAATACTGTGGAACAGAGTTGCTTGCCGAAGTATCGGAAATCAGTTATCGCAGTGAGACGGCCAAAGCTGCAAATTTAATCAAGTCATCCTAACAACGAGCCAGGAAAATAAATTATTAACTTTACAACTGCAACATGGAGACACTTCTGGGCATCAAGGGACCTGATTTTGTAATGCTGGCGGCAGACACAACCCATGCCAACTCCATAATTGTGATGAAAGAGGGTAAGTGGCTATAAAATGGATATGATAAAGATCGTCGCCGGTTTCGGCTAACAATTGTGCACAATAAAATATTCGCCAGATGAAAACAAGATCCATAAGGTGGCGGACAACTTGCTGATATCGACGATTGGCGAGTCCGGGGACACCGAGCAGTTCACGGAGTTCATCGCCAAGAACATTGCGCTCTACAAGATGCGCCACGGCTACGACTTGAGCCCCCGCTCCGCCGCCCACTTTACGCGCAAAAATCTGGCCGAGAGCCTGCGAAGCCGCTCCAGGTACCAGGTCTTTATGTTCGTCGCTGGGTGAGTCTTAGAGCAGTGTATAATGATATAATCTAACATAATCCTGCGCCTTCAGTTACGACCCCGTGGAGGGACCCGAGCTGACCTTCATCGATTATCTGGCCTCCTCGCAGTCGCTGAACTACGCCGGGCACGGATACGGCAGCATGTTCTGCGCCAGCATCTTCGACCGCTATTGGCACCCCAACATCACCCAGGAGGAGGCCTACGACGTGCTGAAAAAGTGCGTCCTGGAGATCCAGAAGCGTCTGATCGTCAACCTCAAGAACTTCAATGTCTCGGTCGTGGACAGCTCGGGGGTGCGCAACTTGGAGAAAATCACCGCCAAGGGCTTGGCCGATTATAATGCTGCTAGTTAGGTCATACATTTAATTTTTGGCATTTTAAATGCATAATTTGCAAAATAAAACAAGCATTGGAGTTTTGGTATTAATTTGTGTTTATATATCGGCTATATATCGCTGATTGTCGATAAAAAAATTCGTAATAGAAAGTTTCATTGAACGCATTTTCAAATTCGCTTTTTTCCAGCGAATTCTGGTTGTTTTTACAGTGCATATGCTAGAAAATTATTTAAACTGCGGGAATTTTGCTTATTTTCAATAATTCAATAATAATTTTGCTTAAGAATAAGTTTAACTGTTTTTCTGGGAAAAAGATAAGTTCACTGAACGAATCGTTAAAACAAAGTCTTTAAACAAGAATCAGTGAGTCAGTTCGTTTGAACGACTTCACACAACATTATTGGCTTTCCATTCACTACACAATCTATCCCACTGGACCAGGCGGCGAAGGTTCGCCAAAAACTATCGTAAACGAACTCGCAAACGAAAGAAAGAGCGAACCTACTGAGCCTGGCAACGTTATTCACCAAAAACCTTCGTAAACGATCTCGCAAACGAAAGAAAAAGCGAAGCTAGTCGCTCGTATTTCATATTCGTGTTCGTATTTTGTTCTCGTTTCATCGATGGTTTCCAATTTTGAAGTTTCAAAACCAGTTTCGATATATCGTTATAGAATCAACCAACTTAGTTTCATTAATTATGCCGAAAAAAACCGTTATTGCTGGTAATTGCTCGAAAAATGTAGATTTTGGGGCGAATATTGACATCGTTGGGATTTTAACGAAAAAAGCCAATTTTGTTGACTTCAAATGCGCATAGCTTTGCGAAAACGTAACCGACTTTCAAGCGATGCGTTTTTTGTGTTATTAATATATTTTAAGCCCTACCCCTAAAAAATATAGAATTTTCGTAAAAAAAATGTTTTTTAAAGTCGTAGGAATTTGTGGGTATTGTAAAATAATGCAGAAAAAACTAAACATGAAAGCATTTGTTCAAAAAGGGCAGATTCTAGGCCCAATATTGTAATCTTGGCGGAACTATCCCTCCTGAAACAACATGCTCGACTGTATATATACCCTATACATACTCCAAGTAATAAGCGTCACCGTGCAGTGAAACATCGATATATCGATATGATCTGAAAACATCGATAATATCGAACTTGCCATCGATAGCTTGCAGCTCTAGGCTGCTGCGTATTGTGCTTCTTATCAGCGCAGTTCGATTCGAGAACTTTTGTTTGTATTTCACAACCAAGTTTTGGTCAACAGAGAATCGCACGGAATGGAGGCGCCACCGGAGCACTGCCCTGGCGTGGAGAGCGAGCAGGCTGGCCGGGTCAGCGCCTGCGCCGGGTGCCCTAATCAGTCCATATGCAGCGATCCCAGCAAGAAACTGGAGGATCCCGGCAAGGCTTTGGTCACAGCCGCCCTGAAGGACGTGAAGCACAAGCTGCTGATCCTTTCGGGCAAGGGAGGCGTGGGCAAGAGCACCGTGACCACGCTGCTGACGCGCTACTTGGGACGCAGCTTCCCTGACAACAACTTCGGCGTGCTGGACATTGATATCTGCGGACCCTCGCAGCCCCGCCTCCTGGGTGCTCTGGGCGAGAGTGTGCACCAGTCGGGCTCCGGCTGGTCGCCGGTGGGCATTGACGACAACGTGTGCCTAATGTCGATTGGCTTTCTGCTGGGCTCCGTGGACGATGCGGTCATCTGGCGGGGACCCAAGAAGAACGGCATGATTCGACAGTTTCTGAGCGAGGTGGACTGGGGAAGCCTGGATCTGCTGCTGCTGGACACGCCGCCCGGCACCTCGGACGAGCATCTGTCCGTCGTAAGCTATCTGCGGGACGACTCGGAGGCAGCCCAATCCCTGCACGCGATAATTGTGACGACGCCCCAGGAGGTGGCGCTGCTGGATGTGCGCAAGGAGATCAACTTCTGCAAGAAGCAACGCATTCCCATACTGGGCGTCATCGAGAACATGAGCAGCTTTCGCTGCGGCCACTGCGGCAACAGCTCCGACATCTTTCCGGCCAAAACCGGCGGAGCAGCTGCCATGTGCGAGGAGATGAACGTGCCCCTGCTGGGCTGCTTGCCCCTAGATCCGCACGTAACGCGCGCCTGCGATGCGGGCGAGGATTTAACCAACATTCGGAATGAAACTACGGCCGCGTTGGCTGAGATTTGTACAAGGATAATGGCTAGCTTGTAATTGATTTTCCGATTATTAAAGTTACACACTAAATAACCGGCTATTAACTTAGGATTACGCTGTGCTCAGTACAGAGATCTCCTGGAGAGCTGGACGGAGTGTTTCGTCAGCCTCACTGACGGACTGCTCGGCATCAGTCTCCGCTTCCATGGCCTGGGACAGATCTGCCTCAGTCTCTGCTGGCTTCTCCTGCGGCAGATCTGTTTCTGCCCCTTCCTCTGCCTCTACCTCTGCCTCTGCCTGCACAGTGCCCGACGTGTCTGCTATGATGGCACGGGGCGCTCCCGGAGGGGGCATGAGCTCCGGCGGCTGATTGACCATGGGTATGCATCCGGTGCAGTCCTCCACCTTGTAGATGCCCACCAAATAGTTGGACAGTTCGAACATGTTCACGCGCAGCGACACGATGATAAACTGCGCGTTCTTGGTGCGCTCCTGAAATCAACAAAATTGGAGAGTTGATAGTAAGTTAATAGTTAATAGTAGAGTTAGTAGTTACCCTGATGTAATGACCCACGATGGAAACGTTCTTAAAGTCCAGCGCAGCGTCGATCTCGTCCATGAAGTAGAGCGGCGATGGCTTGTAGTAATGCAGGGCGAAGACGAGGGCCAGGGAGGAGAGTGTCTTCTCGCCACCGGACAGATTCGAGATGTACTTCCAGCTCTTCTTGGGCGGACGCACCGTGAACTGCACGCCCTCGGTGAAGGGGTCCATGGAGTCGACCAGTTCGAGATCAGCATCGCCGCCCTGGGTGATCATGCGATACATTTCCTTCAGCTTGCGTGTGATGATGCCGAATCCGAGGACGAATTCGGTGTAGCGACGCTTGCGCACGTCCTCGTACTTGTCACGCATCTCGTTACGCTTGGATGTGATGTCCTCCAGGACGCGGACGCGTTCCAAGTACACCTGGCGCTTGTCGGTAAACTCCTGGATGCGGTTCAAGTTGGGCTTCTTCTGCAGCTCCTCTTCGAGCAGCGTCTGCTGATAGCGCATGTCATCAGGGCTTTTGGCGTTCAGTTCCTCGTCCGTTAGGGTCTTTAGAGGCGCTGGGGGTTCTGCTTCGCCCGGTATGTCGTTGAGCTTGAGCGGTTTTAGCTGCTCCTGCAGATCCGGTATCTCCGACTTGAAGTCGTTGATTTTGCTAGCGATGGCCTGAACCTTCGACTCGAGTTCAATCCGTGCCAAATTGCGCTCGCTCTCCAGTTTGTTGAGCCTGTCGATGTCTTTCTTGACGTCCGATGATTGATTTTTGGCATTACCAATGGCCTCGTCCGTCTGCTTGGCCTGCTCCTCCAGCTGTTCCTTCTTCTCAGTGCATTGCTTGCGCTCTTCGTTAAGCTTGGTCAATTTATCCTCTGCGCTTGTTATATTCTCACGCAGATTCGTGTTGTTGTTGTTGAGTCGCTCGATTGTGCGCTCGGCGGTGGTCAGGGCCACGTTAAGGGAACGCACATGAGCCGCCAGTTTCTCGATCTGTTGGGTTGCCTTCTTGAGCTTGGCATCCACAGGCTTCACGATTTCCAAGCGCAGTTTATCGTATGACGTCTGCACCTGCTCGATCTTTGCACTTGTGTCTTGTTCCTTCTGCTCCCGCTGCTCCAACTGAGCCTTGGCTTCTTCTATGTGCGATTCATGCTCCCGGACTGCAGCCTCATCCGTGGTGTTGTCCTGCATGCGTTTGTGCTGCGCCTCCAACAACTTGCGGCTGCTGCTCAGCTGCTGCTCCTGCGACTTAATGCTGACCTGAAGGCGTTTGTGCTCGGTCTCACTGCGCTGCATGTTCGTCTGCAGCATTTGTATCTCGTGCTCCAATCGTCCCTGCTGCTCCTGACAATAGTTGATGCGATTCTGCAGATCATCGGCCTGCACCTGCATGTCCTCCAGATCCTTCTGGGAGACCAGCGACTTGTTCAACGACTCCGCCGTCTTGGTGCGCACCTCAGTGCCCATTCTGCCGCGACTGGGGCGATTGCCACCTCCGGACATGGTGCCCGTTTGCTCTATGATATCTCCACGCAGAGTGACCACGCGAAAGCGGTCCTTTCCATACGCAATGCGGGAGCCCTGCTCCAGATCCGAGGCCACCAGAGTATTGTGCAAGGCCATGTAGAAAGCGGTCTTCACGCGCTCGTCCTCCACTTGCACCAAATCAAACAGACGGGGCACATTCTCAGGACTGAAGGTCAAAGCATATAGATAATTATTGTTATTATTATTGATTGGAAATAACCCCCTACTTTGATCGAAATAAAGTCGATTATGAATCGAGTGTAATTTAATCGAATCCTGTTTCAATCAATCAATGTATCAATAGGTTGAAGGAAAGCCACAGTTTCCTAATCTAACTAACGTTTCGTTGCCCCTGAATCCCCTGAATTTGCTTTAAATGCTTTTAACAATGTATTGAGCAAGTTTGAGCTTACGTTTTAATCGGATAATATTTGCTTCGCCAGTGCTCCATGCGATTCAAGGGTATGAAGTTGGCGCGTCCCACATTGTGATCCTTGAGCGCCTTAATCGCAGCCGTTGCCGTATCGTAGTTGTCCGTGACAATGTTGTCTAGACGTCCACAGGCCGTGGAAATGGCGATATCGTACTTGGCGTCAATGCCACCCAAGTCGCCCAAGCGTCCCAGAATGCCGGGGATTTTGCCTTCGCTCTTCTGGCGCATGAGGAAGTTCAACACCTTGTCGTTGGAGCGTTGAGCTTGCATGTTGGTGGAGCGTTCGTTGAGCTGCAAAGAGGCGGAACGTACACGTACAATATCACAAATACGTAGGTCGTATACAGAGTGGTTACCTCCTCCCTGATTTTGCCGAGTTTTGTGGCCAGATTGCGCTCCTCCTTGTTGAGCTTGTCCACCTCGCTGGCCTTTTGCGTGATTTCTTGCTGGAATTCTGGCTGCTTTGTCATGATTTCCTGCACTTTGGCGCGATTCTGCTGCAGATTCTGCTCAGCTTCCTCAAAGGAGCTTTTCAGTGTGAGGTATTTGCGCGTTTCGCTTGTCTCCGCCTGCTTGAGGATCTTCAGCTTGGACTCGTGCACCAGCAGCTGCTCCTTGGCCTGGTTGACGTGCTCCTTGAGACCTATGAGCTCGTCACTGTATTTCAGACGCTGTTCCATCAAAGGCGCCGCCTTTTCGTTTAGTTCGCTAAGTGCCTGCTCCAGCTGCTCGCTGAGAGCGAGCTTCTCCTTCTCCAGGCGCTCCATCTTGTGTTCGCTCTCCTTAATCTCCTTCGAGTTTTTCTCCGGCAGCTGATGCAGTGTCTCCAGTTCCTTGTCGTTCTTCTCGATTTGAGCCTTGTCCTTCTTGCGCTGTTTGTTCGTGCTCTCCATGATACTCTGCACCTCGGTGTAGGCGCGCTCCGCCACCACAATTTGCTTCTTCACATCGTCACGTTGCTTGACGAGCGCCTCGAAGGCTCTGTGTGGAGGATGGGATTAGGAAAAGTCCTTAAGATTCTATTAGCTTTGTTAACTTACTGGACCTCCTGGCGTATTATTTCGGCCTTCTCATCACGCTCCTTTTTGACCGCCTCGGTGCCCTCATCGTGGGCTTTCAGCTCTTCGGTGCGTGCTTCGTGCTCTTTGGTCACTTCCTCCAAGCTTTGTTTGCGCTCGCTGATTAATTTCTGGATGAGCCAGTTTTTGGTGCGCATCAGTTCGTTCTCGTTGCGCAAATACTCGACGGCTTCGTTGTAGGGCCCCTCCAGATCCTTCATCTCGCGCTCCGCCAGCTTGCAGCGGTTGTGCTTCTCGGTACGATCGTCCGTCAGCTGGTCTACGCGCTGATTGATCTGCTGCAGCGGACGTATGTAGCGCTGGGTGCCAATGATGTCCTCCAGGTACTCCAGCATGCCAGTCTCGTTCTCGTGCTGCCCCTTCGTCTTCATCATCGCTATGGACTCCACCTCGCCCTGTAGTATGAGGAAGCGGTTGTGCTCCAGATCGACGTGGTGATGCTTGAGCAGCTTGGCCACATCCCGCAGCTGGCAGCGCTGCTGATCGATCTGGTAGTAGGACGAGTTGTCCGACATCGCCGTGCGCTGCACCACAAACTGCGAGCCGGGCACGATCTCGCACTGCCCCCCCGGCTTGTCCACAACCTGCTCGAAGTGCACGGCGACGGAGCAGCTCCTGAGATTGGGAAAGCGATGCGAATTGTGTATCAGCGTGGAGAGCTTCTTGCAGCGGATGCGGTTTGCCCGGCAGCCAAACACGAACATCATGGAGTCGATGACGTTGCTCTTGCCGCTGCCGTTGGGTCCGATGATGGCGGTGAACGAATGATGGAATGGCCCCAGCAGCACTTCGCCCGCGTAGCTCTTGAAGTTGTAGTTCATGATCTTCTTGATGATCAGGCGCGGCCCCACGCTCTCCATGGAGCAGTGCGGCGGCACCGGCGGCGGTATGTAGATGTCCCCAATGCGCGTCCCGCCCGCCTCGTCCTCAAAGATCATCGCATCGTCCAGGGCGTCCAGGGCAGCGGCCTCCTCGGCTTCCCTCTGCGCCTTAAGCATCTGTTGCTGCGTCTGTCTGACGGGGCCACTCGCGCGCATGGCCCCGCGTCCCGTTGGTGGAGACTTGCTGGCATGCATGCCTGCGATGTATTCTCCAATATAAAATAGTCCCAATATAAATAATATAATGGCGTCTATCCTTAAAAAAAACTATGCTTTCTGGCGCTAAACCTAAATATGACGCTACTGATGAATTGCAAATCAGACAGCGCACTCTGGCGGAAATTTTGTGAAACTAAAAACTACAGGGTTTTGATCAAGTTGGCAGCGCCTAATGTCTAGCAACTGTACGCGGGCATTTAAAAGTGCAATTTAAAATGTTATATTTTGTTTGATGTAAGACGTGTAGATTAAATGCTATAAGTTAACATTTTTCTTGCTATTTTGGCTTTCATAGATATGTGGTTGAAATTTTTGGTTTGTGTAGGTCTTGAAATTTAGTGTTTCATTTGTTTTTAAATGCGTAAAAAACTATATTAAATATTTAACAGAAACAAAAATAAAATGTGCTCCCAAACACGAAAAAAAGAGAGGTATACAAAGAGAGAGAGAGAGAGAGAGAGAGAGAGATAGAGAGAGAGAGAGAGAGGGAAATGAAAAATAGTACGACTTGGAGAGATATAAAAAAGAGTAAACTAGAGTAAGAGAGACACTCTCTGAGAGACGGAGAGCGAGCTTTCTCCCTTGCCGGGACAAATGCAGAGATCTTCGCCTATATAGGCACGTCGTCGGCTCCACTTGCCACAGTTTGTTTCGGACCGCGGCCAACGGCAACTCGCCTAAAATTCGCTTACAATTCGTGCCGGTTATTTAAATGTGAAGAAAGAAAAGCGAGAAAAATACAATTATTATTGCGCACGCAAGAGTGGAAACTCGCATTAAGAAATGATGTTTAGCGGGAGGGAAAATGCAAATGTTCAAACTGGTTTCACAGTCAAGGTCGATACTTCCGCCGCCATTGATTACAAACAAAACCGTTACAAGCGCCTCTCCTTATCAGTTCGCAAATCTATGCATTCATCGACAGTCGTTGTTGTTGTCGGCCTCAGCATTGTTGTAGCTGCGATTATGTCGTCGGATGCTTCCAGCATAGGTAATTTCTCCGCTTTTGTTTGACACCAAAAATGTTTATCGGCTGCGTGTGTTGCTGTCCCCCTCTCACTCTCTGTCGCCTCTGTCCGTGGGCTTGGGTGTGAAAGTTGTTGATCTGTTTGTTATATAATAAACTACACCGATTGCTGTTGCCAGAGGGGGGCGGGGCGGTCGGGTCTCGGCACTGTGTGCATTGAACCCCAATGACAGTTGCTGAAATTTTCCTGACCTCTGCTCACTGGCCAAGCCCCCGCCCCGCTTCCCGCTCACCACCCATGGCTTCCTCTTTTCCGAACTCAAACTATGGCAAACTTACTTTCTAAATGTTGTGGAAAACGCAGGAAATCTTGAGATCTTGCATCTGTTGCATGCGTCGCGCTTGCCCAATGCAATCCGCCTAAATTACGATCTGCTTTGGCCATAGATCTACTTATGTTGCAAATGCAATTGGACTTGTTACCTCCAAAAGCAGCGAAAAATACATGGGCGTAGTGTGATATGGGCGTAGTGTGATATGGAGTGAAAATTATTTCCAGAACTATCATATTTGGAAAAAACTTAGGAGTTGAGAAACTCAATTAAAGAAAGTCCAGTATTAAGTTATTAACCGAATAAAGCCATATTAACAATTGAACATCTCACATGCAAAACATTTTATAAATTATTTAGAATTTCCCTAAATAAAAATAAAAATTTCTATGAAAATGATAATATTTTGCAACAAAAAGTTAGAAACAATTTATGTATACATATATATATATATATATATTGTATATTATTTATTTATAATAGCTCGAAAAGATCTTGTGGCATCTTGAGCAAATTTAAAATGAGAATTTAGAAATCTATGCAGTGCTATTATTTATTTTGTTCTGTATTAAAATATTTGTTCATTTTAAGTTGTGCCTGAAAAATGTCTCAGACTATAATCCCTTTAATTTTCTTTAATCTCCCCGGTGTTCCCCCTGATAAACCCCTGCCCACGCCCCTGTCCAACTCGGCCTGCGTGCGCTAGGCCTATTGCGAAATCCATCACCCAGCTCCGAACATGGGCCAGTCGTAGTCCATCGGTTGGCATCGGCTGCCTCGTGGGTTGGACGTGAGCAGTTGGTTTTTGGGTCAGCGTATTAATTAGTTTTTGTGCTCTACGGTAGTAATTATACATGTTCATACACGATGTTGAATCTCACACACACATCTCGACCTGCTTTGCAGACAATGCCCACAAACTGGAGCGGGTGGCGGCAGCTGCCAACATCAGTCGTCATAGGCGATCCACCTCCTCATCCACCTCCTCCTCCCAGTCCGCTTCGGCTGCTTGCATGCAAGATGCACGCTTCTATCGCAATCCGAACCGCCCGGTGCACAAGATATGGACGAACAGCGAGTGCGCCAAGTATTTCCTCTGCCTGGATGGCGAGGTGTTCGAGTTCAAGTGCTCGGAGGGACTGCTCTTCGATGTGATGCGTCAGATCTGCGACTTCAAGGCGAACGTGGACAATTGTGATGTCAGCGCCGAGACGCCGCCTCCCAGGCCTCTGCTGGAGATGGCCGACTGTGCGGATGAGCTGCAACTGGGCTGTGCTGACGGCACCTGCCTGCCCCAGGACTACTTCTGTGACGGCTCTGTCGACTGCCCAGACGGCTCGGATGAGGGCTGGTGTGACATGGAGCACGATCCGAACGCATCCGGTGCCTGTGATCCCCGCCATTGCCAGCTGCCCGATTGCTTTTGCTCCAAAGATGGCACAGAGATACCGGGCAATCTCTTAACCCATACCGTTCCCCAGATGATCCTCCTGACCTTTGACGATGCCATCAATCACGACAATTGGGAGCTCTTCTCCAAGGTTCTGTTCACGCCAAATCGGCGGAATCCCAACGGCTGTGCCATCCGGAGCACCTTCTACGTCTCGCATCCCTATACGAATTACCAGTACGTGCAGAAACTATGGAACGATGGCCATGAAATTGCCGTGCACTCGGTGACGTAAGTAAGCCTTTAAATACCTTGCTATACCCTGTACCCTAATGGATCCCACGTGCACTTCCAACCTTATATCCCTATATACATTTCAGGCATCGCGGCCCAGAGCTCTGGTGGTCCAAGAACGCAACCATTGAGGATTGGTTCGACGAGATGGTGGGCCAGGCGAACATAATCCATAAGTTTGCCGGGGTGCGCATGGCGGAGATACGGGGCATGCGCGTTCCCTTTCTCCGTGTGGGCTGGAATCGTCAGTTCCTTATGATGAAGGAGTTTGGCTTCGTCTATGACGCCTCTATGGTGGCGCCACACTCCAATCCCCCGCTCTGGCCCTACACGCTGGACTTCAAGATGCCGCACAGCTGCCTGGGTGCGAACCAGAACTGTCCTACGCGCAGCTATCCCGGCATCTGGGAGCTCGTCATGAACCAGCTGGAGGCGGGCGAGGGAGAGTACACCTGTGGCATGGTGGACAGTTGTCCGCCCCACCTGACGGGCGAGGATGTTTACCGCATGCTCACCTACAACTTCAAGCGCCACTACCTGAGCAATCGAGCGCCCTACGGCCTCTATTTCCACTCCACGTGGTTCAAGAAGGTGGACTATCTCAATGCCTTTCTGGTAAGCAGCTCAATCGATCGACCATTTGATCATGACTAACGAAATGTCCTGCAGAAATTCCTGGACGACATGCAGAAGTTACCGGACGTGTACTTTGTGACCAATCAACAGGCCATTCAGTGGATGCGGCAGCCCACGCCCAGCAACCGGCTGCATCAGTTCGAGCCCTGGCGCTGCCAGGACCGCAAGCAGCTGGAGCCCCACGAGCAGGTGTGCCAGGTGCCCAATGTGTGCAAGGTGCGAAGCCGGGTGCTGCAGGAGGATCGCTATTTCTACACGTGCATGGAGTGCCCGGCGCAGTATCCCTGGATACGCAACGAGTTTGGGCTAGAATAGTCCGTTAATTAGCTTCAAATTGTATTTATATTATCATACATGTATTTCGGCATTAATTTAGTGTATACGCAAACCGTTCGATAAGAAAACCTAGCCTAAAACCGCTCCTACTGCGTTATAAATGGATTGGCAATGGACTCGACCCCGTCCTGCGGGCAGATTAGCACCAGAGCCGTGCCGCGACAGACAACCAGGCCCAGACTGCGGGTGGAGTCCTCCGTGAGCTTGTAGGGCTCATCCGAGTCCCGTAGGTACTCCACTGTGTTGTCCAGCACCAGATTCAACAGCGCATCGTAGCCCTTTAGTATGCCGGACGCTTCGCGGCCTCCGGCGAATTTCACGCGGATCTGCTTCTCCAGGTATTTGGAGAGGTCCAGAATGGACTCCTTGCGGCGCTTTTCCTTGCCGTCGTTGTTGCCACCTGTCTGGGGACAAGTGTGATTGAGTATCCAACAAATATTAATAATTTCTATCTAAGCTTACCTTCTTATCTGCCATTTTTACCAAATGTTTGCCGGTTTGCTAAACGTACACACAGCAATGCTTGCGAATGGATATCGATAACTGGCGGTGCGGGAATGCGACTTCTAACAAGAGGGAAAACATCGATAGTATCGATTGTTGCCAAATCCGATTTCTTCCCGCCAAATCTGGCTAGAAAACAAAAATTGCAATATTTGCAAATTGTTCAAAAACCTATTTCAATGTGTTTTTTGGAATATATAAATGCAATGGTAAAGGGTATATATTCTTAATCCATATTGTGACATGTCTGCGATTTTTGTACGCTGTGCTCACGAAATGGCTAAATGCAAGGATAATTTTAGATATGTCGTTGTAAAACCAATCGCCCTATCGTTGACAAAAACATCAAATTACCAGCAATAAACAAAATCAGAGTACAATTATTACAATATCACAGTAATAACTATAATAAATAATATTTTGTTTTTTGGCTGTTTTTGCTTTGGATTTTTCATTTCATTGCCGTGATTAATTATCGATAGCAGCATTTGCATCTGCTATCGACATTGTGCCATCGCCAGCGCACACTCCATTTTGTTTTCTCACGATACCAATACCGACACGACGCTCGCAAATTGTATTGAAAAAAGTTGGAATTTTTCATATTTTTACAGAGCGCATTGTCGTAACTGAGTGTTTAAAACAGCAATCATACAATGGGTCGCAAAAAGAAGAAGGCATCGAAGCCCTGGTGCTGGTATCCTTTTCAAACAAAGAAAACAAAAATTTGGTTGCAGGCGCCGTCTTCGCTCTTTGGCCATGTGTGTGTGTGTGTGTGTGTGTGGGTGCAAACCACACAGAAATTTGTGTATACACATACCAATGTGAATTTATATAATTTGTAGTTTTGCCAAAGTCGAGTCCATATTATTTTCTTTCCTTAACTCAAACGCTAACTAATTTAGGTACTGCAACCGCGAGTTCGACGATGAGAAGATTCTGGTGCAGCACCAGAAGGCGAAACACTTCAAGTGCCACATATGCCACAAGAAGCTGTACACGGGGCCGGGTCTGTCGATTCACTGCATGCAGGTGCACAAGGAGACGGTGGACAAGGTGCCCAACTCACTGCCCAATCGTTGCAACATCGAGATCGAGATCTTCGGCATGGATGGCATTCCGGCGGAGGATTTGCGGGACCACGAGCGGCAGAAGAACGGCGGAAAGTCGGATTCAGACGATGACGAGCCGGCGGCAAAGAAGAAAGTTGAATGTAATGAAAAGCCTACTTTGAGCTATATGCAGACCATTAATCTATGATAACCCTTTGTAGATCCCATGTCAGTGCCGCCTCCGATGATGATGCCGCCCAATATGATGCCGCCGCATATGCTGGGTCAGTACGGCATGGGCATGATGCAGCATATGCCACCCTTGCCTCCGTACCCCATGCCCATGATGCCGCACATGATGCCGCCGCGTCCCATATTCCCAGCTATGGCAACCACGTCAGCGGCAGCTGCCGCCGCTGCTGTGCACCATCAGCAGCAGCAGCATGCCGCAGTTATGGCTCAGCATAAACCCACGTTCCCTGCATACAGGTAGATGGACGATATCTTTGTTTAGCGCTCCATTTAACGCATTTTATTTATAGCAATGCTACCATAAGTGCTCCTCCCACCACCAACAATGCTGGCGTCGGCGGCGGCGGTGGTGGTGCGACGTCCAACGCTGCCCCTGCAGCTCCACCCGATCCACATAATCTGCAACGGCCCCCCAATGCTGCAGCCGGTGGAGGCAACTCAGTTGTGGCTGCGGTCAGCACAAAGATCATGCATCCAGCGGAAGACATAAGTCTGGAGGAGCTGAAGGCCAGACAA
Organism: Hypselothyrea guttata; assembly: GCA_035045125.1. Taxonomy (NCBI): domain Eukaryota; kingdom Metazoa; phylum Arthropoda; class Insecta; order Diptera; family Drosophilidae; genus Hypselothyrea; species Hypselothyrea guttata. The sequence goes on along the minus strand of JAWNNJ010001764.1, from coordinate 186,566 downwards.
CCCAAGTACCAGGCGCGCGTGGCTGCGGCGATTGTGGCCGCCACTGCAACGCCCAGAAACAATAGTCCCAGCACGAATAACGGCAGTGCCGGGCCAGGCAGCGGAGGCAGTGCAGCCTCATCCATGCCCTCAACACCGCCGCCGCCATCGCTGTCCGGCATTTCGCCAACGGGCAGTGCAGCGGCCGCTGCTGCCGCTGCCAATGCGATTGCTGTGAGCACAGCCATCTCCAAGGCACAGGAAGTGAGTTCTTATCATAGTTATAGAAACCATAGTCAATATAAATGAGCAGACGCCGACTCGGACTTGTACAAAAGACAAAACGCAGACAGACAAAGGAGTCCGAGTCCGAGTCAGACGCCAATTCCGACTCAGACCTCGACTCCCATACGGATAAACAGATACAGATACCGTTGCAGTTAAAGCTATACCAATACATTTAAAGTTGGATAAAGTTCAAGTTCAAGTAAACCAGACACAGATCGAAGACTCTGTGGCATTTTATGAATTCCAATTCCATTTTGATTCACGTGGGACATTCTATAGTTTTGTTATAATGTATACCATTTGTTTTGATTATGAATATAAATATTATTATGATTAATGTAACTTAATTCAATTATTTTTGCAATTTCGAAGCGTGCGACAAATGGAACAGCATAGCAAGTTGTAAACGAAAAGAAGTTTAAGCAAAACATAAGTTTAAAGATAAAACAAAACAAATATCTTAGCATATAGTATGATATATGTCTGTACAATTTTTTAATTAAACAAACAAAATAATGGCAACAAAACATGAAAACGCCGGCTTTCAATTTACCACAAATTTACCATCTAAAAACAGCGAAAACAATAAACGAAAACAAACACTCGCCTCGTCCTCCAGCGAGTGCGCATTTCGAATTTGCAAAGATATTGAACAACTGAGCAGAGTTCAGAGTATAAACGACAAATACTTCCCAAATCCAATCTATTTACAGACCGCCGCTCTGGTGGCCGTCGCTCAGGCACACGCCCAGGCCCAACAGGTGGCCCAGGTGCAGGCCGCGCATGCCCAGCACATGCAGGCCCAGGTGCAGGCCGCTCAGGTGGCGCAAGTTGTGGCCGCGCAGCAGCAACAGCAGGCGCAGGCCCAGGCCCAGGCTCAAGCTCAGGCGCAGGCCCATGCGCAAGTGCAACAGCAGCAGCAACAGGCCCAACAGCAACACCAACAGCAGCAGCAACAGGCGCAGCAGCAACAACAGGCCAAGCAACTGGAGGAGCTCAATCGCGCCGTGATGCTGCAACGCCTCCAGGCGGCTCGTCAGCCGGCTAATCATGGGGCGGCCGCAGCGGCAGCAGCAGCCGCTGCCGCTGGCCTGGGCATGGTAAGTCTGTCTTTATTTGCGATCAAGTGCCAAGTGCTCAGTGCTCAGTGCACAGCGCTCGCTGCCAAAAACGACATCTCTTTTCAAATCTTGACTAAAAGAAGCAAAGAATATAGTGTATATTTCTCGGTCGCAACTATTGATCTCCTACCCTCAAGCGCTAAATATGGTCGTCTCTCGGAGCTAAGGCTAGGGGCTAGCATAGCGCTAATAACTTAAAACTCATCCACATTAATAAGTCGCGCTCACCTCTCCCATTCCATAGCCAATCGAAGATCACATGCGCTAAGCATAGCTGTACTGTGGGCAGTCGAGACTCTTTTAAAAATACATTTGACAAAAACATATTCCTTAAAGCGTTTTCTATTAAGGGTTTGTTTTAATTTTAATTTTTTATTTTTTAATAGTAATTTTATTATTTTTCTGTACAGGATTTTTCAAAAACACTTTAATTTCTGATTTTGTGATTTCTGTAAGTCGATTATTATTAATTTATTTTTAGCATAGTCAAGGCAAAATATGAAACTGTTTAAAAATTCAGTTCAAGTTGTAGTTTTATGATATAAAGGATTTATTTTGTCAATATTACTAATATTATTGCAATAAAATCGATTTTCATGGGTCCACTATACAGTTAGCTCCGTCTATGATAGATTTTCGTCTAGATAATTAAGCATTCGATCATCACATTATCAAATATCTACACCCATGTCTCTGCCATCTTCACTTTCAGAACTAGTCAAGCTCAAGCACCTCGTATAATAAGCAAAAAACAAAAGAGAACAATATTCAAAACAAAAATTTGTTAAAATGATTATCTATAAAGTTAACAAATTGCAGTTACAATTGCAGTGCAGTACAGAGTGTTGAAATGTTGACAAACAGGGCCCATACTACAGTATGTATTTTTTTACACTTTCCATATACTACTCAATATCTAAAAACTTAATAATAAAAAACGAAAAAAAGAGGAGAAAATAGCAAATGCTAATGCGTTATTGCGAAAGATAAGTAAATCCCAAAACTTCCACTCTATATATACAACAATAATATTGCTAATGTAATATGATACTCGTAATCGTACTCGTACTCCTACAAATTTACTGTACTCAAGTATGCAAGTATTACTCGTAGTAGCCTAAGCAAGTTCCCCAACCCAACAAAAAACTAAAGAAGAAAACATCAATTCAATCCACTGCATACTATTTTTACTTCAACTCCTAACTACTCACAACCACATCCGTAATCGTAATAGTGCTGGTAAAACATCGAAATATCGAACTGTGATATTCCAAAATATTGATATACGGACGATAACATCGATATATTTTTATTCTTACAAGAAATCCACGATTTCCTTCGCATGTTAAAACCAGAAAAGGAAAGAAACACCTAAAACTATAAATACATTTTGAAACAGCACTTATTTTGCGCTTACCCACCATTAACTAACTTTAATAAATTGGTGCTCTCAAGGCTGGTTCGTCTTTCTAAAATTATTTATTCATATTTATTTAAACGGTAAGAATATCGAATTATTAGGAATAAATCGATCATATCAATATTTTACCAGTACTTATCCATAATCCATCATATATCTTTATCCTGATCCCATCGACAAACAAAGTCATAATGGTAAATGTTCCATACGTACGTACTGCCTTGCAAGCACATTCACGTTTACGCTTACGCTAACGTAACGTAACACAACGTAATGTTGAGAGTTGTTTAACTATAGTTATGCAAGCCATGTAAGTACATTTTGTCTAATTAATTCTATTAAAAAATTAATTTGAACTTGTCGTAATGGTTGCTGCGTTGGTTGGTTAATGATTGATTGATTGATTGATTGGTTGGTTGATTGACTCATTCATATCCACACACAGACACACACATCCACAGAGCTACAAACACCAGCATTGAAAGATATTCCTATACTATATATCCATATAAATACTGTATCTGTATATGACTATATATATCTGTCACAAAGCGATATACACACACACACACACATACAAACACATCGTCATATACACACACTGTCATATTCCAACAAAAAAACCGAAATCCGTCTTTATCTAAGTGTTTTTTGTATAATGTACTATTATCGTATTTTACAGTTTATCTTTATCTAACTTTAGATGTATTGTTTTTACATTATTTCCACTATCTGTGCTCGCGTATCCTTTTCTCTTTTCTCGATCCCGCTTACTCTCTGTCTCACACTAGCTACAAATTTTCAATTTACCCAAGCTAAGCTCTTAATTCGGATCTCATCCTCAGTCCAATTACAAATTTGTAAAAAAAAAAAACAAACATTAATTCGGTGGCGTGACTTCTTCCGTTATTTTTAGTCGTTTATAGAGCTGAATTGCATATAACCAATGTATGTTAATCCGATGTTAATCCGATACATCAAATAAAACATCAATGTTTGGCTTAGCTTAGTATAGCCGAGTAATATATTGAGAATATTCTTTATACGGTGAACTAAATATAAATAATTTATATATTTAGTTTTTTGAATTTATCTCCAGCATTTCTCTCCTTTCCGATCCTATGCTCTATAACATACAGTACTACTAAACATATCGGCATTCTGTCTAATCGAATACAAACTCACCTGACCTTAGTCTAAGCACTTTATCAAAAACTAAAAGAACTAATAATTGGAACTTGAACTCTGTCTGGGTTAGTAGACAAATACATAAACACTATTTATATATAATTATTTTTGTAATTCTCTACAAACTACTTTTACTAAGTTGATTTTAATTGAATTGTTTAAGTTGCTTAGAGTCGAGTGTTATCAAAAAACTCTATCTCAAACGTTAAGGTCGAGGAGATCGAGTGTGTCATGTATGTCGATCTCCTGCCTAAACTTATCCCCTTGCACATGCCCCTACATCGTGGTCAGTTCAGTTTTGCGAATTGTAAGTACGTTTACTTTGAATTGTATTAATTTTTGTCTATGTATTATACTGTATTCAGTTGGAAACTATTTCTAAAATAATCATAATTATTTCTATTATGTTGCGAGAGTTTTATTTACAATATAAACAAAGTAATTTGTTTGCCATAAAAGCAAAGCAAAGAGAAAAGTTGCGCTCTCTCTATGTCTCTCTCTCTCTATATACATATTATAAAAAACTTTATATATACTTATAACTCTCATTGTAATATTCTAATGCGATGCAATAAATTTCAATAAGTACATACACTCACACACTCTAATACACACACACCTAATCAATTTATTCATTTATTGTTTAAGTACGCAAAAATAACTTATAATTAATATATCTTAATACCAACAACATAATAATAATAAATTAGCTACGTTTGTGTACAATGGCTTTAATACACACTCACACACACACACATACACACACATACACACACAACCACACACATACAGAGACAACTATAAATTGCCTACCAAGTGCCCTTAAAATGTTACTAACTCTCGACTCTCTTCCATGCTCTCTTTCTCTCTCTCCCTTCTGTATCTTTCTCCGCGCCTCGTCGTAGATGCCACTTCCATCTCCCATGCAGCTGATGCAACCGATGCTGCGACCTGGCACCGTGGCCATAGGACCTCATGGCGCTCTCATAGGTGGCAACATGCTGCGTCCAGCTCCACTGGCCGGAATTCCAGCAGGTGAGGATGTAAATAATATCGATAAAAACAGGGTTAATAACTTTGCCAAGCTAGATTGCAATCAAAAGGACAAGGATATTAATATAAATAGCATTAAAACTTTTAAAGTTCAAACTAAGGTAGATGTTACAGACTTGACAATTTTTAATATCGTTCAAATCTGGTCGACTTAAGCCTCCATTCAATTTTAGGCCACATATTGATCGTTTCCTGTCTTTCTCTTTTCAGGCTTGTTACCCATGCAGGCCATTGGCTTACCTGGATTACCTGCTGGAGCGATGCCAATGCCGGGTATGGGCGTGGTGTTGCCGGGGCACCCGAACATGTTGCAAGTGATGCAGCCTCGCTTCAGATGATGTCTGCCAGCTGCGGCGCCCGGGCTCTTGCAGGCGCCGACGCAGTCAACAGTGCCCCTCCCACGCCCCTTTCAACGGCATTCGTTGCATGCAGCATTGCAGCCGCATCCTCAGACAGCGCAGCCGCAGGCATCGCTGGTGGGCCTACCTTTGCCTTTGCTGTTTCACGAATGAACGGGTCGCATCAAGCAAGCAATCAGGCAATCAATCAATCAATAGAACGATCAGTCCAAGAATATCAACAACTACAACTACAACTATACAACTACAACAGCAACAACAACAACAACAGCAACTTCAATATGTTGCAAGCAATCAATGCAACCGCTAAAGAAAAACTGCAAGTTATTCATACTTAAACGCTACGCAAATTCCAAAGCTATTTTCTTTTATCAATGTATAACCGTTATAAGACGCTCACACACATTTACACACACAGGTTACATACACACACACACACACACACACACACTAACAGCGTTACGCGTAGTAAACAATAATGTTGAATTTGAATGCACCCGAACTTTGCTTTTCGTTCTAATCAAACCAAAATCAAAATCCAAATCAAATTATGTTGTACATTTCCTATATATTCATGTGTTTGAACTAACTTTATGGGTTATAGTGCACTCTCTATCTATCTCTATCTATATCTCCTTCCTTCTCTATCGCCTTCTTGCATAACACTGTTCTCTGCAACACTGCAATACAACACTGAAGAGGCGTCTCGCCTTGCTTCTCATCTGGCGCCTCTCTTTCTGTAGCGGTTAGATCTCTCATTATCCGTCTGTTTCTATATATACATATATATTTAGAGTTATAGCTGTACAATACCAGTAAAAATACTAGTTTGTATATAAACAAAATACTAAAAATTATACTTTCCTTCTTTCATTAAACCGTTTATTTTCCTTAATATATTTTTTATTTTGGTTTTTTAGTTTCATTTAAAGCGTTCTGGGGCAATCACACACACACATTACCGTTACGCCCCGTTAATTTCTAACCTCAAAAACACGTACGTACGATGTTATACTCTTTTTTACTTTCTCTCTCTCTCTCTCTTTCTCTCTGTCTTTCACTATAACTGTATTTTTTCTATCGTTTTGTCAGTCAGAAAAAAAATAATAATAGCGCGAAATGGGTAAGATATTGGGCATATTTATAAAGCATATATAGTTCCTATATTCGTTTCAAATAACTGTGTGTGTAGCTTTTTGGTTCTATGTCCAATGTGCTTTGCTCTATATGAAACAAAAATGCAGAATCGACGTCACTACTCGTTACTTTCTGATCGGTAACTGTTATCCGTTATCCTTTACCCATTATTAGTTACTCGTTAACTGTTTAATCTAGCGTTTAGCGGGAATAACGAGAAGCCTTCACACTTTGTACTCGTAAGTTAATGAAACTTAAATTTTCAAACAAAATACTATATATTTATCAGTCGATGCCAGCGACCCAAATGCCCAGGTATCTACATATATTTTCTTTTATTCTTTACATACATGCTGTTATAATTATTATTATTATTATGCAAAAATACTTTCATGTCTTGGTTATGGTATTGTACTAAACATAAAATCCATATACTGCAATATAGTAAAGCCTAATAATAGACGTTATACAGTTGAATATACCGCACATGTTAGTAAGTACAATTTCAATACAAATCTCCTGATCCATTAATATCTACATGCATAGTTGGTTCCTACGTTAATGTAGCGCTCTTCCATTGGTTTACAGATAAGCAAAAAATATTGAATCCAAATCCAGCTTCAGGCTAAGGCTTTTGTTTTAGTAGTTAAAATTCTAGCTAGATCCGTTTTAACTCTATGTAGATCCACATTAGCTTAAGTTGTTCATATTAACTACTTATTGGCTTTTGTTTCTTTTTGGTAAGGTGAATACTCCACTTTAAATAGTTCTGCGAGTCCAGTGAAGCCTAGGTTAGTCAAATGTTATAGCACCAATCCACGGAATACCCATGCTTTACCCTAACCTAACCACATTTTTACACTAACCATAACAATATACTGTAACCGTCATCTGATTTATTTACTTCTATATATATTCCCTGTATGTACCGTAACTATTTAGTGTAAAGCGTAAATGCAATGACAAGTGATAATAACAGCCAGGTGTTAGCCGGCATTGCCCGGTCTTGTTCTTTGGCTTGTTTGGCGCAAAATTGATGTTGGACTCTCGCGTCTGGCATATTCGCCGCATCGGCTATGCGATACCTGCACTGCAGGTATTATGCGATGTTATAACGGCGTGCTTCAGACGAGTGTACCTCAATGCAGGGACGGACTTAATTCTCCCAATTTTGGTGGCCCTATAAAAACACACATCTCACACGCACTAGAGTGAAGTTCTTTACCAAAACTCACAACAGCAATTGGTGAATAATTTCTGCTAATTGTAAATATATACCAACTGATTGCCATTTTGTTTATGTAGTACTATATAATATACTTAAATTGGGGATGTTGATCCTATACCGTAATATTATCAACGATATTGTTCTGTTACATATAAAATTGTTCAATAATATTCGTTTAGTTGATGTTTTCAATATTTAAATTGTGTGTTTCAATAGATTACCCAAAATTTTTAGTATAATTTTTTATGTAATTTAAAACCGATATATTAAATTTACAATATTTTGCTTTGATATTTTACTTAGTTTTATTTTTGAATTATATTTTAGTATCATTTTGAATTCATCAATTTAGTAATAATAAAATTCATTTTCTTTTTCAACTCTTTCGTATATTTATAACAGGGATGTTTATAATAGGTAAATTATTCATCGACATTTTTTTTTGTTACACATACAATTTTCTAAGGATATTTGTTTAAATAATATTTTTCATATTGATCAAGAGTTTACTTAAAATCTTTTGTTAAATCTTTGATGTAATATTCTTAAAACTTAAATACGTTAATACAAAGAATAGTTTTTTCAATGTTTTTTATTACACCTTAATGTTGATGTTTTTGAAAAAATCAACATCCCTAATGAAAAGTTTCTATTTGGTTATTTTGGTGAAGGCTCATGCAGTGATATTATTTTTTGAATTTGTTTGTGTTATTCTATCTATCAAATTGTTATACTATATAACTGTAACTGTAAACTGCACGCGTTGCTTTTTCTTTTTGCTGAGAAACCAAAGTACAGTCAAATTGTATGCCATAGGTGTTTTGATATCTCTGTCAAATGGCCACCAAAAAAAAGTCTGTCCTAGCGCTGGGCGACACGCAAGTAGCTGAACCAAGTACAGTTACCGACTAACACAGACACACACACACACACACACACACATCCACACCCACACCCACACACTAAAACACAGTTGATCTTGCTGTAAATATCTGTGATGGTTCGAGTCGAAAGCGTGTCACATTAATTTTGCTGAGCGAAAAGTTCCCTGCGTCTACAAACCATATATACCCCATATCGATTGTGTCAATTAGTCGAAAGCATGCCCTACCTCAATCCCCAAACCCCCACCATAACGACGCAGGCGATGTGCTGTTCTGGAGTGATAAACCCACTCTTGCTCTCTCTCTCTCTCTGTATCTCTCTCCAGCATATCACAGTTGCCAAGCTGTTGGACTTTTCGGTCCTTGTCTTGCCAGTTTAGTAATAAAATAAATAAAACTATATCTATATATCTATATGTATTTCTACACCTGCTCACGCCCATACATCCACACACACACATCCCCACATTCACCGTATCGGCCACACCCATGCCCACGCCCACTTCATTCTAACGCATCGACGGCGCAACAAGTTTGTTTTCTTCTATTTTAAAATTGTGTTTAGTGTTTAATTGTGACCAAAAATGGAATAATCGAAAATATTTGACTTTGCCCGAATTCCGTGTTCGATAAACCTATCGATAATCATCCCTTAAGAGTGATACTGAAGCTGCGCCAATCAGTCGTGCGACTATCGAATGATCCTTCAATACCAAAGACATTGGTTGTACGGTCTGTTTGGTCTCAGTTAAACTCAAGGAACGCATAATTATAATTAACTACAAATTAATAAATTAATCTAAAATTAATAATTTTTTAAAATATAACTTTTTTATTTTTTGCATTTATTAACTAAAGTGAATATATCAATTTCTTTGCTTTATCTGCTAATACAATCGATAAACAATTAATTACACAATATACTTAGCTAATGCAATTAATACTTAGTGCAAATGCTTTAAATCAAAACGAAAAAAATATGTTAAAAGTTTTTAATGTTGTAAATCAGTAAAAAAGTACGAAAATATAAAAAAAACACATTTAGAATTCATACAAGAAAATGTTTCTACCGTAAATAAGTAAACACAAATTTTAAGCAGAAATTTCAACAAGTTATATAAGCAATTGTTTAAATTCTTTTTTAACGTGAAAAATACAAAACCAATTGCATAATGAAAATATTTCTAGTTTAATGTTTTTTCATTGTTCTCTTCATTTTGAAATTAATTTATTGAACCTTAAAATAAAATATATTCTGTAGAAATTGTATAATGTCTTTTATATTGGGAAATGAGTTGGGGGATTAAAATGTGCATATGGTTTTAATTATATATGAATTGTTAACGAATTTATTGCAAATAAATTTTTACCCCAAAAAATAAATAAATGGAATTATGAGCAAAGGTCTTTCAACAATGTACAACTTCTGCTGGAAAGGAACTGAAGGAAGAACTCAACCTATAAACGCGATGGTTGTAGCTAAAACAATTGTGATATATTTTATGTCAAAACTGGCATTAACACTGTTCTCGAAATGACTGCTACTATTGAGAAATCCCCCACAATTGAGTGTATGATTATATGAATGATTCATTGGGGGTAGCCCCAAGCTATGATTCCATTGCTAAAAACCCATTGGGTCTGATATTTTAGGCCTATTTCTTTTTGTGACGGTGTGGGCTTGAATTCAGGGGCTTGTCTTTTGCTTTTTTCGACTAACTTCACCCAATGCATACGAATTGTTTGCCAGCGTGGGAGTAACTATGGAAATGGCAAATTCCATTTCAATTTCATTGAAAAGAAAAAACAAAAAATTGTCCAAAAACTCTCCGTGTGAAACGTGCCACATTATGCTAGACTGACTAATTCAAGTTCAGTGGAATTCAAAGACGACGCTCACGCATTCAAAAAAAAATAAAAATAAATAAATAAAGGTGCTCAGATTAGTTTGATTCGTGTTTGAGTTCGGGTTTTGGGTCGGCTTTGGTTGGTAGGTAATTGTCTCGTTTGACTTTTAGTTTCGTTTTGAGCTTCGTTGACAACGGTTGTGTCAGGTTTATCGTTAAAGGTATTCGAAACAAGTCAAACAACAGTGCAAATTGAACAATATTTGCAGCGAATTCAAACAAAAGACTTAAGACACAAACCTGCCAATGTTTGCATAAGCTGCACTTAAACTCCAACTCTTGACACGCCCTGCCACGGCGCCTTCACTTTTAGCTAAAAAGGCCAAATAAAATAGTGTTAAGTTATAGTTATTAAGCTGTTCAACAAACGTGAACCATGATTAAAGGAAACCGCTAAAAATATAATTACCATAAAACAAACTAGCAGAAAGTTATTAAATAAAGTCCTAAATAAATACGACTATAACCCACGATTCCTAAACAGAAAACAATCAGCAAAAGACCCATAATTGAAGCGAACACATCATCAAAACCAGCAGACAAAGCAAAACTTGTAATAAATCAGAAAAAATAAGCCGAAAGCAACAAAAGAAAAAAAAAACAAAACCTGACCAGAACATGCATATTATTGTATAAATAGAGAAGTATTAGATTGTATACAATCTAGAGAGTCGAGTGTTTTGGACTCATTCCAATGCCAATGGCCCTGACGCGATACAAGAGATTTGAGTTGAAGATTTGAGTGGTCTGAACTCAAACCATGTCTTCAGCTGGCTTTTATTATGCAGTTTGACCTATAAGCCACGTTAATAGTCTTAATTCGGACCACATCTATAAGAACGACAAAAACTAAGCCAACTGTAGTTATAAGTTAGACGTTTGTTTACAGCCTCTGACATAATTTTTGTAGACAACGAGGTACAGCTGTGCCGCTGTTAGACTAATTTGAATGCTTACGTAGAAAATGTACTCTTCTTAAATATTTTATAGTGTATTGTAAAAATAAACATAACTAAAGAAAATCGTTAGTTTTTTTGGTATAAAAGTAAAACAAAAGCTATACAAATAATATCGAAAAAGTTATTATTTTATGTACATGATATTTATTTATTATTATTATTATAATAAATAATTTTAAAAAGAGTCGCTAAGCTTTAAATTGTAAAGAATATGTAATTAGAAACACAATAGTGGTATTCTGTAATCCTCCTACTGTGATATAGGGTTTGGTTTTCTTTTTATGTACTTATATCCCATGTGTTGTTAAAGCATAATTTCTCTGCTGTACGGGTTCTACACTTATTAAATTAAATACAAAGAAATAAAACCAAACTAGTAGTAATAAAAAATTATAATACTAACCAAAATTTTATCTTTTATATTAAAAAAGGATATACCTTAAACCTATAATAATTTCAAGATATTTTTCTTCGATATTTTGTATTTGAAACTGGATATTTCTTGTAAAGAGTTTGGAATCCCAATAATTTGTTTAATTTTATATACAAATAACATGCTCGACCTACATATCAGGTTTTTACTGTAGCTAGACCGGCTTTTGTCTATACATTTTTTAGTTATTGTTCTGACCAAAACTACTCCACAACAAATACTTCCAATTGAGCGGTAAATTGGCTTGGAGCAACTTTCAAAATGGAGGTGCGGCAACGGTTCAGCTGCTTTGGGTTCAGTTTGGTTTTTGTCGTGGCACTTAAATCGATGCTTGTGTCATGTACCAAATGAAATTTGCTTAGATCAGTGTTAGTTTATGGTTTTGTCAAGGTTATCGCTGCTTAGCGGATGCTGCTTAATACCTACCTACCTAAACTTCAATTTATTATCTATTTTTGCAGCAAATCCAGTAAGACATTTGTTACTATGTTTTCTATGTGGGCGGTATTGCTGCTCTGCCTGAGCGTGGCTGCCGGCAAAGATAATTTGCGTGCGATTTATGAATGGAATGAATTAGATTTCAAGTACGCCACTGACGAGCAACGTTGGTCAGAGCTTGAACGTGGCAACTTTAAGCCGGCGAATGTAATACCTTTTGGTCTGGAGATCTCTGGCCATCGGTTATTCGTAACGCTGCCTAGATGGCGCGATGGAGTGCCAGCCTCATTGGCCTACCTTGATCTTAATGGTGAGTACTCGTTAAATAACTTGAATCGCTGCATTTGAATATAATTGCAGCTTATTGCAACAAAAAAGCACAACTGAAAATCTTAGCAGTTGTATCGTCATGTTTGCCAAGTGGAATATTAGTATAGTTAGCTTAGCATTGTTTTTTCGCACTTTATGGTTGGCTACTTTAGCTACACGAAGAAACATTATATGTATACAATTTTAACTGTGAATTTATTGGACTTTATTTAAGGTAAACTATTTATAAAAACAAAATAACACACAAAAAGAGAAAAAAAGAAAAAAAATTAAACTGAAATCTTATATCAGTTTCAAAATTTGTTTTTCTCAGTGTAGCGTAGCCAGTTGGTTTGTTTGCGTCGTTAACTAGCTAAAAATATAATAGCATTTCGTATTTTATAAACAAATAGAAAACCATTCACAAAAAAACAAAGCCAAGTAAATATAAATGACTGATTAGTTTATGAGTTTGTATGTAGTGCAGATATCATATATAGTATATTACTTTATAATTTTACACTTTTATGCAAACGTATACAATTATACAAGTGCTGCTTTCAGTGCAGTTAAAATTAAAGCATTTTATTTACATATTTTCAAGGAAAAATTATATATCTTCTTTGCAAGTTAACTCAATTTTTACTTATAATATCCAGTTGTATTTTATTGCAGAAGGGTAGTCAGTCAATAAGTCACGACAAACAGTTTTATACATTTTATAAATTGAGCTACATCTTAACACATGCGTTTAAATAAATAAATAAATAAATGCCTATATGGAAGGCAAAGTGACAAAATAAATCACTCCATATTTATGAAACTTGTTGCGTGATTCAGCTGCACCCAAATTCAGTTTCTTCTTTCAATTAGCATTAAAGTCAATCCCAAAACAACTCAGATTATTCACCTTGTTTTAAATGGTATGCAAGTTGATTAATTAAATTACGCTATACAAAATATATCATTAAATGTATATATTCTATATATACTTTAGATACTTCCACGAAGCGTCCCGCCTTGACTCCCTATCCCAGTTGGGTGGCTCATAATCTAAAGGAGACGGAACCTGAACTCGTGTCACCTTTTCGCATGCGGGCGGATCGCTGTGGTCGCCTGTGGGTGCTGGATTCCCGTATCTCTGGTGTACTCGAGCAGACGAAGCTATATGGAGCAGCTCAGCTGTTGGTCTACGACCTGCATAATGATGATCTGTTGCGTCGTCATGTTCTGCCCGAAGGTCAAAGCAAACAGAGCTCATTCTTTGCCAATCTGGCGGTAGAGGATACCGATTGTGAGAATACTTATGCCTATATGGCAGATCTGGGCAGTCCCGGACTGGTTGTATACTCGTGGAAGGATCATGAATCGTGGCGTGTGCAGCATCATTATTTCCACCCTGATCCGTTGTCGGGGAACTTCAGTATCAACGGAATTGAGTTCCAATGGGACGATGGACTGTATGGCTTGGCTCTGTCTAAGCCCCAAGCAGATGGTTATTCCACGCTGTACTTCCATCCGCTAAGCTCCACTATGGAGTTCACGGTGAACACATCCGTGCTGCGTAACAAGACCTTGGCCTCCTCCGCCAGTGAGATCTATCGTGAGTTTAAGGTTCTGGGGTCTCGTGGAGTCAATGCCCAAGCTGGTGCTCAGTTCCTGGATAAGGAATCTGGAGTCCTCTTCTATGCATTGCCCAATCAAAATGCCCTGGGCTGCTGGAAGACCACGAATAGCTACATGTTGCAAGATCATGTCTACACCAATAATATGAATTTGATCTTTCCTAGCGATGTCAAGGTAGACGAACAACGTCGCCTCTGGGTGTTGTCCAATCAGCTACAGGCCTTCATCTATGATGAACTCTCCTACAACAACGTCAATTTCCGTATATATATGGCCAGCTTGCATGATGCAACCGAACACACATCCTGTGAGGTGCCACGGAAGCTACCGGAGCTCATCAGCAAACTGGGTGAGGTCATCAAGACACACATCCAGCCTAAGAAGGAGGAGTCGGTAGGCACTTCTACCTCAAGTGCAATTATTCCTACTCTTCATATAGGTTCAATACTCCTAGGAACTTGGCTGGTATTACGCTCCATTTTCTAGAGTTTCTTATTTATATCTAAGACAATCCCAATAAGCTTTTAGTTTTGTTTGTAGTTTGTAAATTGTAATAAATAGTATAAGCGATTTATTTAGACACCGTAGAATTTGAATTTATTTGAAAAGCCAACCCAGCTGGCTGTCAAAACTTTTGTATCGTCTCCTTCTCTACGATGTAGACGGTGTCGGCGTCCACGGTTTCGGCACTGGTCTGAGATAGTCCATCCTCTGGAATCGGAGTCGAGTCATTGGCGTTTTTCTCTTGTTTCAGCTGCAGACGCCGTATGCAATCGCCACAAAAGAAGAGTGTCAGCTGTGGAAAGAACAGAAATTCAAGAATTTTAGAGATTAATGGATTAAATGAATGCCAACCAAGCAGATGTTTTCAGCAATTTACTGTAATAGCATACAAGAGGCTTGGAAAGTAAAAAGTTTTTGCAAAAAGTTTCTACTTTTCTTTTTTTATTACTTATTATTTCTATTATTTCTTGTATTGAAAATTACACTTAAAACCTATATACTTACATGTTCCAGTATGCCTATGAGGCCCAGCACAGAGAGTCCCAGCAGAAAGCCTAGCGATCCACCGACATCAGCTATAAACTGTGTGGTATCATAGCTTGGACGTTCTTCAATCATCTGCTGAAACAAAGTTAGCAATAATAATAATAAAACTTTTTTCAATTCGTCTACCTATCATACCGATATTAGTTTGGTGGTATAATAGATGTATATAAGAGTGCGTGGCTCTGGTTGTACAAAGGTCTTTCTACTTTGTATGTATGTAGTATAAATACGAGATTCACAGGGCTGCAGACAATCACAATTAAAGTCATCCTCGCCTTCGTAAACCCTATATAAAAATAAGTATGATATATGGTTTTTGAAATAATCTTGAGTTAGCTCCTACGCCTTGTAATCCGATATGAGATTTCGCATTGAGTTGTTATCCCTGCAGGGTTCTTGGTCTACATCATGCATCCAGGGCCCTGTACAGTTGGTCTCGTAAGCCAGATCACGCCAAATGCATATCTCACCGCACTAAATATAAAGACAAGGTTTTAACCTGTAGGTTACTGTCCAGTCGAACATACCCGACTGTAGAATTATTTTTGTGCAGGTTGTGCAGTATTTGAAATGAATTTGATATGTGAATAGTGCATTCCAAATTTGGTTACTCTTCATTCAAAGCAGAGAGACGTACAAATAGACGGTCATGGCTACATCGGACATGGCTAAATCGCCTCCTTCCGCCATATTAATATATATGTATTTTACACTGAATCATTTACCTTAAGATCGCTGTAACCCTCTGTTCTAGAGCAAGACTCCTGACGTGTCTCCACATTTGAGAAATACTGACTCTGCAGCTTAATCTCAATTTCCTCGTCCCTGCTTACGAAAATATATTCCACACGTCCCGATCCCTTCATATTGACCTCTGCAATAGATACAATTATATTTCGGAACTTTCCTTATAACACTTGGTATCTACCAGTAAAATTCTCTTTTTTGTCGTGTATGAATATATGCCAACCGGCGCCTGATGTGGTATCCACATCGCTTGTGGGCTGTATAATGTCATGTCCCAGCATTATCGAGTACCCCACAGCCTTGGACACCCGTTTCATGGGCGTCGTTGGACGTAGCGTATGACAGCGACCCATATAAAAGTGTAAGCTGCTATCAATTTCCACATCTGGCGAAATATTAGTATAAATTCAGGCCTATAAATGTGTGTAAGTTCCT
Source organism: Hypselothyrea guttata (assembly GCA_035045125.1). NCBI lineage: Eukaryota > Metazoa > Arthropoda > Insecta > Diptera > Drosophilidae > Hypselothyrea > Hypselothyrea guttata. The sequence continues at coordinate 170,005 of JAWNNJ010001764.1, read as the reverse complement.
TACTCTCTTGTTTGGAGTCGAGTCCGTACCAATAAAAATTCTCAGAAATGCCGTAGCTGCCGTTGGTGAAAAACTCATCAAGTGGTAAATCATCATAGGGATATTGCATCCAGCAGGTGGCGTATTTGGGATGCGGACAGTTGCCATTGGATAGTTTCTATAAAACAATTAAATGGAAAATATAAAAAAAAAAACTATTCACAGTATATATGTTTAACCATACGAAAGCACCGATAGATGGGATCTTTACCGTAAAAAATAGTTCAACATTATTTGTCATAAATATCTGAAATTCTGGGACAAAACCACCAATGTTTGACTTTGACTTTGTGAATAATTTTTGCCAAATAAATCTTTATAGATAAAAATTATATAATATAAAATAATTTTTATAATATTTTTTAACTTTTGTTCAGGAAAAAAAAGGAAGCTAAATAGTACTGACAACACATTTGTTAGTCCCGAAATATACATGTATTAAACAACATAGGCCCTGTACTTAAAAAAAAAAAGGTTGAAAATGATTTATTAACGGCAGAAGGCAACACAGCGCAACGTGGAAGACCTTAAGCATGTAAAGTTTCAGACCCACGATATAGTAATTTTGATAGTGAACAAAGTTAGTAAAGTCTGACTACACATATTGACTTAACTCACTGACAAAACATCCTCTTTATACGGCGGCTCACGGCATATGGTAATCGCCGGCATTTCAATAGTTTCGTTCACATTGTAATAGGAGTGCGTGGATATCGGAGGATCGGATAGTTTGGAGAAGCACTCGTATAACTGAACAATGACCACAATGCTGCAGACAAATAACACCAGGTAACGTATGAGTTTGGCAGGATCCCGCAGCAGCCAGGCCCTCAGCTCGCCCCAATAGCTCATGCTCGAAACCGTGGAGAGGTCAACGCGCACGTAAAAGTGAAAACCAATTGAACGGGAACAATGTCTCATAGCCGCAAATAACATTTAGGCCGATGGCGAAATTTCTCACAGTTGGTCATGATAAAGTTAATATTGATTTATGCGCCATGCTATGCGTATGAACTGTGTTCTGATAACAGAAACTGAAACAGAGACAGACATATATACAATGTGAGTTTTTTTTTAAGTGCAACTGTAACAGGTACATGAATCGCCATAGCAGAACAGGTGTCGTACCCTACGGGATTATGGCCTTATTTGCGGTACCTGAAGCTTTGGGCGCGCTCCAGGCGTTAAATTGCCAAAACATAGACTTTTATTATAGATTATGGTCTGCTTGTACAATAGATACATTAGCCGCGTATACTTTATGAAGTATACCATAAAGTTGAGGCAAACTGAAATCTGCGTTTTTAGTATGCATTTTATTGTTTTATGTGTTAATTTAGTGCGTGCATGCGCGAAAATATTGCAGTTATAATTTTTAGAGTAATAATGAATGAAAATGGGGCAAAGTAGCTGAACTCCCTTTTAGGTACCTAAGTATAACCGATTCATTTGTATTTTAAAGTGCTGAGTTAAAAATGGACACCAACAAATTATTATTTAATATTAATTATTTAGATTTTTCGAAATAGTGGGTACATTGGCACAAAGCTATTAACTCTATTTTAACCCATTTATTGGGCATAGGGTACAGAATATATATATACATATTTGATTTTGAAAACAAAATTTTGGATTTTGAAGTTAAAAATTGTGATGTGACACCTTATTTTTTTATACCCCGTACCCATTGTTTACCTTAGCGAAAGGTCGAAAAACTGAAAAAACTATATATGATAGATAGCAAAATTAACCATAAGAAACTAGACATGGGTGTTTTTGTACAAAAAATGTGGATTTTAGAGCCAAAAATCGTGTTTTTGGGGTACATACCACCCATTATATCCCATTTTCTGACCTTAGCTAAACATCGAAAATTTCGAAAATTTATTTTTGCCAGGTTTTGATGCTAAACGGTTAGTATAGCAAAATTAATCAAAAGAAACTAGACATGGGTGTATTTGGACCAAAAATGTGGATTTTAGAGCCAAAAATTGTATTTTTAAGGAACACACAACCCAATTTCTGACGTTAGCAAAAGGTAAAAAATTTTGAAAATTTATTTTTGCCGAGTTTTTATCCTAAACGGTTTGTATAGCAAAAATAATGATAAGAAACTAGACATGGGTGTATTTGGACCAAAAATGTGGATTTTAGAGACAAAAATTGTGTTTTCGAGGTGCATACAACCCAATTTCTGACCTTAGCAAATGGGTAAAAATTTCGAAAATTTATTTTTGCCGAGTTTTGATTATAAACGGTTTGTATAGCAAAAATAATGATAAGAAACTAGACATGGGTGTATTTGGACCAAAAATGTGGATTTTAGAGCCAAAAATCGTGTTTTTGGGGTACATACCACCCATTATATCCCATTTTCTGACCTTAGCTAAACATCGAAAATTTCGAAAATTTATTTTTGCCAGGTTTTGATGCTAAACGGTTAGTATAGCAAAATTAATCAAAAGAAACTAGACATGGGTGTATTTGGACCAAAAATGTGGATTTTAGAGCCAAACATCGTATTTTTGAGGTACATACAACCCAATTCTGACGTTAGCAAAAGGTAAAAAATTTTGAAAATTTATTTTTGCCGAGTTTTGATCCTAAACGGTTTGTATAGCAAAAATAATGATAAGAAACTAGACATGGGTGTATTTGGACCAAAAATGTGGATTTTAGAGCCAAAAAACGAATTTTTGAGGTACATACCTCCAATGACATCCAATTTTCTGACCTTAGCAAAAGGTAAAAAATTTCGAAAAATTTTTTTTGCCAGGTTTTGAGCCTAAACGGTTTGTTTAGCAAAAATAATAATAAGAAACTAGACATGGGTGTATTTGGACCAAAAATGTGGATTTTAGAGCCAAAAATTGTATTTTTAAGGAACACACAACCCAATTTCTGACCTTAGCAAATGGTCAAAAATTTCGAAAATTTATTTTTGACAGGTTTTGATCCTAAACGGTTTGTATAGCAAAAATAATGATAAGAAACTAGACATGGGTGTATTTGGACCAAAAATGTGGATTTTAGAGCCAAAAAACGAATTTTTGAGGTACATACCTTCCATGACATCCAATTTTCTGACCTTAGCAAAAGGTCAAAAATTTCGAAAAATTTTTTTTGCCAGGTTTTGAGCCTAAACGGTTTGTATAGCAAAAATAATGATAAGAAACTAGACATGGGTGTATTTGGACCAAAAATGTGGATTTTAGAGCCAAAAATTGTATTTTTAAGGAACACACAACCCAATTTCTGACGTTAGCAAAAGGTAAAAAATTTTGAAAATTTATTTTTGCCGAGTTTTTATCCTAAACGGTTTGTATAGAAAAATAATGATAAGAAACTAGACATGGGTGTATTTGGACCAAAATACTGGATTTTAGAGAAAAAATCGTATTTGTGAGGTACATACAACCCAATTTCTGACCTTAGCAAATGGTCAAAAATTTCGAAAATTTATTTTTGACAGGTTTTGATCCTAAACGGTTTGTATTACAAAAATAATGATAAGAAACTAGACATGGGTGTATTTGGACCAAAAATGTGGATTTTAGAGCCAAAAAACGAATTTTTGAGGTACAAACCTCCCATGACATCCAATTTTCTGACCTTAGCAAAGGGTCAAAAATTTCGAAAAATTTTTTTTGCCAGGTTTTGAGCCTAAACGGTTTGTATAGCAAAAATAATGATAAGAAACTAGACATGGGTGTATTTGGACAAAAAATGTGGATTTTAGAGACAAAAATCGTATTTGTGAGGTACATTCAACCCAATTTCTGACCTTAGCAAATGGTCAAAAATTTCGAAAATTTATTTTTGACAGGTTTTGATCCTAAACGGTTTTTATAGCAAAAATAATGATAAGAAACTAGACATGGGTGTATTTGGATCAAAAATTTGGATTTTAGAGCCAAAAATCGTATTTTCGAAGTACATACCACCAATGACATCCCAATTTTGACCTTAGCAAATGATCAAAAATTTCGAAAATTTATTTTTGCTAGATTTTGATTCTAAACGGTTTGTATTACAAAAATAATGATAAGAAACTAGACATGGGTGTATTTGGACCAAAATACTGGATTTTAGAGAAAAAATCGTATTTGTGAGGTACATACAACCCAATTTCTGACCTTAGCAAATGGTCAAAAATTTCGAAAATTTATTTTTGCTTGATTTTGATCCTAAACGGTTTGTATTACAAAAATAATGATAAGAAACTAGACATGGGTGTATTTGGACCAAAAATGTGGATTTTAGATCCAAAAAACGAATTTTTGAGGTACATACCTCCCATGACATCCAATTTTCTGACCTTAGCAAAAGGTCAAAAATTTTGAAAAATTTTTTTTGCCGGGTTTTGATCCCAAATGGTTTGTATATCAGAAATAATGGTAGAAAACTGGACATGTGTGTATTTGGACAAAAAGTAAGGATTTTAGAGCCAAAAATCGTATTTTTGAGGTACATTCCTCCCATGACATCCCATTTTCTGACCTTAGCAAAACGTCGAAAATTTCGAAAATTTATTTTTGCCAGGTTTTGATCCTAAACGGTTTGTATAGAAAAATAATGGTAGAAAACTAGACATGTGTGTATTTGGACAAAAAGTAAGGATTTTAGAGCCAAAAATCGTATTTTTGAGGTACATACCACCCTCAACATCCCATTTTTTGACCTTAGCAAAAGGACGCAAATTTCGATAATATTTTTTTGCCAGATTTTTATCCTAACCGGTTAGTATAGCAAAATTAATCATAAGAAACTAGACATGGGTATATTTGGACATAAAATGTGGATTTTTGAGCCAAAAATGTGGGTGTCGAGCTTGTATTTGCCAAATTTTGATAATAAACTGTTTGCATTGCAAAGTAAAATTAAAAATTGTTATGTTAATTTAATTGTATCTGCTGGTAAATATAGTTCAAACCAGAATTACACAGCTTACGTAAAGATTTATGACATTTTGTTTATAGATTTCTTGACCTTATGTCGCCTAAGAAGATAAATTCTTTGCAATACATACAATATCAATTTGTACTCTAACATATGTATATTTGGTTGTTCCCTGAGCTTTTCAACAACAACAATTTCTAGCAAAAACAAAAGACAGATAAGCTAAACAATGCGTTTGTGTATCCAGCATAAAGCAAACCCCAGAGGCCCCAGAGCATTCCACAGTTGTGACGTTAAATCAGAGCAGAGAGAAGAGCTACAATTGCGACCCACTGCTATACAAATAGATATAGATATATATATTATATATACATATGTGTATGTGTATATATATATGTATATACATATGTGCACATAGATCTGTGCACAGATACAGCGGCAAAAAGGCACAGAACTAATAAACAATAAAAAGAAACTTGCTACTAAAAATAGCTGGATTGAAACATTTTCAAAAAGAAACAAAAAAACAGCAGACGAGATGAGACGAGGATATGTTGAGATTTCTATGTGTTTTCTGTTTGCCTGAATGTGACTGTGGACATGAATCTATATAGTCTCTGTGCGACTGACTATCACAAGCGAACTGGCGCTCTTTTACTTTTGAAATACAGCTATAGCTGTGCGTGTATCCGTGAGATACATTGACGAACTGACTTCACGTACCACACGTCGTATACATTCTGCTCAGGACACAGAGGCTGCCTGTATGTGTAAATTTAAGTAATTTTAAGATTTTGTGAGAAATATTTTGAAATAGCCAGAGCAGGTAGAGAATGGCTAACGGCCAAACGGTTGCACAGAGAGAAATATGTTCATTTGTGTGTTGGAAGTTCTTCGCTTCTTCGCAACTAAATAGCTTCTGTTTTAAATTTAGACCAAAGCATTGGTTATATTAAACGCATATGAATGTTTTTTAGATTTAGTGAGTATGCTGTACATATATTTATATATATAGATTCGTATACATACCGAGCTAGTATATACGAGCTAGCCACGGTATATGGAACCCCTTTAGTTATCTGAACTTTTTTTTGTTGTTTATTCTTCGTGTGTTGGGCAGTATTCTGCACATGGCCTTATGGATCGAATCGACTCAATATCCAATATATGACCCATATACCTGGCCGTATTGGGTTTGAGTTTTAACCAGGTGCTTTGGAGTCGTTTTAAAAATAAAACTACTTTAGCTTGTCTCTAATAAATTTGTTGGTGAAAAAACTTTTACAATCTTTAAAAATATATATATTTGTATGCATATATATATCATCGTCATGTACACATATGTATGCTGAACTGAGTCATTTTACTGCTGTCTTAAGCTATTCACATATGATTAATCAATTGTGAACAGAGGCGTCGCCCGAAGGGGTCTAGCTAACCACTCTACGGACGTTCAACAGCCTCTTTTCTATATTAAGAAACATGTTTATGTATTTCGTATTTGCACTCATCATTAATAAATGTCTGGGCGTCTGAATAAAGTGCTTCTATACGCAAATATTGCACATTGATCATTGCATTGCGATGCACATGAGTTAGACGTACATACATATGTATAATCTATATGCATGTATAGACAGATATTTCGATATGTCCAATGGATTTCTGTGGGGCCAATTTAATTGGGTGACAAATGCTTACCAAAATAATTTAAATGCTCCACACATCAATGACTAAGTCCAAATGATTTGATTTTATTGGCTAATTAAACAACGATATATGACCATATGGAAATATATGTATATTCATCAGCATTATGCATCTGCGAATCTCAATTGAGCCAATGGCAATTAATCAAAATATTTTCACAAGCATCTATTATAAAACTCTAGGACATGTATCTATTTATACCATCTTGGAAAATATTTTAAACCACTAAGCCAATAAATATCCACAGAGTTACGGAAATATTAAACAGAATTAAATAAATTGTATTAAATATGAATATTGACATTTGTAATTGATTTTAAATAAACTTTTTTCCTTTTTAATTTTCACAAATATTGAGCCAAATTTAAAGTATACATATGTATATGCACTGTATGTATCTGTCATGTTTTTGTCATATTAATACTAATTATGATCTGAGCTATTAAAAATGAAATAGGGTGCACCAAAATTGTAATCTTTGTAGATATATATATATATCAATTGAATTTATTATTTTGTGCAATTTTCACTTATGTCATTATATACTATACTATAATGTTCAATGTACAAAACTCGTAAATTCAATTTTTTAAATATAGAATAAAAAAAAAGATTTGTTGCTTGATTGTTTAGCAAATAATAATTTATTTTATTATAATTGTTTCTATTTCGATTTTATGATGAAAATTAAACTTAGAACTCTTTAACCAAGTTCTAAAATGTAAATCATTATGGAAGTATACAGCTCAAAAATGCAATTAATCACTGCCCGAGTTGTATCCTGTCTAATTTGATGTACATAATATAAATTATGTACATATAATATATTCCATATCTATATGGTTCAATGTCAGACGGTTTGAAGTCAATGAGCTGCTGATTGACAACTGCAAATCTACAGTTGCGATATCTATATGAATGGGTTATTACTTGACGGATTTACCTAAGAATTAAGATATATCTGCTATCCTCACGCTAGATCAGATCTTATATAATGCCATGCCGTAATTCAGGAAGTATTCATTCATTTGTCATACGCTTCGTGAATTCGTCGACTAACGAGTTTATCCGAAACGAGACGAATGTGCAAATTTGTTGCTAGGATTTCAAGGGGAAAGCGTTTGGTGGGGCAGTTAGTGCACACGAGAGGCACACGAGAGATGCAGATGCGACGAGTGACCGACGGGAACGTTGTGGCTGACGATGGATATTTATATATCGACAATTTGGATGGGTTCCAATGCATTTAGAAGACGAGAGTTATCTATAGACTTTGCATGTATTTTGGTCACGGTTGCTGTTCCTTTTCAAAATATTTTCTGCACCAATTGCTAAACAATTTTATAATTTTTTTTCTTAAATAAAACTCGAATTAGAATAACGGAAAAATGTGTGAACTGTTTATTATTATCAATACATTAGTTAAATCATTTTCCCCCATTTTAATGCACTTGGCATTAGCTGCAGGTACGAACATTTGATGGGACGTACATCTCACTCAGAGCAGTCGACATTTGTTTTTGAAATCGCATGCATTAATTGTTGCTGCCTCCCAAAAATTCGTATGTGTCATTTTTCCTATACCCTGCCAATTCGCCTCCCCTCTTTGGCCATTCCTGAACTCACTCTCGTCTCCGCACAATTTATAAAAGCGCATGCCAAAACATCTTGACACTAAAATGCAAAATTTCTTTGCGTCAATGACTCAAAACCCCAAATCTGCACTCTCGATAATAACAACAATTTGGGCAATAGCCCAATGGGACTTAATACCTAGAGAATAGATTTATTACTTCGTAGGGAAAATTAGGTTAAATCTTAAAAATTTAAATATTTGAAAGATTTGTAATAAAACGTTGTGGTCTTTTTATACCGTGTACCCATATTAAAATGGGTAAAAACAGGGTCAATAAATTTGGGAGAATGTATGTATGTGTATGTATATGTCCGTCTATTTAAACGCTGAGATCTCGGAAAAAATAAAAGCTGGAACAGTAATTTTTAGGTCTATTCAATAAGCAAATCAAGATTATTTCAAATATTAAATGCCACGGTCCCTATACGCTCAAAACCATCAAGCTTAATATTAAACCTTATGTTTTATTAATTTCAGATTAAAAATTGAAAAGCAATAAATTAAAATTATACAAAGGGGTCCATTAAGTTAGTGTAAGTGGGAAATGTGTGAAACAGAAACAAAAAGATTCATATATATATATATATATATATATGTCCGTCTGTCTAGCTGTTGTCCGTATGGGCCCATGCGCTTAGTGTATACAATATTTGCATAAGCACAAAGTTTAGGGCCTCCAACTAGTGGTATTGTTCAACTATAGCGTTTTCGTTTTTGAATAATCTAGAATACCAGAATTTAAATAATACTCAAATTATTATTTTTCCTTTAATTTATGTCAACGAAATGTCCCAAAACATTCTTGTATATTCAAATGGTTCCACTGTCGAATTTTTAATACCCTTACCCATAAAAAGTGGCTAAAACTGGGTTAACTTTTTAAACTTATTAAAGGCAAATACAATATACACAACTATTGAGTAAAGTCCGACCTTGCCAATGTGAGTGGTTTTTATAAAAATAATTATTATTTTAATTAAAAATTAATTAAACACAGCAGTTTAGAATTAAGAAGTCGCTACAATTATCGAATTCAACAAATTTCCGTTCGAAAAATCACTCTACTTGCAAAATTTTAGCATACTATTTCTGGGATTGTGGCACATTCAATCTATGCGTTCAGTAAAAATGTCAAATTATTGGCTCTACTTCGATAAAAGTAAAAGGCATAGAGAGCTTGTGCCACAACGCATTAAAGTTGTGTTCCAAACAGTTAACAAAACGATGAAATAAAATAAAACACAAGATTATCGTTTTGGTTTCAAATGTATAGCAAATTTTGTTAAACTTTTGTTGATGTTCGCAATATACATAAGTGATGGTGTGTGTTGTTGCTGCCATTTGTCTTTAGCTGTTCGAATTGTTTTTGGGAAATTGCGTAAAATTATTTCTGACAATGTCGCAGATTGTGTTTCAACAAGAAACATAACAAAAAAATCTACAAAAAACATTTTTAAAATTCTTAACAAAAAATAAAGAAAAAGAATTTATTATAATTTTATCTAATTTCTTATATGCGAAATGTATGGCTGTGGTGAGTTTTTTTTCTATAAAGTTTCATCAAAATTCTATTCAAGTGGCGTTGGCGTCAACACAGAGGCGTCCTCAAAGAGGGCACTTGGGTAACAGTAAAATTAAGCCCCCATGGTCACAAACACCCGCAACGAATCATAGAGAAAAGGCTTTTAGACACGTTGTGGCCAAAAACGAATCAAAATTTATAACTATAAATAAGCTAGAATATTTGAGAATTTAGATATATGCAAATTTGAAAATTTTAAAATTGTTTGTCTTGGCATTTTTATTTGGCAAATTTTTCTTGCTTTGGTAATTTTAATATTTGAATCAATTATGAATAACATTTCGAATCTGCGACCGACTTGTTTGGAATCTGTCACATTCTGAGCAATGTTGAAAGGACTTACAAGTTTTGCGGATTAACTGTTAGAATAGAATAGATACATATGCAGATATTTAAATTAATTTCTTTTTGTGTCTGTGAGATACATTTTCGCTTAGCATTGAAAAAAAAAATGCAATGCATTGAAGGACGCCGACATTTATTTGATTTTGGCTCTTCTTATAGTATCTGTTGCTCAAGAACATGGTAAATCTGTATAGTTTCTGTAGATGTACAGTTGTGTGCATATGTATATATATATTGTTAAGTATGTGTTTAAGCTGGCGTCTGTGGCCATTTTCGTTTGGTATGTTGTGTGTGATTGTGTTTATCAGGGAGATAAATGTTTTTAAAGTTCATCAATATTGAATTTTTGATATTACAACTACTTAAAAATAAGCCAAGACTGTATATTGTTGATACCAAAAGAAAACATTCTTAAAATATAAAAGATTCCAATTTAAATTTTTCTTATCACAATCAGCTGTTTGCTTTTCCGTCTCATCAACAGCAAACTGCTTTCCCTACTAAACCGCCGATATTGTATCTGTAGAATTTTGAAATCGCCCCAAACCGGTGGGAGATTAAATTGGCATTGAGATGACCAGAACAGAATATAATAAAACGAAAAAGCGAAAAATGATCACTAGAAATACATACAAAATAAAAAAAGAAAAAAGAAATAAATGAGGTAAACGTGTAGTGAAAACCAAGTAAAAGCTCGAAACGGAAAAGTAAGAAGGCAGCGAAAGGCACCGAGAGAGCCGAGAAAGCAAACAAAAGAAACTACAACAATTCATTTCAGATATACAAGGATTTTCACAAATGCAAAATTTGTCATTGAAATAAATCGTCGTGTGCGTGCGCTCGCTTGTGTGACAAGAGAGTCAGAGAGCGCTTGAGAGAGCGAGTGGCGCTTGCTCACGCAATGGAGCAAAAAAGCTTTTGCGCGCTCTCTCGCATGAAATCCTGGTGCCATTTGCGATTGCATCATAGCATCTCCTCACTCACACACATGCACAGTGCCCACTTGCTAGAATACGAAGAGGCAGCAGCAGCCGCCGATAGACCGAAAAAGGGAGCAAGAAATAGGCGAGACGTACCTCACGCACACGTACATACTCGGAATTGAGAGCTTTTTCACGATCGGACGGCACAGATTATGGGTATCAAATTGCCGAGTATAAAAGGCAAGCTTACCGGTTGCACGGTTCAGAACGGCTTTCGAGCGCGTAAGTGCAACACCTTTGCTGTGCGATCTAATTTGTTTTGGATATTCCCAAGCGGTAGCAACAGCTCCAACACCAGCATTAGCAGCAGCAACAACAACAGCAGCAACAGCAATTGTGTAAAAAAAACAATTTGACCTTTTTCGTCGGTGAAAAATGCTAAAAAAAACTTTATATCAATGAAAAAATCAAACCGATAAGACATTCTCTCTGTGTGTCTATGTATACATTTTGTGTATGTGTGTGTGTGGTCTTTTTAGAATTTCGCGCTAATCCTGCAAAAAGGATAACACTATAAAAACTCTGTCATGTGAAAAGTATAATCAGTGCAAAATGATGAAGTGGAAATAGTATACGCTTGTCTACTCTGGATTAATGACAATGAACGCATTTAACTGGATTATAAAATTAACTCTCATTTTAACTCTTCCACTCTCTATCTCTCCGTAAACCGTTCTCGCTGTCAATTTTGTGCATATTTAAAAAAAATCATTTAAACCGTTTCAAGTTTACGCATAATCAATTGTGTAATACTGAAAAAAAGGAATCGACCAAATCAATCAAAGATTTTAAACATCAACTTTATGAAAATTAAAACTTGTTCTAAATGAACGATTTTTTAAACTTAATTTAATGCAAATGCCTATTGTTTTTATCTTAATTCTAATTGAGACCATAACTCTTCTCAAAGTAAATATGATCTCAGATGCCAATAGTTATTGGTATAAATATAACAGATTCCATACCAGACACTACTTGGTTACATTCCTAAACAATAGTTTAACTTCAAAAATTCCTGTTTTTCCTAAACTGCCCTAGCTTTTGTAAATGAAATCATTTATCTCTATCAGCAATCTACTACTTGAGATTAAGAAACATAAATATCCATAGACGGTAGTATATAGTATTACGAATTTATATTAGATGATATTTTAGATGGTATACCTGTGTCTCAAATATGCGTACGCAGAAGAAGAGCACAGCGACTAGTCGCGAGATACAGCTACATATAGCGAAATATTTCAAATATGTTTTAAAAATAGCCGATAGCCGTTAGAGAGAGAGAGAGAGAGAGCGAGCGATAGAATCGAAATGTGGCATGCGGCAATCAGTATATTCGATTCATATATACATATGTATGTAGGCTTACATATAGATATTATGTAGAAAGAGAAAAAGCTTCTCAAATACTACGCATATGCTTTGTACATATGCTCGGGCTTCTATATGCATCGTAATTTCGAAGAAAGAAAAGTTTTTAAAAATATCGCACTCGTGAAACAGTTCGTCTATTGTGGCCGTTGCTTTGACTTTTCGTACAATTCCGATTACGACACATATGTATGTACATATATAACGCAACGCTATAGAATCGTGTCAATTCTGCGATCATTGCAATATCGAAACTCGTGTCTCTTGGAACACACCTTAATCTTTAAAAAAAAACCGCTTAACTTCTTAGCTTTTTAACAATAATTTCTTTAGAAAGTACGTGCATTTTTGAATGAACCCCAAACTTCCTAAATAAAAAATTCTATGTGTACCAACCAACTATTTATATAATGAAAAAAATTTAACACAAGCACAAAAAAATTCACTTTGTAAAATTGTTAGAAAAACGCAAAATTAATATTACGTAACAATATCAACGCCCCACAATCGGCCCGTATATATGTATATGCATAGATATATCGACGATATAGAGAAGATGCGGACACGCAAGAAATATACGAACAGCGCGATATATGTACGATTATATGGCACTGATCTATATTTAGGCGACAACCCACACAACTCACTTGTTGTTGTTCCTCGCGCCAACGTTGTTTATAAGAAGAACGCAAACCACAATAACAACAAGAGGTTTAATAAAATTACTGAATCGGGGCGGTGTTCGAAAAGATCTAAATATCCGGTTACGTGTTTTCGAATATCCACATGAAAATAGGCCCACCCGCTCATGTTCATATTGGGATAGAAAACAAGAGAGATATTTGAAAAAAAAAAAACAAATTTCTGTGTTTGTGCTAATGCCAATGTTGTTGCTGCTGTCAATAAAATGGGTCAAAACCATAAACCAAAAAGGAGAAAAATAAAATTTCTTCGAAATATCAAATATTAAAGATGGGAATATTTAAAAATATTTTAGACCTTATGAAATAAGTATAATGTGTTATTTATGGTATGCTCTTTTCTTATTTATTTTCTTTTTAGGGAAGTTTTGGGCTCACGACGCGATTAAAAATTTTTTGAAAAGTCCCAAATTTATTTCTCGAGTTTTTAAGTTTAAAAGCGAAATTTAATCAAGATGCCGAAGCCAGCCGCAAGCCAGGAGGATGAGGATCCCACCCCATACCTGTTCGTGTCTTTGGAACAAAGACGTATCGATCAATCGAAACCCTATGATTCGAAGAAGAACTGTTGGGTGCCCGACGAGAAGGAGGGTTATCTCCTTGGTGAGATCAAGGCTACCAAGGGTGATATCGTCTCCGTCGGTCTGCCTGGTGGAGAGGTAATACCACGTACACTTCAAAAACTAAAGGAAACATATATCAAATACCTAACAATTATTTTGAAGATTACAAAATAAAAGATACTAAATGTGTGCTATCTTTTGCTAAATTCAACTTTTGGTACTACAAATTGAAGCTTAGCAAATGTATAGCTAACATTTAGTAGACTTAATACAATCTTTGAAATGTTGCTAGATATCAGACACGTACAAGCAGTGACTTTATATAAAGATGTACTTTACACATGATCATAGGTAAAAGATTTCAAATCCGAGAAGGTGGAGAAGGTCAATCCACCAAAATTCGAAAAAATTGAAGATATGGCTGACATGACCGTGCTGAACACACCTTGCGTGCTGCACAATCTGCGCCAGCGTTATTATGCTAAGCTTATCTACGTAAGTGTCAACATGCCGAAACTCACTAATATATGGGTTCTCTTCTCTTTCGGTCTCTTTTTCTCTCAAATCGAAACAAACCAAACAACCGCTAACCACGTCTAACCTACAACAACCAAATTAAAAAAAATATTTAAATATGGGTTATAAATGAAATGATAAATGGGTCGTACAAACAAAATAAATTAGACGAAAGACTTCAAGAAAGATCAGCTCCAGCAGGTGAACCCTCCGAAATACGAAAAAGCTGAGGATATGTCTAACTTGACATACCTTAACGATGCCTCTGTGCTCCATAACTTGAGGCAGAGATACTACAACAAGCTTATCTATGTAAGTAATTGCCGTACCGGTATGGCAATATTACAACCCCAAAAAAAAAAATCACGGTCTTTCCCTATTCCACCAAGTTCAATGTTATTAATACCTTGCTTTTGTATCAACTGGAAATTGTTCACAAACTCAAGCTAGAGATACTTAAATTTTGTAGTCTGCTTTAAAGAATAATGCATTTTCTTGTAGTAGAACTAACACTTATGCTATTAGATTTTAATATAAATGAATCTTCATAAATTCATTTCGCTCTTTGAATTGCTAACAATTGCTAATGATTTCCATATATTGTATTTTGTACGCACTAATTAAGCTTATACTAAAAAAATATTACAAACCTTTGCAATCCAGTCAGATTGAACGTGATACTGGACAAAAAAAAAACAAAGCACACACCGCAATACAACAAGCACACCACAAGGATGCTGAGCTGAACATAAACAAAATAAAAACAAACCTTACAAAATCACTCGTTTCACCATCAACCCTTTCCAGCAAACAAAGCAAAACTTTAAACAAGTATTGGAAACTGAACACCTACAGTAAACCAATAAACCAAAATCGTAGTTAGTTACCCATAAAAAATGAAACCCCAAAAACTGGTTGGCCCATACAGTAAATATAGAAAACAAACAAAAAAACTGATGAAAAAACAAATAAAACTGTTACTAAATCACTTCCCAAATGAGACGTCTCTAAAACACAAGACTTGGTTCCGCTAAAAATACGGATAAAATGCAGCGGTCGAGTCTGAAAAGAAATACCCAATGTTTTCGAGACGTTTACTCCAACTAATTCTATTTGACTAACAAAAAAGAATTTTTTAAATGTTTTGCTTATTAATATTGTATTATTTTCTACTCCCGCTTAAAAAATTAGACCTACTCCGGTCTTTTCTGCGTTGCCATCAATCCTTACAAGCGCTACCCTGTGTATACCAACCGTTGCGCTAAGATGTACCGTGGCAAGCGCCGTAATGAGGTGCCACCCCATATTTTCGCCATCTCTGACGGTGCCTACGTCGACATGTTGACCAACCACGTGAATCAATCTATGTTGATTACCGGTGAGTCTGGTGCTGGTAAGACTGAGAACACGAAGAAGGTCATTGCGTACTTCGCCACTGTTGGCGCTTCGACCAAGAAGGATGAGTCCCAGAAGAACAAGGGCTCACTGGAAGATCAGGTTGTGCAGACCAATCCTGTGCTTGAGGCCTTCGGTAACGCCAAGACTGTGCGTAACGATAACTCCTCTCGTTTCGTAAGTACACTTCAAAATACATTAAAAAAAATTTGAATAAATTCGTACTTGGTATTTTATAGGGTAAATTCATCCGTATTCATTTCGGTCCAACTGGTAAACTGGCTGGTGCTGATATTGAGACCTGTAAGTTTTCCCCTCGTTATTTCTAAATTACTTTAACTTCAATCCAACGCTCCCTCTCTATAGATCTGTTGGAGAAGGCTCGTGTCATCTCTCAGCAGTCGCTGGAGCGCTCTTACCATATCTTCTACCAGATTATGTCTGGCGCCGTTGCCGGTGTTAAAGGTATACAAATTGGTCGCATCATTATCAAGCATCTGATCATCTGATCATCATAACATTCTCTCTTTCTATGTCTCTATCCCAAGAGCAAGAGTTTATTTTTTTCGCTCTTATTACAGTATTTGTAGCAATGGTTTAGGTACTACTTACACAAAAAAAACATTTCCATACACACTCTGATACTTACACTCATACATACTCATGAATAGTTTTGAATACTATTATAATCTCTTATTTTCAACTTAAAAATATTCTGTTTAGAAATCTGTGGTTTGACCGATAACATCTACGATTACCACATTGTCTCCCAGGGCAAGGTTACTGTGCCCAGTATCGATGATTCTGAGGAATTCACCCTCACAGATGTAATTGTCTCATTATACAAAAAAAAATGTTATTGTTATTTTACTACTAGACTTTCGTAATATTACTGTAATAGAGTAATTATTTGGTTAACTCTAGCGTAAAACGTAATCGTTATCGTTATTATTGTAGGCCAAAGGTCGCTTTCAATGGCTATTAGCTAGGCTATACATACAATATCCTATATTCCAAAATGCTAAGAAACCATCCAAAGATACGGATTATTGGAATATACACATCCCCCAACCCCTCAATATATATCCCAAACTTCATAAAGCCCCCTAACTCATATACTGTATCTAACTAATACCATACACATGTAAATCCTTATAAAATCTGAAATTCTTTACCTTTACATATATATATATCAACCCCGCATTTGTACATAACGTATCTCGTTGTTCGATAAACAAATAGAGTACTGCCTGCTATCGAACAACATTTACGATTATCGAATTGTATCGCAAGGCAAAACGACTATACCAAGTGTTAATGATGCCGATGAATGGGTCGAAGTGGATGTAAGACCATACAAAACATGGTTACTTATACCTATGCTCACCTTATTGTATCGATCAATATATCTGTGTCCTAACCTCAACCAACATATAAACAAAATCTTAACTCCTTCGGAGCTTTAGCTCCCTTTTGTGTCGTGTCTTAAATGAATAGTCAATGTCCTATTAAAGAAACCATTCTTTATACATATCTATCGTTCATATCTATCAATGTCCGTCTCGTAAATCTTTGTCATCTTATATGTCGCACCAAAATTCACAATGCTTTCAATCTGCCCATGCCAACCCAAAGCTGATGTAAAATTTAATCCTAACCAGTTAACCAACTAAAACTACAAATTAAAATAACAATTTTGTTAGAGATTCAAAACTTTTTGAGGTAGGACCGTACTCATTACATTTGACACCAAATAATACAAATATGTATATTTTTATATACGTTGAGTATTACAATATATAACTGAACTTAATGCTACACTCCATGAACAAACTAGAGATGGTATTTCTTACGCAACATATTGGTGATTATCCTGGCATATGTCAGGGTAAAACACGGATACCCGGTGTCAACGATGGTGAAGAATTTGAGTTAACCGACGTAAGTTGTGTTATAGATGAACTCTGTTCACAATTCAATCCGAACAAAATAATGTAATCCCCAAAAAGTAAAAAAAAAACTATTGTAAAATATTTAATTCAAACGAGATTCCTTCTCTCTCTCTCTTTCTCTCTTTATTTCCATTGTGTTTTCTCTCGTTTATGTACACGTTGTAGTTAAAATTTTGATATTATTGAACCGAAAACCCTGTCATTTTTTCATTACAAGAAAACTTTTAATCGTAGTTATAGTGAAAATATTGTAAATATATATTTCACCGTGTGTTAATTTTCAAATGTTATTCCGGAATTATCTTCCGCTTTTCGCTATGTTTAACTCTTTCTGTTGCTCTCTCTCTCTCTCTTTGGTATATACATATATTTATATTTCGCGCTTTAGTTTGCACCCATTACCTAATTATGTATTCGTACATTATCCCATATTGCTGTAAGCAGGGGGTCTCCGAAGGATTTATATATACATATATCGAAATTATTTTCAAAACATTTTCCAAACTTGACACCGGGACTACTTTGTGTACCAAAATGCCGCAGGTTCTTTGGAGAAGTCCGCTCCTGGCTTAAGATATAAACTTTTACAGTTAATAGTGGGACTTTTATACATATTACACCACAGATTACACCTATCACGAACACAGTCAATCCAAATACACTTAATAGAAGCATTCCCTCTTTATGCCATTTATTTGACGTAGTGGATATTTTTTTGTTTTGTAATTTGTTTTTCGCTAAACCAAACAACAACCTTCTCTCCGACTATATATATGTAGACATGTGCTTCCTCTCCGATAACATTTACGACTACTTTAACGTATCTCAGGGCAAGGTTACTGTGCCCAGTATCGATGACTCTGAGGAATTCCAGCTTGCAGATGTAAGTGACGGCCGTACAAAGCCACGTACATATGTTTCCGTATATATGTTTTCGGTACTTGTCTGAACGACATGCGTACCATATATCCGTACACCAATACACCAACACGCCCACAGATATATATTGTATATTTCTAGATCTAGATATAGATATAATGTGTGTGTTTTGATTTGGTTACCCAATTTTCCAGTTTTGCAGACCTAGTACTTCGTCTATCTTTATCGGAATGCCCATAGCGTAAGATTTGTATGACGAATGTGTGACGATATATTTCCCGAAATTGCCCGATTTAAAAACAGATCTATCTGTAACTGTACTTAATACGAATGCCGCACAACAAAGATGAAAAACCGTGTTGTGATCTATGAACTGACCTAATCGATTGTGTTTAGCTTGTTGGAATGTGTATGCAATTAGTAATATTTAGTTATACTTGTGTGTATGTGTATATCGCCCTGGTTTAGAATGATTCGTACCAAAAAGCAAACTACATGAGACTTGTGTACGAATCTATATAAGCTCCTCTTCACAATGGCTCATACTGACTTCAGTGCCGTTAAGTTCAGGAAAACCCACGGAAAGATTAAAAAAAAAGCACGTTCTATACTATTTCCTCTTTAACCTTGTTAGCCTATAAGCAATCGCTGTCTTCGATTCCGGAATAATTAAGCTACCCGAAACCACTTGGTAAAACAGACCATTATCAAATTTCCACAGGTTTACTAATTAAGCGCTTCTACTCGATTGCTGCAAAAGACTTTTGGATATAGAAAATAGTAATTGTTGATCGTTATAGCATGCTGCATGACTTAGTTTCGTAAGCTACACTCAACAAATTATAATAATGCTGTAATATATACCTGGAAAATCTAATGCCTGTAAAACTTTCCACTAATCCAAAAAAAAAAGGTATCGAATCTGTTTATTAATTTGTTACATCTGACTTCCACAAATGTAGCAAGCCTTCGACATCTTGGGCTTCACCAAGCAGGAAAAGGAAGATGTCTACAGGATCACCGCCGCTGTCATGCACATGGGTGGCATGAAGTTCAAGCAACGTGGTCGCGAGGAGCAGGCTGAACAGGATGGCGAGGAGGAGGGTGGCCGTGTATCTAAGCTGTTCGGCTGCGATACCGCTGAGCTTTACAAGAACTTGCTCAAGCCCCGCATTAAGGTCGGTAACGAGTTCGTCACCCAGGGCCGTAACGTGCAACAGGTCACCAACTCTATTGGTGCTCTCTGCAAGGGTGTCTTCGATCGTCTCTTCAAATGGCTGGTGAAGAAGTGTAACGAGACTCTGGATACCAAACAGAAGCGTCAGCATTTCATTGGTGTGCTGGATATTGCTGGTTTTGAAATCTTCGACGTGAGTATTCTCGGACAGTTCGACAACTAGAATAAGTGGCTCGTCAGCTATGCCCTCAACTCAGGCCATAGCTGATGCGTTGCTGTGGCTATCAATGGATTACCTTAAACTCAGGGAATCTATTGAGGTCGTTTTGCTAATACATATCTCAACCGAACAGTTAGTCCAGGGATGACTTGGGTTTGATTAGGTGCACTCAATCTTTGCACTCAGCACACTTATTTTTAGTACAGCACACAACACAATACAATTTCAAAATCAAGTATAATTTGTAAATATTCCCCCAATATGTAGTACAATGGCTTCGAACAATTGTGTATTAACTTCACCAATGAGAAATTGCAACAGTTCTTTAACCATGTCATGTTTGTCTTGGAACAAGAGGAATACACCAGGGAGGGTATTCATTGGGACTTTATTGATTTCGGTATGGACTTGCTGGCTTGTATCGAGCTGATTGAAAAGGTGCTTAAAGCTTAGATCTCCTACACTATATGTTCTTCATGTATTATTATCCATGCACCGATTTGTTTGTATTGTATGTGTTTTAGCACTGAAATCTATATTCTATTATATCGAAATGCAGGACTGACAGGTAAAGCGTCATATTACGTGTTGTGTGTACTTTTCCCTGGCACAATGTTAGGATATATGCACCCTCTCCCTCAGCACTTTGTATTGTATTCAAAGCACTTGTTTAAACAAAATGTTCCCCTCTCCCTAACAACAATTGCATCGGATGATTAGTACAACGGTTTCGAACAACTGTGTATTAACTTCACCAACGAGAAGTTGCAACAATTCTTCAACCATCACATGTTCGTTTTGGAGCAAGAAGAATACAAGAAGGAAGGTATTGAGTGGGCCTTCATCGATTTCGGTATGGACTTGTTGGCCTGTATTGATTTGATTGAAAAGGTTCGTCTCTATAGAATATGATTATCCTCTTCGCAAAGCTCCTTATAGTCCTTAAGTATTATAAAAACTTTAACTTCTCACTCTTTCTGGCAATTCATCTAGAACTGATGAACCCAACGAGAGTTGTATATATCTATATATTTTACAGCCTGTTTATATGGAAGAAGTGCGCCCAGAAGCGTTACTAGTTCCAAAAACAAAACATCCACCCATGCACTCAAATATTTTTATATAAGGGGAAAACAAATGACGAAAAAAATTACCCACGTAACTAACACGACTACATATATCTACAAGAAACGTCATCTGACTAACCCAGCTATCTATCTCTGTTGAATATTGCTCCGTTTCCGATACAGTATAACGGTTTCGAACAATTGTGCATCAATTTCACTAACGAAAAGCTGCAACAATTCTTCAATCATCACATGTTCGTGTTGGAACAAGAAGAATACCAGCGTGAGGGCATCGAATGGACCTTCATTGATTTCGGCATGGATCTGCAATTGTGTATTGATTTAATTGAAAAGGTACACGAGGCCATAACTATCTTAAATAACAGATAGCCAACTGTAGACCTTCACAATTGTAAAAACAATAATTACAATCTATTGCACCATTGCACAGAATTCAATAACCTAGTCATAACACCGCCTCAGCCTAACTACAAAATATATAAAAAAAATAATAATAATAAAAGTATATATATATCTAATATGCGTAATGCCAACTAACTACTCAAGTGGTAAGTTTTCTATGTATGTATACTACTCACTAATGGCGTTACAAATAAATGTGTAATGTAACTAGTTTTTGCTACTATTAGTTCAAGTTTAATGCGTGCTTTTTACTAAATGTCTTGTACTCTCAAATACCATACTAATGATCACAATATACATTCTTATAGCCTATGGGTATCTTGTCCATCCTGGAAGAAGAGTCTATGTTCCCCAAGGCCACCGATCAAACCTTCTCGGAAAAATTGACCAATACCCATTTGGGCAAGTCAGCTCCATTCCAGAAGCCCAAGCCACCAAAGCCCGGTCAGCAGGCTGCTCACTTCGCCATTGGCCATTATGCTGGTGTTGTCGCCTATAACATCACCGGTTGGTTGGAGAAGAACAAGGATCCCCTGAACGATACTGTTGTCGATCAGTTCAAGAAGTCCCAGAACAAGCTGCTGATTGAGATCTTCGCTGATCATCCTGGTCAGTCCGGTGGCGGTGAACAGGCCAAGGGCGGTCGTGGCAAGAAGGGCGGTGGCTTCGCTACCGTCTCATCGGCCTACAAGGAGCAGTTGAACAGCTTGATGACCACACTGCGCTCCACCCAGCCTCACTTCGTTCGTTGCATCATTCCCAACGAAATGAAACAGCCTGGAATGGTTGATGCCCACTTAGTTATGCACCAGCTGACCTGTAACGGTGTGCTTGAAGGTATCCGTATTTGCCGTAAAGGTTTCCCCAACAGAATGGTCTACCCCGACTTCAAGATGCGGTATGTATGAAGGGGAAAATAACCAAACTATATACTTTACTATACCATATTGACACTAGCACAGATATACTTAATATTATATTTAGATACATACTATAGAATTGTAGCCATAATATAATATTTTAGCACTCTGTCTGTATATACACTGGAGATCCAACTATTGTTGATATCTATTATTAACTATATGCATAAATTAATACTCTAGTTATATGATTCTGGCACCTGCTGTCATGGCAGCCGAAAAACTGCCTAAGAATGCTGCCACCAAGTGTTTGGAAGCCGTTGGACTGGATGCAGACTTGTACCGCATTGGTAACACCAAGGCACGCATTGACCAAACCATTTTTCTAGTGTATATAGTGTAGTCCAATATCCAAAAGTCCAATCCAACTGTATTAGTGTATAATCCTTACATGTATCTTGATTTGTGATATGTACCAAACTCCATGTACCAGCTTCAGTTTCAGTATCAGTGCTGTTTAATGATGTCTTTGATGGGTGTTAAGGATTCTCTATCTCTGTTTATCACTTATTAAATGTATACGTGTGACAATTTTTACCAGGTACCAGATTCTGAACCCTCGCGGTATTAAGGATCTCGAAGATCCCAAGAAAGCGTCCAAGATTCTGATTGAGACCACCGAACTGAGCGATGATCTATACCGTTTGGGTCATACCAAGGCATGATAAAAAAGTTTTTAGAATTATTAACGCTTTCACATTCGATATTCTTCTTGAGTGGATGGCTCAATACAGTTTATAATATAATTTTTTCTTTTTGTGTAGTCAATAATCTAAAACAAACAAAACCATAAAAGAACGATGCCTCAAAACGCCAACGCGAAAGCATCTTCAAATTACACTCCACAACAAAAACACAAACATAAATCACTTCCGATATATATACATATCTCAATTGTGGTCCATCTCAAGTGTACACAATTATAAAAATTATTGAAACATTTTCGATTTGCAGCTATCAAATTCTGAATCCAGGTGGTATTGTTGGCATTGATGATCCAAAGAAGTGCGGCGCACTTATATTGGAATCCACAGCTTTGGATCCCGATATGTATCGTATTGGACATACTAAGGCATAGTCAAGTTCCGCAGCATACAAAACTTATAGAAAATGTTCCCAACTATCTATGAAATTATGCATTTTGCGTACCTCCTTATTATTTAAATTTATTATTATTATTATTATTACTCCTCCAAGTAGTATTTTTGACGTAATTCTTTCTCTCTCTATATCTATCTCCCGTACACTTGACGGATTCCACACAGAACTCGTATCCGTATGCAGAAATATGTTTTATTTTTATTTCTCTATCTTTCTATCTATCTACTTAACTTCAATACATTTTGAGAACTCTGCTGTGTCAAATGCAGAACCATATGAACCATATAAAATCGAGCGCCCTTCAGAAAAGAGAAACAAAACCTTGCCAGGGGCGCTATTCAGCACAATGATTGATTGTTCTTCCCTTTATCCAGAACTACCTCCCCAATGAGATGCAATTCCCATAATTATCTTGCACTCTCTCTTTTACACACAGACCTATACACACACATATACATCTACACATGCACACGTACTACCCTCAGATATCAAAAAGTATATAAACCCTGTTCTAGTTACAGTTTCAAGTAGTTAATTCGTATATTTTAGTATTCGATATCATAAGATCAAATGTAAATAACATTAGACTTAAGCTAGATATACTAAAACCTAGTGTTATCTATATCATAATGTATGAGAAATTGTAGCTAAACACACACACATCGTTATGTTTACCTTTTTCATTTGACCATCATCTATATGTAAACTATATATACAACATATAGCTACCAAATCCTGAACCCTAAGGGTATCAAGGGTATTGAGGATCCCAAGAAATGCACGAAAGTCCTCATCGAATCGACCGAGTTGGCCGAAGATCAGTATCGTTTGGGTAACACAAAGGCACGAAACATTTTCTATACCATATCTCCATATAAGTATATACGTACTTCTAACCAAATACAATACTTCAACAAAAACACTCTCGTCTCCGAAATCGACACTAGCAGGCACATACTGAAACCTGAACAAACTGGGCAGAAAGCTCAAAAGGTTTTGCTCTGCATGTGTGCTCTTTCTCTCTCTGTCTTTTACAAAATTGGTAAATTGATACACAAGCCAATGTAGAAACAAAGACAATCGCCACATCCAATACAAATCCCAAAACCTTTACAAAAAAGGTCAAATCCCTATTAAATCCGATCCAATCCGATCCAATCTGATCAAAATCCCAAACAATTGATTATGATTTGCAGTATTAACGTACATAGAATGTAACTATACTATACCTATCTATAGTCGAATACTAACATGTACTCTTAGTTATGCACTAGACACTAACATTGGAAGAAACTACATAATACTATACAAATTCCATTCAAAATACCACTTACTACTACCATTCAAAACCTATCCACAACAGCTACAAAATCATGTGCCCTAAGCTATTGGTGGGCGTTGACAAAGACAAAAAGGCCACTGACATAATCATTAAGTTTATCGATTTACCCGAAGATCAATACCGTCTGGGTAACACAAAGGTATATCATAGAAAATATACTCTTCTGCTTCGCATGATCATCGCCAAAAAAGAAAAAATGCTGTTGGAATACCCTGAAAATTCAGTTAAACTCTCAGTTATTAGTACATGGCTTAGTATCTGGATTTTTGAGTGTAACTCAATCGGCATTCACTCACACAATGCTAGTTCTAAGGAGCACTATATACTTTCTATATGTTTCATCTGTTTCATCGCTGACAAATGTTTTCATTTCTATCATCTCTATGTGTTGTTTGTCTTGTTTTTTTGTTATGTGTCCTATTTCCTCTTTATTTTTTACTCTTTTATGTTTATGTTTCTACCAAAAACCATCCCTCTATTCTATCCCAGTTCAACCTGTCGAAAAGTGTTTTTGAAGAATCGCAACTGCTTAAGCAAACGAAAATCGAAAAAAAAAACATTCTTAGAGAATTCAATTAGATCTGTTTTGACTTTTGATTCCGAGTTAGTTCAAAATTATTTTTAACTAAAACCTCTTCGATGTCCGAAATCTCTATGGTATCACCTTATTTGGTACCTATATATTAATTCGTGTGTTTGTTATTGTGAATTCAAAACAGGTCTGAATAATTCTTTTATAGATGAACGCTTGCAGCACGCGCTTTGTATGTTTTTTTAGTTCGACAAGAGATTAACTTATTTATTTATTATTTGTGGTCCCTCCCTTATGCCGACTTACCAAATATCTAGGTGTTCTTCCGTGCCGGTGTACTGGGTCAAATGGAAGAGTTCCGTGATGAGCGTTTGGGCAAGATCATGTCCTGGATGCAGGCCTGGGCTCGTGGTTATCTGTCCCGCAAGGGCTTCAAGAAGCTGCAGGAGCAGCGTGTCGCCCTCAAGGTTGTCCAGCGTAATCTGCGCAAATATCTGCAGCTCCGCACCTGGCCCTGGTACAAACTGTGGCAGAAGATCAAGCCTCTGCTCAACGTCAGCCGCATTGAGGACGAAATTGCCGTAAGTATTATTGTATTATTTACGCCACCATTTGAATATCAACTGATCGGTTTAGGCAATGTTATGTTACACTATCAAGAGTATTATAGTATTAATGGTTGAACTTGGCTGCTGCAGTTGCTGTTGACAATCACGCATTGGCCCTTGGCATGTTCATTCCGATATCTGCATTGTCAGGCATAATTGGATTGAGAGACAGCAGCTGCTTAGCGACAGTATGATCGACAAATTCTTGTGCTTAATTAAGCTCCCAAAAACAAACATAATACCTCAACATTGACATGCAATTGCACCCCCAAGATTCCGCCTCAATGCTTACGCATACTTCTAATATATTTGGATTTCATAATGATTTAAATATAGCTACTACAATAATCTTGCCTAGCAAATGGTTCAATTTACTTAAAGCACTAGCAAAGAAGCTGGAGTAATCCATATGTTTTAAGGGGAAAAGATAGCAGTGATGCGTGAAATATGTTCCCATATATATAGAACTATATATGGGGCCATATCATAGCTCCATCTCAATGGCTATTCTGAGCATACAGCTCGTAGCTCACTTTGCCAATTAGCTTGCTAATTAAATAATAAAAAAGACTGGCGGTACAGCAGGCCTTATGATTAATGCGTATTAAGCATACGCCGCATTGGCTTAACTCAATTCGAATGATGAGTAATTTCTCAACAGTGTATACGTGTGCGAACGCAACAGACATATACTGCCAGAGTGTATACTTTAGAGATATATATAAAGTACACCTGCTGTGTGAAATGATAGCAACCAATGCGAATTGTTGAATTATGAATTACGAAGAGGCGAAAAGCAGCTGCTTTCTGCCACTTTGGGGCGTTGTGGCTAATTTTAATAGCCAGCAAGGCAAATGATCGTGGCGATCTGTGCAATCGCAGAAGCTATTCCAGTTGTATTTCGACCAGAGTCGCTGTGTGGTGCTAAAAATCGAATCGAAATCGAAACGAATTTCTCGAATAAATATATATCTTATATTAGAGCTGATCAAATTTTTTGATCGTTGTTCTTGGCAATTGATTAATTTGCCAATTGTGTGAAAAGATTCAAAACTGATCAAATTGATTGATCTAGAAATCTTCGCAAATACTTAATTTGTTAATCGTGCGAATTGCTTAATTATGGCTGATGAGAAGAAAACCAAAAAAACGAAAAAAGCCTCTGCTGAAGCTTCACCTGGTGGCGATACAGCTGCAGCTACTACACCAGCTGAACCAGATCCAGCTACTGCTGTTACTCCTGTGGAGCCACTCGCAGAGACTTTAGCAACGTCTGATCCACCAGCATCTCAAGAACCAATACTGCCACAGGCTGTAGTTGAGAGCGGTGTGCCTATTAGTAATACAACATCCAATTCTAATGACTTGCAGCGTCTGGAGGAGAAGGCCAAGAAGGCTGAGGAACTGCATGCCGCTGAAGTGAAAGTCCGCAAGGAATTGGAAGCCCTCAATGCCAAGCTGTTGGCTGAGAAGACCGCCCTCTTGGACTCGCTTTCCGGTGAGAAGGGTCAGCTGCAGGACTACCAGGAGCGCAATGCTAAGTTGACCGCTCAGAAGAACGACCTCGAGAATCAGCTGCGCGTGAGTATTAAATTCCTTTTATAAAAAAATAATAACCTAGTTACAAGCCAGCCCCCACAATTACCCCCTTCCAAAGGCAATGTAAATCGTAAAAGTGCAAAATTTATCAAGTGCAATCAGGCGCATTAAATGCTCGAGTATTTTCTATTTTGAGAGCTTGATGATGATGTGCGCACTTGCTAAATTTAGCAACATGATCGATCGCCACCCACTCGTATCGATATTTAATGTGCACACAACTCATTGCTCTATATGCAGGACATCCAAGAGCGTTTGACTCAGGAGGAAGATGCCCGCAACCAGTTGTTCCAGCAGAAGAAGAAGGCCGATCAGGAGATCTCTGGCTTGAAGAAGGATATTGAAGATCTGGAACTGAACGTCCAGAAGGCTGAACAGGATAAGGCCACTAAGGATCACCAGATCCGTAACTTGAACGATGAGATCGCCCACCAGGATGAGCTCATTAACAAGTTGAACAAGGAGAAAAAGATGCAGGGCGAGAGCAACCAGAAGACTGGTGAGGAACTGCAGGCCGCCGAGGATAAGATCAATCACTTGAACAAGGTGAAGGCCAAGCTCGAGCAGACCCTCGATGAACTTGAAGATTCGCTGGAGCGTGAGAAGAAGGTGCGCGGCGATGTTGAGAAATCCAAGCGCAAGGTTGAGGGTGACCTCAAGCTTACCCAGGAGGCTGTTGCCGATCTGGAGCGTAACAAGAAGGAGTTGGAGCAGACCATCCAGCGCAAGGACAAGGAACTGTCCTCCATCACCGCCAAGCTGGAAGATGAGCAGGTCGTTGTTGGCAAACACCAGCGCCAGATCAAGGAACTGCAGGCCCGCATCGAAGAACTCGAGGAAGAGGTCGAGGCTGAGCGTCAAGCTCGCGCCAAGGCCGAGAAGCAGCGTGCCGATTTGGCCCGTGAGCTCGAGGAATTGGGTGAGCGTCTGGAGGAGGCTGGCGGTGCCACCTCCGCCCAGATTGAGCTCAACAAGAAGCGTGAGGCTGAGCTGAGCAAATTGCGTCGCGATCTTGAGGAAGCCAACATCCAACACGAATCCACCCTGGCCAACCTGCGCAAGAAGCACAACGATGCCGTCGCCGAGATGGCCGAACAGGTTGATCAACTCAACAAACTGAAGGCCAAGTAAGTATCTTTCTATTCTATAACAAATAGCACTTTGCCAGCTATTTCAGATGCAGCAGCTACCACAAAACGAGTGTGATCGTTCAGTTATTAAATATATACATATATGTGATCTTTTAATCTAGGGCTGAGCACGATCGTCAGACTTGCCACAATGAGTTGAATCAAACTCGTACCGCTTGCGATCAGTTGGCTCGAGATAAGGTAATATGTCCGTCCATGTGCCATAGTCTGAGTTTCCTCCGGTTTTCGGGGATCTCAACTCTAAGTACATGGGCCAAACATATACACCGATATATAATATATACTCTCACACACAAGCTTCTACCACATACCACATAAACACACACACAACAGGATGTACAACTGTGTGCTGTCTTTCTCTCACTTTATTTGTGTGCTCTCTTCCCACAATAATAAATAATAATCATGTCTATATAGTGTGTATCGCTCAGTCTCTCTCGTAATGGTTTTATATTGGACTCTACAAGTCGTCAACGTCTTGCTCGCTTCTCGGCTTCTCTATTTGCTAATGTGTATCCCAAACAAGTTGTAACCCCCAGAAACTAACCCCACATCTATCATTCTACTCTCTCTCTCTCTCTATGTATGTATGTCTAATCCAGGGCTGAGAAGGAGAAGAACGAGTACTACGGCCAGTTGAACGATCTGCGTGCCGGTGTCGACCACATTACCAACGAGAAGGTATACATTTTTGATGATTTTAAATATGATCTTCGACTGCGATCGCTGCTGTAAATTATATGCTGAAACGTTGTTTATATCTCCGAATACTTGTGTATAGAAAGATCCACTATAAATACTTAGATCGAAACTAAAACGACCTGTAACAGCCATATAATTTGCCTGCTTTTAAATGATATTCCCCCTTTTACTAACAATGTACAGCGCTCACACAGAACAAATTTTCACAGAACAAGCTCAAAATCAAAGAATGTGTAACTAACTTTTGTTGTCTTGTTGAAAATTAAACAGGCTGCCCAGGAGAAGATCGCCAAGCAGCTGCAGCATACCCTCAACGAAGTCCAGTCCAAATTGGATGAGACCAACAGGACTCTGAACGACTTCGATGCCAGCAAGAAGAAGCTGTCGATTGAGAACTCCGATCTGTTGCGTCAATTGGAGGAAGCCGAGTCCCAGGTGTCTCAGCTCTCCAAGATCAAGATCTCTTTGACCACACAACTGGAAGATACTAAGCGTCTGGCCGATGAGGAATCCCGCGAGCGTGCTACCCTTCTGGGCAAGTTCCGCAATCTGGAACACGACCTGGACAACCTGCGTGAACAGGTTGAGGAGGAGGCCGAGGGCAAGGCTGATCTGCAACGCCAGCTCAGCAAGGCTAACGGCGAGGCCCAGGTGTGGCGCAGCAAGTACGAATCTGATGGCGTTGCCCGCTCTGAAGAGCTGGAGGAGGCCAAGAGGAAGTTGCAGGCCCGCCTGGCTGAGGCTGAGGAGACTATTGAGTCGCTCAACCAGAAGTGCATCGGCCTCGAGAAGACCAAGCAGCGTCTGGCCACTGAGGTGGAGGATCTGCAGCTTGAGGTGGACCGTGCCAACGCCATTGCCAATGCTGCCGAGAAGAAGCAGAAGGCTTTCGACAAGATCATTGGCGAATGGAAACTCAAGGTTGATGATTTGGCTGCTGAGTTGGATGCCTCCCAGAAGGAATGCCGCAACTACTCCACCGAGTTGTTCCGTCTTAAGGGTGCCTATGAGGAAGGCCAGGAGCAGCTGGAGGCTGTCCGTCGTGAGAACAAGAACTTGGCCGATGAAGTCAAGGATCTGCTCGACCAGATCGGTGAAGGTGGCCGCAACATCCATGAGATCGAGAAGGCCCGCAAGCGTCTGGAAGCCGAAAAGGATGAGCTGCAGGCTGCTCTTGAGGAAGCTGAAGCTGCTCTCGAACAGGAGGAGAATAAGGTGCTGCGCGCTCAGCTTGAGCTGTCTCAGGTGCGCCAGGAAATCGATCGCCGCATCCAGGAGAAGGAAGAGGAATTCGAGAATACCCGCAAGAACCACCAGCGTGCTCTCGACTCCATGCAAGCCTCCCTTGAAGCCGAAGCTAAGGGCAAGGCTGAGGCGCTCCGCATGAAGAAGAAGTTGGAAGCTGACATCAATGAATTGGAAATTGCTCTGGATCATGCCAACAAGGTGAGAATTTATTTATTATCATATCTTCATACTTAGTTATTCTTCGATTGCTCTTCGTAGGCTAACGCCGAGGCCCAGAAGAACATTAAGCGCTACCAACAGCAGCTCAAGGACATCCAAACTGCCCTTGAGGAAGAACAGAGAGCCCGTGACGATGCCCGCGAACAGCTGGGTATCTCCGAGCGTCGTGCCAACGCTCTGCAGAACGAACTCGAAGAGTCTCGCACTCTGCTGGAGCAGGCCGATCGTGGACGTCGCCAGGCCGAGCAGGAACTGGCCGATGCCCACGAACAGCTGAACGAAGTTTCCGCCCAGAACGCTTCCATCTCCGCTGCCAAGAGGAAATTGGAGTCTGAGCTGCAGACCCTGCACTCTGACTTGGATGAGCTCCTCAACGAAGCCAAGAACTCCGAGGAGAAGGCCAAGAAGGCTATGGTTGATGCCGCCCGCCTGGCCGATGAGCTCCGCGCTGAGCAGGATCATGCCCAGACCCAGGAGAAATTGAGGAAGGCCCTTGAGCAGCAAATCAAGGAATTGCAGGTCCGTCTGGATGAGGCTGAGGCCAATGCCCTTAAGGGTGGCAAGAAGGCTATCCAGAAGTTGGAGCAGCGTGTCCGTGAACTCGAGAATGAGCTGGATGGTGAGCAAAGGAGACACGCCGATGCCCAGAAGAACTTGCGCAAGTCCGAGCGTCGCGTCAAGGAATTGAGCTTCCAGTCTGAGGAAGATCGCAAGAACCACGAACGCATGCAAGATCTGGTCGACAAGCTCCAACAGAAGATCAAGACATACAAGAGGCAGATCGAGGAGGCCGAGGAAATCGCTGCCCTCAACTTGGCCAAATTCCGTAAGGCCCAGCAGGAACTCGAGGAAGCCGAGGAGCGTGCCGATCTGGCCGAGCAGGCCATCAGCAAATTCCGCGCCAAGGGACGTGCCGGTTCCGTCGGTCGTGGTGCCAGCCCAGTGGTAAGTAAATCGAATCATTCACCTTAAATTTCTGACATTTGACACTTAAAAAAAAACTCACACAATGCAACCATTTGGCTTACTATTGGCATAGTAGTCCACTATCAAACGAAGATCTCTCTAGATATACTATAAATTTAATATGTATATAAATCTATTCTTCCGTTTCATATCGGGTTGCGCGTTCTGCTTCTTCTCACCTCACCTCTACAACAACACCAGAATTAAAAAATGAGAAATTTGAGGCATAATAAAAAAACCAAAAGAAATAAAAAGTAAAACTAAAAAAAAATGAACCTAATATACAATATCGAATACTGGTTCAATTCTAGAGAGAACAAAACATGCAAAGAGAATTATAGCTTATAAGAATTAATATATACAATAAATAATAATAATCTAGATGCATCATACGACATTCGGTAGAACTGAGAATTGTAATTACAGGCACCCATCTCATATGCCCTGCGCACCAATGAAAACTGATAACTGAGAAATTCAACAAGAAAGAAAGAAAAAATAGTATGAAGAAAGGCAAAAGGAAAGGAGAGAATGCAAGATCATCTCGTACCAACCAAAAATGCGTTCATTTTTTTAAAAGAAAATATTCATAAATTTAATGAAGATCAACAAGCAAATCAGCACTCAAAACAATCAATCGACTTTGCTTTCTCTACAACCATTCTGCATATAATATATGTATAGACAACTACTATTCTTCCACTACATTATTTCTATATGTTTATATATATATATATATATATATATATATGTAAATATATATATATATTTATTTATATAAATGTACTGCAGCCTTCAGCGTCAAGAGGTGGCCGCAAGAGTGCGCTGGAGCAGTAGAAACTTTCTTGAAAAAACCAAAATTTGTAAGTGACCTCGAACCGGCGGCAATACGTACGGTCCTCGTTTTGGCTCTCGTTCGTCTTGTCGTTTTCTGTCTTGTCTAAAATGTTGGAGATTCTTCCCAATATACACATGCATACATACGCAGACTCCTCCGCAAAACAGATACGCATTTTCGTACAGTCGCGCATCGTTCTCACATTAATTGCCTTCGCTACGAAAAGCAAGATCATTTCCCACACGTTCTTTCACGTTTTGTTCGTACATAGTGGCGTCTATCATTCACGTTGTCAGTGTATGCAATACAGAACATGCAAACATGGCGTCGTCTCCCTCTTTCTTGTTCGTTCAGTTGACCTTTTAATAAGTTAGTCAAATGTCTCAACGAACTTAGTGCAACGTTTAAACCTAGCATGTTGAGCTGCTCATATATCTTTTAGTATATATAAAGTATATGTACATTTACTAACCATATTTATTTGTCTTTTTCACAGCCCCGTGCGACATCCGTTAGGCCACAATTCGACGGATTGGCTTTCCCACCAAGATTCGACCTTGCTCCTGAAAACGAATTCTAAATGCCATTTCATTTTTTAATTTATTTTAAATGATATTTCATAATTATTATGTTTATGATTTTAAATTAATTTCTTAATTTAAACAAAATAATAAAACTATAACAAAATATATATCAAAAACGACGGGAGACGCAAAATGCACTTAGGCAAAAAGAAAAATAAAACTAAATCAATACCAGATTCCAAAACTGGTAATAACAACATCAAACAACTAGAACATCAGCAACAACACCAACTACGTTCAACATACATAAGTTCTTTGTGAAGCAATTGGGTATAGGTTATGTAGTAGGCACGACATTTACCTCCAGGACTCTCTTTCTAAAGGCCATCTATTGTATTTATATTTTTTTATACAACTTTCAAAACGCATTCAACTAACAAACAAAAACAAATTAAACAAAACATGCATTACAAACAACAACAAATGAGCCCCGTCAATGTGAGAAGTTAGGTTCTATGTGGGAAGATGTCCTGCAGCAAATGTCGCCTGTCCTGAGAGTAATCTGAATATGTAAAATCTAACATATGTTGATATTATCAAATTGTGTCTATGTATATGTTTATTCATTGTATATCCAATAACACACAGACAGCATACACACTCGCATCACTTGGCGCTTATGTTTATGTTCACATTTTTTATTTTATCAACACAAGAAAAGATCAAAACTACAATTAAAAGTATACAAAAAAGGAACAAAATAAATGTAAATCAATTTAAAAAAAACCTTCCAAATGTGTTTTTATTGAAGGCAACTCCTATAGTCAAGTCAAAAAAAAAAAACATCAGCATAAGTGCATAATAATATTCACAAGTTTAAAAATAAGTTAGATTTCATATCGTTTTATTTTATTTGATAATATTTTTGTCGTATTAAATTAAATTTAAATCCGAATGGGAACTGATCGACACTTCAGACATTGAATCTTAAATTCCCGAACTAAAACCTTTTATTAAACGGGGTTTTGAATCCGAAATTTCCAACATCGGATTAGCGATTGCGATCTTGAGAATGAGAATGTTAGAAAGATAATTTTTTAAACAAAGAAAATGAATAGTTAGCCAAATTGTTAATTTGATTTAGATTTTTTTTTTAATCTTAGGTAATTATTAATTCAACACCATGCATTTTGCATTGTACAAATATCATGTATTACTCTGACGCGTTCAGCGTTACAGAATATACTAAACGTCTTTTTCCCATCCATCTGAATCCTCAACCTTTCTTTCATCCCTGCTATTGCTCGCAGTTATCGTTACGGACGTTTCTGTATCTGCACCAGGTGCTCGGGGATTCGGTTCAACGCGCAAGAGCTGTTGGTGCTGCCCAATAATGTGCTCGATGTGATTGCATTCTCGTAGTTGACCTTTAAATTCATCCAAGGTTTGATATAGAACGGAATAGAGACCGGGCAGCAGAGAATGATCGATTGTGGGGAACAAATGATGCAGAATATGGTCACCAAAATGCGTTAGCCCCAGAAACAGTGAACCTTTCAGATCCTTTCGATCGATGATAGTGTCCACCTGAAATAAACCCCAGTCACGATCCTCACGATTCGTGTCGCCTTCATGATAGATTTTGGGATCATGATGCGCTGCATTCAATCCAATAACACAGAATGCAAAACTGGCAATTGACGTCATCGATAGCCACTGGCGTATACAGAGCATCAGATCGGCTGAGCTGCATATATACATGATGAGGGGTATGGAAAGGGGCAGCAGATCATGCCAGTACATAATATTTGTATGACGCAGTGAGTAATAAATGCTGCAATTGATCACAAAATTGATAATAAATTTTTTTTGAAATTAACATTTGCTTACCGCGTGCCCATTTGCAAAAAGAATGCTATAGTATAGGCCAGGGGTTCCGTTATATAGGACACATATCGCATGGCCTTCGTTTTGATGTGAGGATTGGGCACCCAGCAAAGAAGAGGCTCGAACATGCTCAGCTCCAGATCGAAATAGGAATTGGGATAGATGTGATGTGACAGGGCATGCGAGATTCGCCAAGAGCAAAAGTTTAACATGCCCAAATTGAATGTGTACATTCGCCAATTGTCGCGACGATGAAAGTAATTGTGAGCCACGATTACCGTCCAGCACAACGCCACTCCAGCCAACACTACAGATACCAAACTATGATCTGATTTAACGCTAGCCAACGCAAAAAGATATGTGGCTAACAGTAAACCAAAGTGGATTAACTGAAAGTAATAAAGGTTCGTAAATTTTAGTCAGCTCGGCGTCCTGATCAAGAACATATATTCTTTGTGGAGTCTGTTAGACCTCCTTCTGCACGTAATATACATATGCAGAAATAAATTAACCGTGGGTTTATACATTTATGGGTACAGGGTATAAGCAGTGTTAACCATATACATTTTATTTAATGGGTCGTTCAAAAATATCGGTCCAAAAACAGATTTTCCCGCTTAAAACTTTTGGTGTAAAATAATGTAGACATTTTTTCAAATTTCCATATCGTTATGAATCGATATTTGTAACAACCTTAAGTTTATTTGGAGTTTAAATATAGTATATAGTACTTGCCATGGCTTACTACTTACATCGCTTTTGAGCTTCACTGCGGTTGGGGTATGCTTTAGTTGCTTGGCGACTCGTCTTTTCAGCGTCTTGTAAAAGCCATTCTCATGCAATGTTAACGTATATATTCTGGGCTTAGCTGCATCCCGCACCTTGTACGATTCCAGTACCCTTGCTGAAGGATTTTCTTCTTTTAGATGATGTGCCTCAAATGCCTCCGTGATGTCGGTGCCTTTGGTTTCCTCTAACCAAAATGTTCCGCCGGGATGTTTATCAATAAAGTTCGTCAAATCATAGATGCCATCGTGTATGCGCCACAATCCCTCCGCCTCATCATCCAGTCGCTTACCCTTCTGCCAGCTGTGCGCGGTCACCAACGCTGAATTGCGATAAGTGGGAAATTTTGTGGCAATGCCACATTTTTTCCAAGTTTCAATTACCATTTTCAAGGAGAGAAAGAAAACGAACCGCTTGCGATCTGCGTCAGACAACTACTGAGCCTCAATTAACGTCAGCTTGAATATTTCACAAATCTCACAAAGCAATCAATAAAATCCATGAATACATTACAATATTATCATTTCGATGAGACGGACAAGCCATACTATATGCAATATGCTGGAGAGACCATATATTTCTATTAGCCTGTCTTATCAGCTACAACAACTCAGTTCACGTAGCTCCCGAAGAGTGAAACAGAGGCGTAATTTTCTCAATTGTTATACCCTGTACCCATTGAAAATGCAAAACATAAGGTATAATGACTTTGCGCAAATATATGTAAGAGTAGGAGTTTGACGTTGCACACTTCCCAAAGTACATAATAAATTTCATTTATTTATTTTTTTTACATGTATTTTATTAAGTGAAGAATCCGTACAGCAAAGGAAGCCGAGGATTTAATGAAGCATACTAAATAAATATAATTTTAATAATTATTATTAATTATTAAATTACATTACAATATTAAATAAATTATTAAATTTAATTTTAATAAATATAATTTTTATTCAGTGCAGTCGAAATGTTGAACGATTTTGTTCTGTTTGTATCAACTGTATTATCACACGATTTTTATAAGTAGAAGATTATAAGAAGATTATATTATGTAGCACATTCTGACTTATCAAAGTCAACTGCTGAAGGTTATGTATTTATAATTGAAACCAATTGCAAGCGAAGTAACAAGTTTATTAGTTGAAATCAGCTAAATTCTTTTAGTCGCATTGACAAAATAAAAATTTTAAAAGAAACTTCTCGTAGGTGCTTGGAACAGGTTTTCTAACCTTAAAAGCTATTAAAAATGTTTAAATCATTAATTTAATTTCTTTCTTTTACTGGAATTTAGTCGCT
Source organism: Hypselothyrea guttata (assembly GCA_035045125.1). Classification (NCBI taxonomy): domain Eukaryota; kingdom Metazoa; phylum Arthropoda; class Insecta; order Diptera; family Drosophilidae; genus Hypselothyrea; species Hypselothyrea guttata. Next base: position 132,828 of record JAWNNJ010001764.1, on the reverse strand, counting down.
GACTCCGCTTGATTCTCTTTATGGTTTCGCTCTGTATTTTTATTCTCTATCTCTCTGTGACCCATTTCCCTTTTGCATGTCAAGCCAAGAGACCCATGGCTGATAAAGCTCTTAGTTTTGATACGCTCCCAGAGAGCTGCTTTAATTTCTATAAACTGAGGCAAAACTAGTCCGACGTCAAGCTTGCGGTGTCAGTAGGCAAACCGTAAATGTAGCGGCTAGTCGACCTATTGAGACCGATTTAAAATAAACTTTATATTATAATCAACCAATGGCACCCAACGTAGAGCTGGAATCTTGGCGCGTTTCAGGCATATCCCGAAAGTACCCTAGTTATAGAATTAAATGGCCTATAAGCGAAGAGAGGTAAGGTTTAATATTCATAATTTTTCTATTAATAAAAGTATTTCTTAAGCTGGCTGGAGGGTAAACACAATGACGACGAAGCAGAAGGTCTTTGGCGCATTCATGATAAGCTCTACGATTTGTCGGGATTTGCAAAGCGTCATCCGGGCGGTGCCTTCTGGATTGAGCGTACAAAGGGCACTGATATCACGGAACCCTTTGAATCTCATCATATCGAGGAAAATGCCGCAATCTTGCTCCGCAAATTCGAAGTGCGAAAAGCCACAAAGCCAAGAAACTACAAATTTACGCTAGATGAAAAAGGTTTCTACATGACACTTAAAAAGCGAGTACGCGAGAAGTTACAAAAGATCAACTATAAGAAATCACTAAAGACAGACGTAAGTAAGGGGAATCTAAATATCGATTTTAAATACTTTCTGCATACCTTCTACTCCTCAGCTACTTCACACGGGTTTATTAGTCATGGTATTTCTCCTCAGCTGGGCAGGTACAGTAATGGATTCCATTATACTTAGAGCCTTTGCTGGATTGGCACTCTGCTGGTTGACTAATGCCTCCCACAATTACTTTCATCAGCGGGACAATTGGCGCATGTATAGCTTTAATTTAAGTCTAATGAACTGCAATAGTTGGCGCACATCTCATGCTCTCTCCCATCATGTTTATCCAAATTCTCTGCACGATCTGGAAATGTCACTATTTGAGCCATTTCTCTGCTGGATCCCCAGTAGACACTATGCCAGCAAGGCACAACGTGTGATCTCTATGCTGAGTTCACCCTTCATATTTTCTGTGTTGAGTTTGGTGCAGATTACGCAGCGGTGGGTTAAATGTGATTTATTATAGTTCTCTTGTATAATTTATGTATATATGTTTATTTATAGGGTAGTCTACTCTCTGGTTAAAACCAATGTTATGTACTGGCATGATTTGTTGGGTCTTAGTCTACCAATTTTTCTTTATCTAACTACGCATGCTGGCGTTGTTTCAACACTTACAAGCTGGGCTATTATTATGCTAATGGCTAGTTTTCTGTTTGGCTTCATTGGACTCACGGCAGCCCATCATGATCCGCGAATTTATCATGATGGTGATGCGCCAAGAACTGATCGTGATTGGGGTCTATTCCAGCTGGATACGATTATTGATCGGGGAGACATCAAGTGGTCGGATCTGTTGGTGCTTACCCACTTTGGAGAACATGCCCTGCATCATATGTTTCCCACCTTGGATCATGGTGTACTCAAGCAGCTCTATCCAGAATTTCAGCGTACGCTAAAAGAATTCAATTGTGAGCTGCGTGAAATCAATCATTGGGCCCATATCAAGGGTCAAAATCAGCAATTATTACGTACAACAACGAACCCAATCCCCCCGGGCAGCAAAAAGTTTAAATAATTTTATAGAACGTATCTTTTGTGTATGGTGTATACACTTATATATATATAACTATCAATATAAATAAAAATATTTACAACTGGCATAAAAACATATATTTAAGTTTATTAATGAAAGTTCTCTTAATTACGCTCTTAAAGACCAATTTATTTCAATTTCGATTAGACTTGCATGAGTATACACGAACTCTACAACGACGTTTGTAAAGAGCACAAGTTTAATCAATTAATAAATTTAAAGAGAAAGACAAGCTTTATGCCATCTCATTCTGACGCCACAAAATACTCTCTAGAACATGTATGTAAGACTTTAGTTTATCATGGGCACACTTTTTACACCGTGTACCCTGGCTCGCCATCTGGCAGGGAGGCCATTAAAGCATGGTACAGATAGAAAAGTATTAGGAAGCAATATTGATACGCTTTATATTATGTACACTTTTAAATTATATTTAATATATTAATATTTTTTATATAATTTAAAAATTATATTTATTTATTATGGTACATTTCTGTTTCGTATAATATTTTATAAATTTATACAAATTTTAAACATATACATAGTGTGCATGGTATTCTACAGTCGTGTACGTCCGACTAATCGGCTCCATACTGGTTAGTTGCTGTTCGAAACGCAATTTACATAAAAAGAAATAAATAAATGTATTTCAAAAATGTAGCCAAAACAAAGACAACATACCCTCTAAAATCTAAGCTAACGCTTTTTATCTATGCAACAAAAATTATGAAATTGAAATTCAAACATAACATTCATGATGACAAGGAAATATTTGTGAGCATGTCAAACTTTATCTATGAAAATACTATTTGAAACTTGTACGGTAAGTATGTTGTTGTGCTTGATTAATGGAAAGGTTACATATATCTATTTAAGGGAATATAAACTTGATATAGACTACAAACTATTTGTAAATGTTTTTGTTTATGAAGTAAAAATAAATAAATAAATATAATACTTATATATTCTAAATATTCACCAAACTTATAATTAATATCCAATAAAAATCAAATCAAATATTAATTATTATTTTTATAATTGACATACTGTATTAATAATTATAGCCCAGCAAACAAACTGTTTTTTTTTTACTGCTGTTATACGTCACATAGATAATAATACTTGCTGCTGTTTATCATTTGTAACCGACGATTAGCGAGTAGGCTGCATCGCGATAAGGGTATACGATCATTAGAACCGAATATAAATAGCCGGTAAACGATCGTATAGTTTGTCATAAGCTGTCGTTTGAAACACAGTCGTTATATATACAACGGACAACAATCATGGCAGGTTTCCGATACGTTACGGTGCTGATATTGCTGGCATCGTCCGCTTGGGGCGCAAACATTTTGGGACTGTTCAGCAGCCACAGTCAATCGCATTTGATTCTGCATATGTCCATGGTAAAGGCCTTGGCTGAGGCGGGACATAATGTAACCGTGGTATCGATGGTAAAGCCCAAGGTAATGCATAAGAATATACATCTGATTGTGGTGCCTGTGACAGAAGAGCAGGAGCGCGTGCTCGAGGGCCAATTGTCTGAAATGGCAGGTACAAAGAACTCCGTAATTGGCACACTTATCCGTCTGATGACCAGTATGAGTGTGATGATTGAGGCGCAGTCACAGTTATTTTCGGATCCGAGGTTCCAGCGCATATACGAGACCAAATTCGATCTGATGTTTATGGGATACTTTCTGAATGACTTCCAGCTAGGCTTGGCGCATAAGCTGCAGGTGCCTGTAATTGTAGCTTGGATGCAGTCGCCAATTCCCATTGTTAGCGAATATGTGGGAAATCCCTTGGAGCTGTCCTATGTGCCAATTATAGGCAATCCTCTGGTGCGTGGTGAACCCGTAGGCTTCATGCACCGTCTAAAGAATATGCTCTTGAATGTCGTTGTGCAAATTCTATCCTTAAACTTGGAGGGCAGCATGAAGAAATATTACAAACTGAATTTTGGCGATGTGCCCAATATTCCCACGTATCAGGAAATGAGACGAAACGTTTCCATGATCTTTACCAACTCTCATCTTATAAGCGAGGGACCCATTCGTCCAATTGTGCCAGCCACTGTGGAAATCGGGGGTATACAGGTTAAGGATACGCCGGATCCCTAACCAGAGGACATAGCCAACTTTTTGGATTCCGCAAGGCACGGTGCCATTTTGCTTTCACTTGGCTCCAATATCAAAGGGACGTCAGTAAAACCTGAGATAGTGCAGGTTATGTTTAAAGTATTGTCTGAACTAAATCAGCACGTGATCTGGAAGTGGGAGGATCTGAAGAATACACCTGGTAAATCAGGAAATATACTCTACAAGAAATGGTTACCCCAAGACGATATACTGGCCCATCCCAAGCTGAAGCTGTTTATCACCCATGCAGGCAAAGGTGGCATTACCGAGGCTCAATACCATGGAGTACCAATGGTAGCCCTACCCATTTTTGGAGATCAACCCACAAATGCAGAAAGCATGGAGAAAGCAGGCTATGGAATTACTCAGGATTTGCTCCAACTCACCGAACAAAGCTTCAAGTCAAGCATAAGAGAAGTGCTAGAGAACACGAAGTATGCCACGGAAATCGGCAAATTCTCCAAACTTTATCGGGACAGACCAATGACAGCCAGACAGTCTGTGGTCTATTGGACAGACTATGTTCTAAGACACCAAGGAGCGCCGCATCTCAAGAGTCCGTCCGTGTATATGAGCTTTGTGGCGTATCACAACCTGGATATCTATGCTCTGCTAGTAGCAGCATTAGCCATACTACTGCTACTAACTTGGCTAATCAGTAAGTTAACCTGCAGGAAGCCCAAAAGTACTGATAAGAAAGTAAAGAGGCATTAACCATCCTACAACATAAAACAAATGTACAGCAAAAAATTGTTGAAAGTCACTAGTACACGTATAGTTTAATAAATTAAATAAAATACAATAATAGAAATTAAGAAAGAAAATGTATAAAACCTCAATCTGAGATTTTTTACATAAAGTAAAAAGCGAAACAAATTTTTATAAAAAACACATTTTTAAATAAAGTTTCTTATTATTAATCTTTTTGTTTTGTGTTTAAAGTAATTTTAATATTTCTTAATTGATGTGCGAAAATTTTGTTTTATATTTCTGCATTTCGAAATCCTACGTGGATTTTTGTTTAGTTCCCAATAGTTTTGTTTCCCTGTGTTACACTTATCAAATCTACGAGCTGAATCGACTAGCCATGTTAGTCTGTCCCTCCGTCCGTCTGTCTCTTCGTATGTCAAGTTGGTTTGCAAAACCACACAGTAGCCATATTTTGTTTGCTCGATTCCACAGAGGAGGACAGAGGAGTAATGCGTACGCGCCTAGCTTTGTATGTGTGCCTCTGTGCGTGTATGTGTGTATAATCAGTGTATACATTTATACACAAATTATAGTTTCTTAATGTCGGCTCCGTCCGACTGTAGAGTTTCGCCCGACTGATCGGCTTTATACTCATTGATATTTATTTGTAGCAAACACTGTCATATAAATATTAAACACATACATATGTACATATTACGTTTAATTGTGTATTTTTGTAAATTACGTATTATGATGTTGACATCAAATTTTTTTAAATTCTCGAATATAAATTTTCAAAGCTAAAAACTTGGTCTGCATAAATAATTTTTATAACATTAAAATTAATATAACGTGAAATTCTAAAGTATGTATATACATAACTTTATTATTCTAAATTTCTTTTCTGAATATAATATTTCATCATATCATATCCCATGACATTACAATGCACATTTTAATTGAAACAATCCTTATCAAAAATGATTTGTAGATTAGTCCTGAAAAATGCGTTAAAGTATATATTTTATAATTATAATTTATAATAATTATAATTGGAGGCACATACTCTGACGTGTTGCACAGTGTTATCTAAGCGTTTGAATAACCGATTTGATCACAGAGTTTTTCATTATACAGACGTGCAGACCATTCAGTACTGCTTATCAATCGAATTATTACTACAAAATAAAAAAACCATCTCAAGCGAGGAAGATAGTGTAAACTGGACAGAAAAATGCCAAGTCATTAAGTCACAGCAAAAATTTGAAATTTGTAGCTATAAAAGTAGGGAGGTCTCTGAATTATTTGATATTCAGTTGAGCGTAACAAGATCGAGAGCACCTATCAGCGTTATAGAATGGGACAAGCAATAATTAAATGGGGGCTAGTTCTGCTCTTACCTCTACTCGTAGTATCTCCTGTATGGAGTGCCAATATTTTAGCACTATTCAGCACATTTAGTCCGTCGCATCTGATTGTGCATAATGCTATTCTGCGTTCGCTGGCTGATCAGGGACACAATATAACAATGGTGACAGCCCTGAAGCCTAAGATGCCCGAACATGAAAACATAACGGTTATAATGGCGCCCATGAGTGAAGAGCGTAAAAGAGACTTGGCCGAATATATGGAGAAATCATCAAAAGAAAAGACGTCTCTTTTGTCAAGTATGTTTAAGATGGTGACGCAGTCGCAACAATTACTTCTCAGTCAATACGAGTTCCTGGAGCATCCGAATGTGCGATCTATTTACGAGCATCCACAGGTGAAGTTTGATCTAATGATCTTAGGATATATCATGAATGATTACCAAATGGGAGTGGCGGCCAAGCTGGGTATACCCACAATTCTCAGCTGGGTGGGTATACCATTCACATTTGTCGATGACACCGTGGGCAATATATACGATCCATCCTATGTGCCCAGCATACAGGCTGTCCAGGAGTCGAGCACCAATTCCATGGGGTTTCCTTGGCGCCTGCGAAACTATGCCTCCTGGGTATTGTTCAAAGTTGTCGCCATAATGATGGATATACAGAATGCAAAATACTATAAGTAAGTTGAATTGTCAACAAATATATTAGGAAAGACTAAATTCAAACGTACCTTATTTTTTAACAACATACCAAGTACAGCAGTAATGCTTCCTATAACTTTCTCTTATTTTCTGAAGCATGATTTTTTGATTTTCAGAGTGAGCAAAACAATACATGCAATATTGATTCTTTAATATATTCTGTGTTTTAACCGTTTTTAATGCGCATGTACATAAGTATATATATATTCCAAACGACATCCCTCTACGTTCATCGTCAATATTATTTGATTTGTGGGCGGCGGAGCATCCTAAATTTGAAATAACCTAATCTGCGAGTTGCTGTTTATATCAAATCTTCTTTCCTTCTGTTACAGGCGCGCCTTTGGCGATGATCCGTCCATGCCTAGCTACCAGGAGCTTAAGCAACGCGTCTCCCTGCTTTTCTATAACTATCACTCCCACAGCGAGGGTCCGGTCCGTCCTACTGTGCCGCAATCCATTGAAATTGGTGGAGTGCAGATTAAGGAACAACCTGATGCGTTACCCCATCAGTTGACTGAGTTTCTGAATAATACCAACGAGGGCGTCATCTTCTTCAGTCTGGGCACTAATGTCAAGATTTCTTTTCTGTCACCTCAGAGCGTCGAGGTATTTTACAACGTGTTGTCCCGACAAAAACTGCGCGTCATCTGGAAGTGGGATGATTTGGACAACAAGCCAGGCAATGCAAGCAATATCTATTTTCACAATTGGCTACCACAGGACGACATACTCGCCCATCCGCAGACCAAGCTCTTTATCACGCATGCCGGAAAGGGAGGTGTGGCCGAGGCTCAGTATCATGGTGTACCCATGTTGGCGCTGCCCGTATTTGGCGATCAGCCGGGCAATGCAGACATCATGGTCGGTGCTGGTTTTGGCCGTAGATTGGATATAATGACACTTACTGAGGAGGGACTAGAGCAGGAAATACACGAAGTGCTGCATAATTCAGTTTACCGTGAAAAGGTGCGAAAATTCTCCACGCTCTATCGCGACCGTCCGCATACAGCTCGCCAGTCCGTGGTCTACTGGACGGAGTATGTCCTTAGGCACAATGGCGCCTATCACTTGCAGAGTCCCTGGCTCAAACTGGGATTTGTGGCACGCAACAATCTGGATGTGTATGCGTTTATTCTGCTAGTCCTGATCCTAATCCTAAGTGTTCTTAGGCTGTTGTTGCGTTTTATTGTAAAGAAAACTTGTGGTCACTCAAAAGGCAAGGTCAAGACACATTAGGTGTAGTATTAATACTAATACATTCACTGTTCTAATCTAATTGATATACTGCACTAATTACGTATACGGCCGGTTGCCGGGTCGCTGTAATTGCAATTAATGTATATACCAAGTACATACTTCACCCAATATCAAGTGGTATAGCTGGCATACTAATGTACAAATAATGAACGTACATTATCGTATTTATGTATATACATACGGACAGACAGACAGACACGTATAAATATCAACAAGTTGCCAGCGCTCACACTGACTATTAATAGTTGTCGTTGGGCTCTCGGTTTTGCCTCTCTTATGCTTGGTGCAGCCACACAGCGAGAAATAACTCATTTGTGAAAGACCAATTTAAGTAAATTATTGTTAGAATAAAATACATAAAATATATTAAAAATAAATATTTTTTTTTAGTATACATTAATTTCTTAAAAACCTTAAATACATATTTTCCCAGAATGACAATATAGTACCTTCAGTGAGGTGCAATAACTCTATAGTAGATTGTCATGAAGGAGAGGCTAGTGCTACTCAACAGCAAGAAACTCAACGATAGGAACTAAAATCGGAGCAAAAAAAATGCGGTCCTGAATTGTATAGTTAATAGCAGCATCTGCCAGCTATTACCCAATAATGGAAGTATATTGTTATTGCCTTAAAAAAAAATTTGTTGACTTGAACTATGCGAAAATTTGCATACCAAATTCTAAGTACGAACTTATAATATGTATATCGTCTAACTTATCTTCCCCAATATTAGTAATGTTCTTATAAAAATTTTAAATTTCAACTTTGTTACTTTAAATATAACAATAAGTTCTTATTAAAAAAAAAAAAATATATCCACAAAAACTTAAAAATTATAATAAAAATTAGCAAAAAAAAATTTTTTTGAAATATATACAAACATATGTATGTACAATGCAAACCGTACAATACAAACTGAAATAAAAAAAAAGTTTTATACCTATTGACAAACTTTACAATATATACCCTTGTTGGGAAATGACGTGTTAGGAAATATTAAATGAAAAATAAATAAAAAACATATATTTCTTATTTTTTAGTTATTTGGATAATTTTTCTAAGTGTAGCGCATTTGTTATTGTCTCAGTCGCATCTGGTCAACTATTTCTCTAATTGATGCCCTGCTCAGTGTCTCATTGCCAACGAAATCGCGTGTGTCGAGAGTCAATTGGCGCTGGTTAGTTTGAAATTCTGGTTTCTTGTTGTTCTCAAAATTGTTTTGTTATTTGCTGTTTTTTGAATTTTTAATATCTGACTTCGAGTGTTAGTATTGTGGTTGTTGTGCGCTCAAAATAAATAAAATATTAGCATACGTGAATGGCCAGAAACAATTCAGAGATACTATGAGGAATATGGTGGAAAAACGTTGACAGCGCGTAACTTGATGAAGAATTTATGAAATACATATGTACTAATATTAATAGCACAATATTTAAATAGTAATTGGTTATTTCACATGTAGTTATTTTATTACATTTTATTTATACTTTATTGATACATTTAAACTTAACACGAATTTCATCAGCTGCTAGCCGCATTTGTTCATTTGGCTTGGTATTTTATGTTCAGTGATTGCCTTAATCCATCTGTTTCGACATTCGTTTTTTCATTTCTCTTTTTTAGTTAAATTACGATAAGGTAGCTTATCAGCAAAACATTAAAGCTTATCAGCTAGCCAGTTCCAAACGCTGACGTTTACTTTAAAATATATAAATATATAAAACCGGCACACGACCAATAATTATTTTAGTCTTCCAAAAGAGTTCAACATGGCCAAGCACCCGCAACGTTCCATACCCTCCTACTGCAGTATTGCAGCTCTGCTTATCGTCCTCTTTGCCTTGCAAGCACCTGCCGTGGATGGAGCCAATATATTGGGTGTATTCACCAGTCACAGTCCCTCGCATCTGATAATACACATGTCTGTTATGAAGGCCCTAGCCGAGGATGGACATAATGTGACAGTTGTGTCCTCAATGCCTCCTAAGGTCACGCACAGGAGCATTAAACATATTGTGATTCCGTTGAATGAGGCGGATGAGAAGAAGCTTAACGATGGCATGGCCATGATGGCCAAGGAAAAGCCTTCATTCTGGAACACTCTGAAGAGCATGTTTGGTTCTTTGTCTCTGCTGATCGATAAGCAGGCTGATGTGCTGGAGGACAAACGTTTCACCGAGCTCTATAAGAATAAGGGCAACAAATTCGATCTGGTGGTTGTCGGATTCTTCTTCAATAATTATCAGGTGGGATTGGGTGCCAAATTCAATTGCCCCATCATTGTCAGCTGGTCGGGTCCACCGATGGAACAGGTGGACAATGTTGTTGGAAATCCCGTGATGACTGCCTCTGTGCCTACCATGAATGTCGCCGTGGAAGCGGGCAAACCCATGAACTTCCAACAGCGTATGGTCAACTTTTTTGCCACGATGGGCTTCCGTGTGTTCTCCACCTACCTGGAGTCCAAAAACAGGCAGTTCTATGAGTAAGTGGCAATCAATACTTTTGTGAAGAATCAAAATTATTTAAAGCAATCTCTGACAGTCGCTTGTTTGGCAAGGATTCAATCAGCTACGAGAAGGCCAAGCAGAACGTGTCTCTAGTATTCTGCAACAGTCATGGCATTAGCGAAGGACCCCTCAGACCCAACGTGCCCGGCATAGTAGAGATTGGCGGTATACAGATTAAAGACAAGCCCGATCCGTTGCCCGAGGATATTAAGGAGTTTTTGGACAATGCTAAGCATGGCGCAATACTCTTCAGTCTGGGCAGTAATCTCAAGGGCGATCACATCAATCAGAAGATCGTTACCAACATTTTTGATGTCTTGTCAAAGCTTAAACAGCACGTCATCTGGAAATGGGAAGACCCCAAAAATGTGCCCGGAAAATCATCCAATATACTCTATAAGAAGTGGTTGCCCCAGGACGACATATTGGCCCATCCCAACATCAAGCTGTTCATTACCCATGCCGGCAAAGGTGGCGTGGCCGAAGCCCAGTATCATGCCGTACCCATGGTCGCCCTGCCCGTGTTTGCCGATCAGCCTAGCAATGCCGACAAGTTGGTTAATTCTGGCTATGGACTTCGTGTAGATTTGCTTACGCTGGAAGTGGATGAGCTGAGGACTGCCATCAAGCAGGTGCTCAGCGATCCCAGCTATAGTGATAAGCTACAGAAATTCTCGAAACTCTATCGGGACCGTCCAATGAGTGCACGGGATTCGGTCATCTACTGGACAAACTATGTGCTCCGACATCACGGTGCAGTTCATATGCAGAGCCCCCTAGTTCACATGAACTTTGTACAGAGCAACAATCTAGATTTGTATGCTCTGTTAGCCCTGGTTCTATTTATTATTATCAAAATCAATATCATTGTGTTGAAATTCGTGATAAGGAAACTATGCAGTGGCAAAAGCTGCTCCAAGAAGCAAGCACAAAAGTCGAAAGTCAAAAAGAACTAAATTTAGTTGTAGCTCTTAAAATAATAGTGAAAAACGAACTAAATATTATGCTAAATACGAAAGAACAATAAAAAGCAAATTATTTTATATAATTGTGAAAAACGAACTAAATATATTATGCTAAATACGAAAGAACTATAAAAATTGAATCATTATATATGAAATGTTTGGTAATCGCTTTTTCATTAACCCAATTAACTTTATTAAAGATTAACTGATAAAAATATTGGTGTTTTTTATACACATTTTTTCCTAGACTAAAATTTGTCCAAAATAAGATTGTTGCAGTTGCTATGATACTTCCCAATCAATGGTTTGTGTCTTGACTTGAAATGCTATTCACACTATACTGTGATGGTCTATCGATGATAACTAGTATTTGAAAATAGTCATAGAGTAACTAATTACAAGAGAAGTAGCGACCGCCCACTGTGCTTGGTATCTATGGTAGATTTTCAACCTAGATTGGCTGGCTGTTATGTAACTAAATGCTGTTTACCAAAGGCGCGCCGCCCCCTCTTGGATTGACACTAAAACAAATTAACAGACACAACGTGTGTGAGCCTCTGTTAAGTATGCATTCTGTTATCAATGCTGTTTAACAGAGGCTCGCTGCACATACCCAGAGTCGGCTTCCTCTTGGATTGACAGAACAGAACAGAACTGAAAGCAAGGTCTGTGTACGCCTGCTATTGTTTTCTGTTATTGCTCTTTCTTTCTTTGTGTGTTGAATGTTTTTCTTGCTATTCGCGTGCATACATACAACTCAAACTGCACTCCGAAAAAGTGAGCGCTGAATTTCTACTCTTCGTTACTCTATGACTTTTTATATAACAATTTATTCCTTTTACCATTTATATAACATAAATAAAAAACCCCAAGCTATACTACACATTTGCATTTATTGCTTTTATACAGAAATAAGAGTGTTAGGAGCGTATTTGATCCTCTGATTCTGTTGATGTCGCCGCAGGCGCTGGCGTCTTATCTGCTGCCAGGAATTTTTGTAAATTCTCCGGCTTCACCAGTCCATTATCGTCCGCATAGTGCATGAGATCACAAATAATGGGTGATTCAACAACCAATATATATTGGCATGTCTTCGGCTCCAGCAGGTACATGGAGACAGCCGTGCCTGATGTCGTGACGGGCGTGCAGGTCAGCTTAACGTCCACTTCGCGCGGCAAACCCGTGCGATCGCAGTGCGTGCCCTTTTCATAGTGATGCCAAATGGACGAGGTGAAGCCTGCACGCCGAGCGCCCTTGTCAGGGTTGGAGTGAACCCAGTGCTTATGCGACTCCTCAGAGAAATAACCCAGAAACAGTTCATCTTCGCTGTTCTTATCCTTGTGGAACTGGCGCACATGTCTTCCATAGCAAAATTCGTACTTCCACCATCCGGTGCCCTGCAGATAAACAACATACAAACTAGAATTAAAGAGTTCTTGAACTAACTCACCCCAGTTAAGCAATTTTTGCCGGAAATGAACTCCCTAATAGGCGTCTGATCATTCAAAGGCGCTGGCGTTGTTCCAGACGTACCACCTCGGGACAATACAATCTGCTGGTACTCGTTGTCCACATCAATATCGCCATTAGCCATAAGTTCCAAGATGATTTTGTCTACGTCGCCGCTGTATTTAAATGTAACCAAATCTCCGTCTGTCTTGGACCACAATTTGGGTGGAGCTTTATTTTCCTTGGATATAAGTAAATCGTTTTCGCTTTCGGCCCATTCGTTTAACTCTTGGCGCAGCATGCTCAATGGCTTACGCGGTTCGGTGGGGGAATTAAAGCATTTAATGGAAATCTCTTTAGACTCTTCTGCGTGAAATGCTGGTATGGCACACAGCGATGACGTCAAGATTATGGCCTCATAATTACATGATGAGGTTTCTTTAAACGAGTAGATATCATCCTTGCCATGCGGATAACAGACGTAACGCACCATGGTCGTTCGTGGGGCATCAATAATATCACACATGGTGCCATCGGTGAACTCCATTTCAAAATATGGATATCTGGTGTTGTCTATTCTCAAAGTCTTGTACTTTGGCTTGCCATCGCCCTTGAGATCCTCCTCCCACTGCTTCTTAGAAAGCTCAGTCTTTTCCTCACTCCATTTGCCTAAATAATACTCCTGAAACTTCACATTCTTGCCCTCGCGCTCCTCGTGGTACTGACGCACATGGTGCCCATGGCAAATCTCATATGACCAATATGCTTCGATGCGGTACGAGCAAGACGGCGCAGAGAATATCGGCTGCAATATGGCAATGGGCGCTACAAATGCGACAATCTAAATTATTACTTGTTATTTAGTGTTTTATTCACCTACATAGCTCAGGCTGATTGGCTTTCTCCTCCTCCTTGGCTGTTTCCAGCGCAGGTATAAGACACTCGTATTTCTCCTTCTCCTGTGTGTAGAACGTGCGTAGATGGTTGCTTAATTCCTTAAATAGAAATTGTTATCAATATTGTGGCAAATATATATGTACTTGTAGCATACAGGTTCAGCCAATAAATCTGGCACTTCAAAGTCGATTTTATATAGCACGGAATCGTCAAAGTCCTTGGCTTCGTGCGCTGCTGTCGCGGCCAAGAAACTGAGCAGCAGCAGAATGTGTCTTATTTTCTTGTGCATTTGGAATGATTTCTTCGCTAAAACTTGTACAATTTACAATTTTTAAACAATTATGTCCATAACAGCGAAATACACGTCGTCTAAATATAATAAACATATGATTTCGCATTGTAATCAGCTGTTCACCGTTTTGTGAGAATGGCTGATGTCAGCGCGACGTAGTGAACGGTAGAAAATTGTACTTAAATTCCCCTGTGCTAACGCGGAGTTCTGAGTGTCGATTTAAATTCGGAAATTAGGTGTGTGTGTACGCAGATCAAGTTCAATTTCAATTTCAGATTTGTACGCTCCAATCTACAAAAACCGAACAATTTGAATTGTTATTCAGAATATATTTTATGAGTTATATTATTGTTTAAAAATTAATAAGTGTGAAAAACTTATATCAACCAGCTATATATTTAGGTGGATTGATTTGTTAAATTAAATACAACTACATGTTTTATAATATTTCAATGTATTTTATTTTCATAATTGTTTTAATCCTAGGTGACCTAATTGCTCTGCCCTGTTGACTCATCGGACGCCATGTCGCTGCTGCCCGTTGACCAGCTCTTCTCCTCGCGCTCCTCATGATCCAATGGCATTTTATCAATAGCATCCAGTATGAATTTCAGAGAATGCGCCGTGCGTGGTATCCAATCAGTTATACGTGATGTTGTAGAAGCTGTTGTAGTTGCCGCCGCATCAGCATCATCCACAAAGTCATCATCAGCACCAGATAGCGAACGACCGGCACCCAGGTAATCCTGATAATCGTAATCGCTGGTTAATGGATTCACCTTGGAGTAGTAGATAGCAGCGAAGGTAGAGTAGATAATCAAGAGTGCTGTGCCCACCTGAAATACAAATTAATTGACTGGTATTTTCATTTTTAGCGACACTATTAGTTTTTCCTACCTGAAAGACGGCCCAGAATTTGTAGGAGCCCTCTGTGATGACGAAATCGTAGTAGCCTTTGAGCGGATCGCCTTTGATGTAGCGTCCCTCACCTACATCGTTGCTGCCGGAATCACGTTTCTGTCGCAGTCCACGTGCGGAACTCTCCGGAGAGCTCTCTGCGTCTCCCTTGATGCCTTTAGTTGGTGTTGCTGGTGTCGATTCCTCGGAGGCATCTGCATTGCTCAAGGTGGTGCTTGTTGTCGAGGTGGTGGTGCTAGTCTTAACTTTCTTGGTTTGATTACGCTGTGCGAACTTCTCGCCCTCAATGCGTGGTGGTTTCTTGGAATTGACTCGCGTCTTTTCCTGCTGTTGTTGCTGACGTAGCCGCTGCTTTTCCAGACGCTCCTTCTTCAGCTGTTCGGTGCTCTGCTGATGATGTTCGGATACAGCATTCCAGGCGCTGGTCAATGCTTGATATAGATCCCAGATTTGTTTCAAGCTTTTCAAAATTGTCACCAGCGTGGATTCCGTTGCAGCTGGATACGTGGAGACGGCATTAACTGGCTGCTGGGTAACAGCTTGCTTTGAGCTTGGACGCGGCTGAAAGCCCATTGGATAATCATACTGCATATCCTCGTAGGATGCATAGGGTGGACTGCAGCAAGGGAAACATTAGCTCAGGTTAATCTGGGGTAAACCTAAATCTTACCGATTACCAGCGGGCTGCAATTTGCGATTATTTGTGACTGGAGCTGGTGTCTTGGCGGCATACTGCCATTGTCCGTAGTAGGCGTTATACGGATGAGTCTGGGCAGCTCGAGCCTCGCCAGGCTGCTCCTCTGAATCAGCTGGCTGTTCATTGAGATAGTCCTCTGGCGTGTCATAGTAGGGATCCGATTCATACGAATCTGAGGTACTAAATGGAGGAGCAAAGGAATCCTGTCGCTGCGCAAAAGTTGGAGCAGAGGTCTCGGAATTCACCAGCACCGCCCGTTGCTCCTCGTAGTAGTTATTGCTCTGGTTAACATTTCCCGCATCTCTAGCTATACGTTCTACGGTGGCTGGGATTTCTGTGTCATTTGCTGAACTAAACTTTGTCCACAGGCGACTAACAATGAAAATATCGCCCATGCTGCTTTGATCCCGATGCACATCCAGAAGGATAACGCCCGTCAGCGTGAGCATAAAGAGCAGCAAAGCCAGCACCAGCATCCACACGCCGGAGAGACGGCTGCTCCGTGACTTTGTGGACATATCGCTGTATCCTATCATGATCTAGCGTGTGATGTTATAGTGTATATTCCTTTATTTTATATGGAGCTGTGCATCTGCCGTACAGCTGCGAGTTCTGTTGGAAACTAATCGAATACCCCAAAGCAAAGGTATGAGCACAGTTTACTTCCAAGGTGCTAATGCAAGAGAAATGTATCTCAAAGATACTTGTACACTTGGAAGCTGTATCTAGAACAACTTTGTCTCGTTGAAAGGTGCTAATCCATAGGCAGCGTACAGCATGATCTGATTGCCCTCATAATATTGGGGCACTGCTCCAGTTTTAATTTAACGGTTCATGCCTATACCAATTATCACTCTACTCTAGCATCTTATATACCTATACGGATAGTTAATCCATTCATGTATGCATAATCCCGTCATGTGTCTTCACTTGTTTATACAAAATGCGTATTTTTTCGCGGTGAAAGTGAGTAAAATTTATACAGTGCCGGAGAAAGAACAGAATCCCCACAATACCTAATCCCACAATAGTCAAATCTCAGTTACAGTTACAATTCTCATGCCTAAGACTGAGCTCTGTCGTGTGCCTAGCGCATTATCACCATTAAGAGAGATGCATATGTAAGTCTCATGCTATATACAAGTTCTAGTCGTTTGATATCTGAAGCGTGTGTTTTTGATTAAACCCTGAAGAAAGAAATTAGAGAAAAGAATGAGCTTACAATTGAGTTATTGCTTAGGAGTGTGAAGTACGTTCTATGCAATCTAAACTCACCCGCAACTTATCTATAGAGCAACGCAATGTTCGCAAAGACGGTTTATTATGGTACTCGAATTTTTATTACCCTACCAAGCAGTAAAATATTTAACAAAATTATACATTGTTTTATTATTTTATAGTTCTTATACAAATTATACAAATTTTGTATTAAATAAAAATTAAGTTTCGTTAGATGAGGTTAATAAAGTAGGCCTTAGTGTTAAATCTAGCCTCAAAGAAAAACTAATAAGAAGCATTGAGACGCGCTTTATAAACTGTTACAATGTAGGATTCAGGGCATTATACAGTCGGATGCGGCCGACAGATAACCTATGTCCTTAGTGATTTCTATTATACCTGTTATATAAATTGTTCCACTGCATCTATGACTGAAATGGAAAAGTATAAACAAACTGATAAGCTTGTTTGTTAACCTACTCTAAAATACTTTGTAATCTATGATACAAAGTAGTTTGATTCATACAACATTTGCAATATAAAACCTGTTGAGATCTGTAACGTGTACTGTACGTGTTTATTTACCATACGTTGCGAAACCAAAATAGCAAAAAATTGCATTCCAAATGTGATACGGACAGACATCTCTCCGATGTTGATAACGCTGATGAGTAATACTACATATATACATATATATACTTACAAACAAACATATACATATACTAGGTAAAACACCTGATTAACTGTTTGTGAGTTTATTGTTTACCGAATATCAACAACTGCGCAGTAAAATGCCGGCAAATGAGAGCAAAAGAGGAATTAGAGTGGACCCAAATGACAGTTTATTATAAAAACAGTTTATGATTATTTTTATTTTATTTATTATTCACCAATTATTTATATAAACATGTTTTTTGCTTATATATATTTTTAAAACTATAGAACAAATTTTGCCAACTCTCACAACTTAACATTGACTGTATTGTCTCACGAAAAACAATATTACTAAGTACCTAATTAAAATTTGTTTTTGTGTTTTATGTATAATTCAAAAGTATATCTATACAATTTTATGTGTAATTATTGTGCATTATGAGTGTATCAGTTGCACTTTCTCCGATGTGATTGTTTCTGATCTGGGTTTTTTTTCAGTTTTTCAACCCTTTCTTATTATTATTTTCTGTATTCACCAGCTTGGTCAGGATCTTTCTAGAGTGTCCGGAGGGGTCGTTGTGGTTGGTGTGAGTGCTGGCTTCCTTTTTGGAACGCTGCTTGCCGCCATGGCCAGTAAAAATATGTTTGTCATGATCGAAATTGTAGTGCTCGTACTGATCGAATTGTGACTCAGATGACATGTTGTTTGTCGGGTTTTTATTTAAATATTTTTATATATTTGTTGTTTATAGCTATTGAGCTGAGCAAACGCCTTTTCGCTTTGACTTCTGCTACGTTAGTGCTTCGTAGCTCGAATGCGTTGTTTATAAAGAAAACTTTGAGACGCTTTAAAAGTCTTTATCGCGATCATTCTCGGTATTTTCACCTCGGCTCTCCGAAAGCTTTTGCGCTACGCAGTTAAATTTTGATTATTATTTGCGTTTTACGTTGTATTTAAGACTATCTTGATAGACTAGATGTACATTTAATTATTTCAAATTTATATTAATTGAAAAGCGATATAGATTCGTTTTTAATGTGAATTGTGTATTTATATGTTTCGTGCAAAAATAGCTGACAAATCGTCGCTTTTGTTATATAAAGCTTAAAACTAAATCATACTCGAGGTTATACAAATACAAATAAGTACATAACATACAAATCTTAATCGACTTTATCCTTAGGCCTCAATGGTTTCAAGCGTTTGCACTGTTTTGTAGTCGCTGTTGCTTTCATTTTACTACATTTTTTCTGGGTTTCAAAGGCTGTTGTATCATTCGTTACGGCTGGCACTAGTTCAATCGTTGGCAACACAAAATCATCAGGCATTTTACTTTCAAACGAACTATCCACAATTTCAGGCAACTCCAGTTGTACGGCCTTTTCCGTATGCACACGCTGCACATGCTCCTTCATCTTATCGGAGCGGTGACTGCTGAATCCACACAATTGACATTTGTAACGATTAAGGCCGCCTTCGGTGTGCTTCAATGCGTGTCGCTTAAGGTTCTTGCTCTGACTGAATTTACAGCCGCAAATTTCGCAAATGAAATCCCGTCCTTGCTTGTGCGTTTCGATGTGAAGCTTCATGTTCTCCTTGCGATTGGCACGATGCTTACAACCCGCCACGGTGCACACAAAGAACTCCCCAGTGTGTAGAAGTTTGTGGCTCTTGAGAGCCTTCATATTGTTGGTGCTGTAGCCGCAGACATCGCAGAGCATGAGTTTCTTGGGATTGTGCACCAGCAGGTGATTGCTCAGCCCCTGCTTCCACTTGAATGCCTTGCCACAGTGCGTGCAAACGTATGGAGTTTCCGTCGAATGCTTGGGCTGATGTATTAGTAGAGCTGCCCGAGTACTGAATTGGTTATCGCACTCGAGGCAGAAGAAGGGCTTGCGTAGATCGGCGCCGTGGCGTCGTAGGTGTGCATCATACTCGCGCCAGTCGAGAAACCCAACTTCACAGAGGGAACAGGTGAGGTGCGAGGGCTCGCAGCTGGTCATGTGATCGATCATCTTTTGCACCTGGTAGCACTTGAAGTCACAACCAATGCAGTAATTGATTTTGCTGCTGGACTTTACTGCTCGAGGATTCTTTAACTGCAGAAGACGAATTTAGCTTATTGATTTACACAACATATTTGCATTCGAGTTTACCTTGAAATAACTCTGTCGGTTTTCAAAGACTGCATCAGCTTTTTTGTCAGTCTGCAAACTATTTTCAACAGGTGCAATTCCTGTTGTACTGGGCTCAACTCCCGTATTGACATCGTCCAGCGGTTCCATTTGGTACAAGTTGAGCAGCTCGGTAACTATTAATATTTTGGCCAACTCGCGGAAGTGAGATTCGTGCTCCTTGGACACGGACACTATGTCCTCGTAGAAGAAGTCTACAATAGTGTGCAGACATGTCGTGCAACTGAAGTTGCGTATGGTGACTTTGAGCGGATTCTGTATGGAAAACTGTTGCTGCTTCTGATGATTCGAGCCAATAAGCTGACTCTGGGCAGCCACAACACAAAAGTGGACGCTGCAAGTGCAGGGCACATCGTCCGATTCGAGCTCCAGCAGCAAGTCACAAAACTGGCCCGTATGACGCTGATTATTTAAATAGTTGGACACCTTAGAGTGCAGCGGCTGATGTAGTGTGGGCTGAGCAACAGTTGGTTGTAGAATTTCATTCATTTTATTTGCTACAACGAACAAACCGAATGTAAACAAACTACAGAACAGTGTGACCGTAAGCGCGTTTGTTTTCCAGTCACCCGTATTCGCATGAATTTTGCCATTCACAATAAACGAGCGTACTTTTTGCTTGCATGACATGCAGAGACTGCCCGTTATTTTTAAATAAAAAAATAAAAAAAAAATTTCGTTAGATTATATATAGACTAATCGAATCAGAATTGTTTAATTTGAATAAATTACAATGCAAACGCATAATATAAGCTGACATAGGTCTTTGTTTTCATCCTGCTATGCCAGGGACAGGAGCAACGTTATCAGCTGCTGATAAGTGAATCAGAGCTTCAACAGAGCTTCAGCTGGCAGATCAGTCGTGTCTAGCACTGCGCAACGATCGGTCGTATCAAGTGATAGACGAAGTGAAAGTAAACAAACGTACATAGTCTAAAATCTCTAGAACCTACAATATAATATTGCACACAATTCAAAGTAAAAAATCGTATCATGGAGAGGTATAATAGATCCAACAAATTGCTCGACGCATTTACTAAATTGAAGTTTTTTCAGTGTTTGGCAGGAGTTCAAATCGTTTCTCAAGACACTTTTGTGTTTTATAGTAGCTCTTATGCTGTTGCCATTGCTGCTTATATCATTTATATGTAAGTAAATCAATAAATAATAGATGGCTGAGCTTTGACACAGATAATCCAGATGGGCCATAAATCACACAGATCAAACAGGCCCGACTATAAATAATCAACGCCATAGCATGGGTTGACTACCCCAGCGAAAGGATGCATCTTTATGCTTGAGCAGCTCTCTCTACTATATTGCGTGGACAATGGTATGTTTTGCGAGAGGAGAGGGGCACGACATAACGCTCATGCCATTGATAAGCTTTGTTTATAAATATAATGGCAACGATGCGTCGCTGATTACTTGTTGCACCTTTGCGGAACCCAGACGAGCAGCCAAGTGAACCTTGACCATTGCGAATTACTCATAAAATTTTAC
Source organism: Hypselothyrea guttata (assembly GCA_035045125.1). Classification (NCBI taxonomy): domain Eukaryota; kingdom Metazoa; phylum Arthropoda; class Insecta; order Diptera; family Drosophilidae; genus Hypselothyrea; species Hypselothyrea guttata. The sequence goes on along the minus strand of JAWNNJ010001764.1, from coordinate 111,573 downwards.
CAAGGCGATAAGCCGCATCGTTTCGGGTTCGGTGTGGGCGATAATACGATTATTGTCCATTGAAATTTGGCGTATTCAACAGGCATTATCAGTGCTATATTGTATTGTTACACTGATCGAAATAGATCCAGGAGCTTGCTCCAACGTTTCGAAACAATTAAAGCAATTCTAAAAATATTTGCAGGTAATTAAAAAACATAATCGGAAGAGACTATAAATGTTTATATATCTTGTAAAGACCTTTATTCACACCCATAATTAGTATAATACGACAAGCTAATTTATTAAGTTAAAAAAAATTTTATTGTAATTTAATTACTACAATAAAATTGCAGACGAACCCGTACCGGAGGAAAATCAAACGGAGATTTTGAAATATTTCCGTATTTATTATTTCCATATTTAATATTTCCACTTTTTATATGCATCAAGTAATTTTTTCAGTATAATATCGCTAGCTAACGTTTTTTTTATTGTTTCATTGTTTTATTACAGGCGCACACTTTACCAACGAGCTGACAAACTATCTGCTGAGCATTAAAAATCCTAATCTAACCATATCAAAGTCCAAGAAAATCCGCACACTTATCGATACACCCAAAAATGCTGGTATCTTTCACTTTCTGCTGCAGGTGGAAGGAAAATGCGACTTCGATCGTATCAAGCGAGCCTACGCTCAACAATTAATCGAACTGAAGGATAAGACGGGCATACTGAAATTCCCAAAGCTGCGACAGAAGTTGGTCACTTCATGGGGTCAATATGCCTGGGACAACGATACCAGGTAAGGCTTACTAGCCTTTATATCAGTTACTCTATCCATGCTCCATCTTTTAGCGGTTTCAACATAAACAATCATGTGCTTCTCGGTTCACACAAGTATCGTGGACGGGCGATCAACGAGTCCAACATACAGGAATATGTTAGCGAATTGGCTGCCAAGTATATACCCTCAGATTATCCACAATGGCAAGTCACCGTCATACCCAACTCGGAAGAATCCCAACCATACTATATACTGATCAAGCTGCATCATTTGATTATTGCTGAGGAGGAGGATTTGCATGTCAGTGAGATGCTCTTGCTGCAGCACACTGAGAAGAAATCGATTGTGACGCTGCAAGATGACCTGACCATGCCCAGCCAGTCCAATCAACTCTCCCACTTTGTGCGCCACCCGGAGCACATCAGCAAACTACTCCATCATCTGCTGCATCTGCTTAGCTGTCGCTGGCAGCAATTCATATATGAATTTGAATCTCTAGATACACCAGATGGGGTTAAATCCTACCCAGATGCGCGAAATCTCAGTCAGCTGTTGTCCCTGCTGCTTATCGTCTTGGTTAATGTCAGCTTGAGCTATTGGCGCAATCGATCACTGCGTCGTAAACTCCAACGGAAATCTGCGGGGTATCGCAAAGATTTGGGCTTTCTGCGCACAGTGAATTTCTTGCTACTGCGCGAACTGGACCAGCGTAATCTCAACTGGACTGTGGCACGTTCCGCTCTGGCTCACAGCCTACAACCGGCTAATATGCTCAAGACCTGGACAAAATTCCTGTGGCAAATGGCGGTAAATAACGTCATTCTGGCTCCCTATCGCATTTATTGCGAACTGATAGCTTTCCGCGATGTTCTCTTGCGTGGACATACATCATATAGCTCCACATACTGTGCAAGAATATATCTCTATGTGCCCTTGTTGATTTATGCTCAGATGGAGCTGGTAAAGATCTCTTACGAACTCTTTAAGGCGCCAAGAAACATATATGAGGTACTCTTTGAGCAGCCCACCAAGGAACCCAATATTCTGCACAAGAAATCGTATGCTGGACGTAAGATTGTTTCCTTTAGTCGCTCCATCGATGGCACTCTGCTGCGAGACCGTCATCAGCATATGTTTGGGCAGGAGTTACGTGAATCCGACTTTAGTTTGGCCTGTCTGGCTGGCGCGGTCTACGATTACTTCAGCACTTACTCCAAGGAGGCGGCTGTTCCACTGCTATTAAACACCACCTGTCGCACCATTTCCAAGGGATATTTCACGGATCGTAGCGGAGATAAGTCAGAGCATATTGGCGGCGTGGTGTTTTTGCAGTTGCCTTTGGGCTCACCCGACTCTTTGAAAGCCCATCAACTGCACGAGATTGTAGAACGCATACGTAGGCAACAGATCATGATCTATTTGGCCTCTATAGGACAAACCAAGTACAGCATGTTGACGGCATTGCTGCCTCATGTGTTGACCAAGATCTTCATTAATTTCTTCTCGTACAACTTTCCTGTTACCATAACGGAAATCTATGGCGCGGCAGAACCCCCCTTTCAATCTGCCTGGGGGCAACGAGTACAGGACGTTCTATTATTTAGACCGCCTCAATCAAAAACTTGTCTATCCCTCAATCTTCATCGGTTTGGCGAAAAATACAGATTAGCAGTAATGGCTGATACGCATCTCGGACCAGATCACAAGCTGTTAACACAGTCATTTGAGCGTTACATGGAAACGGTTACACTGTAACAACTGCACTGAATTTTTAACCAATTAATATAAACTCAAAAATTCAATAAACATTTAATTATCAATGCAATAAATATTTAACAAGAAAAATTAATGAATTTTTTAAAGGAATATAAATACTTTGTGGGGTCTGACACTCCTCTTTCTGCCTAATACAAACATTCTTCGAAAGTGATTAACCCTGTTTTTATTTTACAATGTTTTGAGCAATTCAAACTAGATTGTGAGCGCGCCAACTTTATTATTATTTTTTGCCACTCAAAGAGAACGCAAATTAAATGCATTCCTATACGACGAACGGCAGGCATACACAAAAAAGCTGCCGTTACTTTTATATGCCGTGTTTAATATTTGTTGTGTGCATTTGTAGCTGGGTAAATGAAATAAACACTTTCATCGTACAATGTACAAAATATATCACACAAATTAATATATAAATTTTGAAAGCAAAGCGAAAGCCTCGCCCATAAACTAACCTTACCATGGCAAATTCCACTCCAGTCGGCTGTTGCACGTCGAACAGGCTAGATCTGCGCAAAGATTTTAAACGCGATAAGCCACACGCTTTAAGTGGTAGAAATTGATTTAATTAATTATCATGTCAACTAGTAGTCTCTGCTACATCAATACTATAATTGATTCCGAACACAACATATAATAATGCAATTACACCACCAATTATAGAGCTCTGTTTGTGCACATCAACAAAACAAAATTGGAATCATTCGAGCGATTATAGTGTTCTTTGTTTGCGCTATTCACACGACATATATAGAGATAGCTCAACAAATTAGTAAAACTTGTTACATATTCGCCAAGCTTGGCATCATATTCGTATTAACATAAACAAACAATGAAAGTGTGCGTGAAAAGTTCACAAATAAAAGAATTTTCGTTCAATGGCGTATATTATTATTCAGCCTGAAATAGATAATAGAATATGAGTAAAGCAAACATTTTCATTAAATACAACAGAAGTTTACGGATCTAGTATTGTTACTTCTACGACAATATAAAATTTCTCCGAGTACTCGTGTCTATTCTCTGAAAAGCAATAAGAACCTCAAACGCTCTCCAGTTGGCGTCCAGTTGAACATTGGGAGACGTCGGTACAACTGCCCGGATTGTAACGCGGTTCCGTGTCAAAGCGACGTGAATTTACAGATTAATCTTTCACGTAATCACAGCCAATCAGCATTAATTCGAAAAAGACTGAGCAATGTTGCAACTTGTGTTCTTGCTGGCATTGGGCAACTTTCAGCTTGCATTGACTGAAGGCGACCTGAAGCTTTGGCTGACAATTAGCGCCCGGAAGCGTTTTCTTGAAATTTCCTGGCAGCATGCTCCAGCACGGGAGGGTGACAATGTTCTGCTGACCGAGCAAGATCCGTATAGCTTTGAACAGCGCAGTTTGCCCCTGGGCACACCATTGGCGTCATATCACAGCCACAGTGTTGAGGGCAGCGGAGCCGGAGAAGATGAGGTAGCTTATATACCTGAACATGGCTACACCAGCACGCCAGGATCTCTGACCAGAGCAACTCATCCTCCCAGCAAGCCCTCGGAGTTCTGGGTCTCCAACGGCGGCAGAAATCTTATTGTAGCTGCTATTAAGCCGAGTATGAGCTCCCAATGGTTCACCACAGGCGTGCCGTTTGATTATGCGCTCTCCCGTAATGTCACCAGCCAGACCTCCTGCTACGGATACTGGGCGAGTTACATAGATGCCACCGGGCGTATTCTATCCAAGACCTGTGTGCGCGCCCATCCACGCTGGATGACTGAATTACGTGCTCAACTGGGGGGACTGCGTTTTCGAGACCTATTTATACCTGGTACACATGATTCCGGCTCGTATCGCCCGAATTTCGATCCGTTACTACGGGAGAGTCTGGTGACCAAGTATGCGCTCACCCAGGACGATGATGTACGTGGACAGCTGCTGCATGGCGCACGTTATCTGGACATACGTGTGGGCTATTACCGATCCTCCGCGGAGAAGTTCTTCATCTATCACGGCATAACGAAACAACGTCCCTTGCAGGAGATCATTGAACAAGTGAAGGACTTTGTGCTCGAGACCAATGAGATTGTCATCTTTGGTCTCAAAGAGTTTCCCGTCGGTATGTTGGACCTACCCTTGCTAACTCTAGTTAGGGATCATATCGACATTTGCATATTTTAATACAATTTACTTCTAATCGCTGGGCAATTACAGGCTTTGGCAAAGGCGTCGGCGTGCATCGGCTCTTGGTCAGTTATCTACGGGAACAATTTGCCGATCTCTTTGTGCATCCATCGCTAACTTGGCAGGCGAGTTTGGGGGATATTTGGCAGCGAAAACAGAACGTCATATTGGCCTACGACAATGAGGAGATTGTCCAAGAATTTCCGGAGGTGCTCTTCCATGCTGTCGAACAACGCTGGGGCAATGTCCAATCTTGGGTACGTTTGGAGAGACATTTGCGTTTCGTCAATGATTTAGATGTATCGTAAGTATAGAAAATACTTGTACAACAAACGTCTTTTAAATTATTTATATTTAGTCGCCTTTGGAGTCGACCCGTGGTGGATATGGCTGAACTAACACCTCAAACCTGGGATGTCATTCTAGACAAGCAAGGAGGTCTTCGCAAAATGGCTGATAATATCAATTGGCGTATTTCTAAGCTATACCGGGAGGAACTGGGAAAGCATGCGAATATTGTGGCTGCCGACTTTATAAGAGGCACAACACTTATAGAAACTGCCATCGAGCTAAACAGCCGCAGGTGATAGCAGACTTGGAATTATCAATTTAAGCCTTGGGACTCAAATGTGTTTACATTTCTAGTTGATTATAATGTCATATGCTTTGCGGTTTTTTGTGTACTAACTAGTTTTGTAATACACAAATATTGTGTGGTATAAAGTTAATACTTTCAGTTTCTGTCTTAAAATCTATTTTCCGTTATTACGTGAAATTGTGAAATTTTTTAGCATTTTAGTTCTAGTTCCTACACAAGTTTTGTCCAATAACAATTGACTGAAAAACAGCTTAACAGATAATTCGGGTTAGTTTAAAAGCTTGAATATAGTTGAAAAACCTTTATCTGTTTTCGGCATTATTTTGTTAAAATCCTATAGTAATTGTGTAAACAGAATTAAATTTCAAAGAGAAATTATTTTACAATTGCTCACATTTAATAACATTTATAAATTCATCTGAAAAGCCATACAATTGCTGCATTTTCCAATAGAGTTTATACATAATGTATATGGTCGGTACAACTTGAATAAATATACTTTAAAACTAAGTTGCTTATCGCTTAAATTCCCTAAATGTGTCACAACTAATGAGGCAAGAAGCTCGAGAACAACTTTAAATAAATACAAATTTATAATAATACATAAATGAATTATAGTTAACGTATACGCCGTATACGATTCCGTCTTTTGAGGAATGCGAAAAAATATCATACAATATGGTATTCCTTTTGGGCATCTGTATTATCTGTCAAATGCAGTTTGAGTTATTTTATTTGAGCGCTTCGTCCGACTCAATGATGGTCGTATTGAAAATCGCACGACAAAGCTCCACCAGGCCATTCGAGATGCGTCCATAGCACTTGGGTTTGTCCTTCCAGGCAATACAAATATAATAGAACGGAATGCCAGCCAAGGTGATGGCAATGCCAATAAGCAGATTGGCGGGTTCGTTGAAATTGGGTAACAGCACCAGTATCACACAGATGGTCATAAATGTAATAGGGAGAGCCAAATGCACTTTGATAGGACGTGGCAGATCAGGTCTAAAAGCAAGACACGTTAACTACTAAGTTAAATAATTAATTTTAACTTTGAAGAACATACTTCTTGTGACGCAACCAGAGCATGCCCGCTATGCTGGCCACCACAGAGAGCCACAGCACTGAGCTGAAGTAGTTGATTAGCGCATAAACGTTATCCGTCAACAGCATTAGCAGGGACATCAGACACTACAACAAATGATGTGAAAATTACAGTTTAAAACAGGGTATACAAAATGAGTTCTAATTATCTTATTGGTATAGAATAAAAATGGCAATGCATCCACAATTTTGGTTTTAACAAAAACTTATAGCTGAAAATTAATAGCCAAAATCAAAAACAGTTTAATTCAGTTTTTTTTTTAATTCAGTTGAAATCGAGTAAAATCGATATTAACTTTTTGTTTGATATTAAAATTTTTGTTCGATATAATTTTGTCGAGCTAACTTCTTATAACTGTTAAGTGCGAACCGCACTGACTGTTAAATTAACTTATACTGCTGACTCACCGTGAATATGAGCGAGGGTATGGGTGTCTGTTGTTTGACATGGAAAAGCTGAAAGAACTTGGGCAAATGCCCCTCCTGGGCGCCAGTAGCGAAGAGACGTGCTGATGTGAAGAGCACCCCATTGACGCCACCAAATGTGCTAAGCGCTACAAAGATGGGCACCATAAAAGCTAGCGGACCAAAGACCTTATTCCCAAACGTCACCGCAACGGCCAGAGAACTTAGCATCTCAGACTTTGGTACTACCGCAAAATACGCCAGATTAACCAAAACATAGATGCCAGTTACAAGCGGCATAGCAATCCAAATGGCACGTGGTAGATTTCTAAAAGGGTGTAAAAGATATATATTTATAAGCGTTACATTTAAAGAGATTTAAGCACACGCAGCACTTAAGTTGATTGCCGAGCTGTGTAAATTGAATTCATTAGGGGCAAAAAGCAAACTCAATGACAGCCGCCCACACAATTCACACAGATTGATACAAGGACGCTCAACAAGTGGGTGGCTCAACTCTTGCGCATGACGCAAACCCGCACCATACATAGAAAGTCATCTTCCCACCAACTTCTTATACTACATGCATTGATTTCATCCCCTTTCAATCATTTTCTTTGTCTGTTTAAAGCTCACTTGTAGGGATCCTGCAGCTCTTCAGTCACAAAGTTCAAGTAATTCCAACCGCCAAACGCAAACAGACCGGAGTAGAAAGCATAGCCAATATTGCTGGAGCTATAATCCCCCTCCCAAGGATTCGAAAAGTTATCTAGCTCGCCCGTTGCCATATAATAAAGTCCAGCTAGTATTATCATTATCAAAGCCAACAGCTTGCCTATGGTAAATATATCCTGTACCTTCATCGACAGCTTAACAGACAGGCAATTAATCGCTGTGAGTAGACCTATAAAAACGGGAATTTATTAATTTATATCAAATAAATATCTATATTAAATATATTTATATTTACAGAGACAAACTGCTGCTAGCAATTTAACTGCATTCTCCGGGGGGTCACAGTCCTCGAAGAATGGCTTAGCCGCATAATGTGCAAAGGTTAACGCAACTATTGTCTGAAATAAAAATGAGTAAATTCTAGATTTAGTTAAAATAAATTAAATAATATTAGACATATTTTTGGGTTGGTTCTACTTCCACCAAAGGATAATTTTTTATTCAGATATTTTTATATAATATTTAATCAAATAAATAATATTAATTAAATTATATTATATAAGACATTATTATATAACTTATAAAATGTAGTGACCTATAAACTACTGTAAAAACTATAAACAAATTTTATGTGGGCTAATTAAAGGTAATATAAGAAGTTTACCAACAGGCTGGGTTAAAAGCGTTTAATGCTTTAATGAGTTTATTTTATCACTTGACTGACAAATGATATATGTTTGCGTTTTTCTTGAATTTATTGCCTTAGTAAATATTTGTATATAATGGTGTTTGAATGTGTTGTGCTTAATAAATTAAATTGAGCATTTCCGTCTCCATTTCTTTCACTCGTATTATGTCAATTTATTAATTATTCAATTAAACAAGCGTTAAAGCATATTTAAAAATTATATCCAATTTTTTGTACTTAGACAAAGATCGAATAACTTGATAACTTGCCAGATTTGCATTTCATTTCACTATACGCTACTTGTAGGTGTGCTTGTACGTGCTATATACACACAGTGCGTGGTATTGCCATCCTTCTCTTGCACGCATACGAAATTTACTTGATCTGCGTATGGTATACACCTTCGTATACAAATAAAAACAGTCCTAGCTTTTAAAGCTTCAGACATCAAAGCGTTCAAACAGACGGACAGACAGACGGACAGGGCTAAGTCAACTCAGCTCGTCGCTCTGATCAAGAATATATAATACTGCCTGTTACATATCGCTCGTTTACCAGAACAGTGTCATAACTCAAAAAACGTGATTTTTGAGTTACTGATGCAGAAATGTTCGTTGGTTAATAATCTATGTTGTGTCAATATCCTATCTTTAATACACAGAGCTTTAGAAGAGAAAATGTCGCTCCGCTTTGTATGGAGATTCACGGCGCTTGAAAACTTTAAACGCGTTTATCTCGAAACGCACTTTTTTGAGTAATGACACTCTTCTGGTAAACTAGCGATAAGTACATTCTCCTAAAAGTTATTATTTTTTAATAAATATATATTTTTTTATATTTTTTAAACTATTTATTTATTTTTAAACCCATAAAAGGTAAAAAAAAGAAGCAAAAGTAAATAAAATGGAGGAGATTAATTGATTAATTATCAGTAGATACAAATAAATTAATTAATATACGACATCTTTACCTGAGTTGTGGGTCTGATAATGAGTAGGGCGATCCATAGGCGTAGGAATCCAACAAGTGGACCGAATGCAACCAATAAATAAGCATAATCACCGCCTGATCTGGTGATGCTTGTACCCAATTCGGCATAGCAGAGAGCACCAATTGTCGACAATATGCCGCAGGCAGACCAGATCAAGAGCGAACTTCCGACGGATCTATTGAACAAAAGATACGTTCCCGAGAGAATTAAAGACTAAATAACCTCAATCCACAATGGACACTGGGCGGTCACCTTTGCTTTGGCGCCAAGTGACTAAAGTGGTTCCACAAATAAAATTAAAAAAAACTTTCGCATGCTTTACGCATGTGTGTATAAGTACATATATTTTAGGGTGTTTGGGTAAGTTTATATCTTGTAATTGTAGTACAGACTTCTCAAAAACACAATGCTGATGCAACAACTGTTAACGATTGCAAGTGCCTGCAACAAGTGTTTTTACTTTGCTCAAGGCCAGAGAAATATATAAGCTTAATTTTAACTATCCTATCCAGGTTCAAGTTAACAATTTCTGATTGCAATTCATTGAAACGAATAAAGAGAAATTGTCAATTTACTATTAATTACACAGCCATTGACCTCACCGTGAACTACAAGAAAACTGTAATGTAATAACAAAATATTCTTTAATACTTTATGAGGGCATATAGAAAAAACTGCAAATTTCCGCAACATTTTATTTAGTTAAACCTGTTGATTAAACTGATTGTCGTTAATTTGGACTAATTATTGATACATGGATAAACACGAAATGTTTTTGTTTTATTGTGATTAGTTTTCGATATATTAAGGGTCATTTTAATATTTGTTGTTTTAAATATCTCGATTACAAATTTGTTGTCTCTCCATATAAAGTTCTGCTATGTATAAATAAAGTACTCGTTTATAAAAACAAAGTTCATCTGACGATTAAAATACTCTTGATGGCTATATTCTAGATCCAGTCATAAATGAATTAATTAATGTAATTAACAAAATTGCATTCAACAAATTGATGTTTGAGGTTGCCCACTCACTCTGTGTATTTGAAGACTCCGGTTGGGGCTATGAAAATACCCGAACCAATAATGGTGCCCACTATAATGGCCACACCATTGATCAGTGTAAGTTTACGCTTGAGCACAATTTTTCCATCGTCGCCCTCAGCTACCGCTGTCTTCTCCGGAACATGTCCATTTTTGGTGGGCTCAGCGAGGGTATTGCTTACCCCATTCGCATAACGTTCGGGCATAATAGTGGAGGTGTTAAACGATCGTAACGCTTAATAGAAATTGCCACCAAATTGAAGTTCTGGATGATGTGCGTGTGATTACAAGTTATACATCCGTAACCCTTGACATTGCCACTAGAAGGGAGAAAATTAAGGGAAAAAAAATTAAATTAATGTTACCAAATTCCTCCGGAAACTTATAAACCTGATTTGAATGTTAAATTTATGAACCTTTTTTAAATTCGGTAGTTAAACTGTGTTCACCTGCCGCACATTCACCCGGGCTGAAAACGCGTTTAACATCTTGCAATTTATAACGTTTAAAATAATTATTTGGCTTCCGCTCCGAATTTGTTATCATTCTCTGAACGTAATGACATTATTTAAATTTTTTGCAATCCATTTGTTTACACGTTTTTCATGATTTTTACCGCATTCATATCTCAAAAGGTGCTTCATGGGGGTCAAGTGATAGTCAAAACATGGCAATATCACGTAGAATGCACTCGGAATATTTACTATAAAACCAGTTAAAGTTAGCCATGATATATGTAATTACAAGGGTGAAGCATAACTATTTCTATAAACAATAACTATTTCTATAAACAATAACTATTTGTTTTATTAATAACTATAGGAATATACATAAATATGCTTTATAGCTATAAGTACAAAATACATTTATTAATTTACATATGTGTTCGATAGTTCATTGACTGGTCATTCCAAATATCGCTTGGTCAACTCTAAAAAGTCTTGTAACTGTAAGAGCTACGAGAATCGCGTGCCAGTTTTTCCTTTTACGATTTCGTCATCGAAGTTCTCGAGGCCAAGACTCTTATAATTTGTAGTGCCAGTTTACAACTGTTGCCGATTCAATGTTATGTTTAGTCGACACAGATCGTTTACGTAGAGTTTCATAAAAAATTATATTTTTTGCTTGTTGATTTTATTTTGGTTTTTACCGTAAACTGTGCAAAACTTATCCGCAGCGCACCACAATTCGAAACGAGGAACGCGTTGAGACTGTTCGTTTGGTTTTCGCAAACTGAACGTTGGCATAGAGACCCGAGACCGGCATTTTAGCGTTATTAAAACCCAACCCCCCAAGTTTGGCGTGAGAGAGTTGCAGCAGTTCTGACTGCGTGAGGTGTAATTTCGAATAAAAATAAAAAAAAAAAACAAAACTATCTATTAACTGCTTCAAAACCCAAATATTTTTTATATTATTATGCGTCAAATAAAAGCTATGTGGAATTTGACTGTTTTACTTATTTATTTTATTTTTATTTTTTTTATTTTAGCTGTTACGTGAATTAACGTGACACGACATGAACTCTCGCGCGCATCACTACGTAAGAGTGTACTCATAAGATTGAGAACACGGTTGCCATTTGTAAATGACAGAAGTGCACCAAAAATACAAATAAGAAAAATTGTTTATTCAAAATATGAACTACAATAAATTAATAAAAACAATATTATTTATTTTATCATTTCACATCTATAATAACCTTCAGTTACAATAAACAATGCAATTAATTTAAAATAATTTTTCCATGAACAGGTAAAAACACCGTGAAGCAAAATAATGGCAAATTGTACCAACTGTGAAAGATGTGAGCGCGGGCCTACCTTATCAGCAAGAGTATTGTCCAAATGCGCAAACCCGGAAATTGTAACGTGCAATACATTGCCAAAACTATTTTTAATTTATGTCGATTGCTGATACAGTATATTAAAACAACTGCCGACAAGTGAGTGGCAGTAGACGCTAGACAATTTATTTTTTATTATTACATTTTTCCCTGTAAACAAATCGATGTAACGCGCAACGATAAGCGTGTGCGCGCAATTAATCGATAATCGATATTGCGTCAAGTTGGCAGCACTAATTTGTTATTCACAACGATATTTACCAAATGCAAAGAGTTGGCAGCTCCTTTGCTATTTGTTTTGATTGTGTGCGCACGTGTTTCTACCTATTCTTTGTTGAATTTAATCAAATTAAACACCATGTCCGACAAGTGAGTATATAGTAATGGTGTTAACGCTCGCAACATGATAAGTAATGCATAATTTTGTCTCAACAGGTATGCCGTATCCAACAAATTGCCTGGCAAAACAGTCTCCGTGTTAAAGCACCGCAAGCGGCGCATTCAGCAGGATCAGGCGAAAATTGAACAGAAACGTACGGACCGCATTAAACGCACGCAACAAAGTCGCACCCATCATAAATTCAAGCGCGCCGAATCCTTTGTGATGGGCTACCTGAAAGCAGAACGCACATCTAAGCGAATCCGCCAGACCATACTGCGTACCAATATCACGGAGCAGAGTGCTAAGGCGGCTGCTGAAACCAATCCCAGGCTGTTGCTTGTGATACGCCATGCGGGCAAAAAGATATACGATAAAACAACGTTGGATATATTTAAAACGCTACGAATGTGGCAGCGTCACAATGCAGTCTTTCTGGAAAACAACAAAGAGAACCAATTGCTGCTGCGCGTCATCGAACCTTTCGTGGTCTACGGTTTCCCCTCACTGACCACAATACGTGAGCTGCTGTTCAAGAAGGGCTTTGCGCGCATCGATGGCAAGAAGGCGGCCATACAGTCCAATACGATGGTAGAGGAGCACCTGGGAGATAAGGGTGTAATCTGCCTAGAGGATATCATACATGAGATCTACACTGTTGGACCAAACTTTGCTGCCGTCAATGAGTTCCTGTGTGCCTTCACGGTGAGACATATTGTACCAGTTTCAATCTGTAAACTTTTAACTTTGTGCCTTGCTTGCAGCTGTCGAGTCCTCGGGATGGTTGGCAGAAAAAGGTCTCCGTGCCCTTCAAACGCGGTGGAGAATACGGCGATCGTGGCGCTGCCGTTAATGACTTGGTTGCTCGCTGCCTGTAAAACCTGAACACAGTAGACTTAAGTGAATAACAATTTAAATAAAGGCGAAACATAAAAAACACTGAAATTTAAGGAACTATATTCTATATACCACAATGTCGCTTATCTATTTTGCCAGCGGCGACAGCCAAGCGAACATCGAGTATCAAACCATCTCCTCGACTGCCTCACAGATAAGCCAGGAGCAGTCGGAGCGCTTGCATGATCGCATCTCCAAGTCGCAGCTACACAAGTTGTATGATTTGTTTAAATCAAGTCCCGGGCAAGTTGTGGGCATTCAGGACTTGCGGCGTCTACTGGAGGACTTGGACATAACTTTTACGGACTTCGCTTATACGCGTCTCTTTCTGAAAATCAACCAGAATCGCGATTTTATGATCGATTGGAACGAGTTCGTATCGTATTTGATATTTGGCTTTCAGGAGGAAGATCCGAGCAATCAAAAGGAGGCTTTAATTCTGCCCATATCCACAGCACCAACTGTGCGTAAAACTGAGCACAGGTCGGCCATATGTTGCATTGCGTTATTAAAGGTCAAGTCAGATCAGACGCCGCTCGAGGAGATAACCGAAACGGCAAACTATTCTTTTGGTGGCGAAGATTCGCCGGAAAATTCGGGCATGTGGGTAACGGCCAGTCATGAGGGACAATTACGTTTCTGGACTTCACACATGGAGCTGTTGCGCAGCGCCGTCTCCGAGAGCAGTAAGTAGATCAATTAGGTATATCGTGCGCCCATTAAAAATGCAAAAAGGAATAATATTACTTACATTTATTGCATAGCTTGCTATCTGGCGGCGCTGTCAATAAAGAAGGGTGCAGGATATTCTACTGTTGGCTGCGTCTGACTGTCCATTGTCGAATTTTTAATGTATAATTCGGTTATTTTTAGTTCATTTGAAGATGCCCACCTGGATACTGGCGCTGCAGGCTCTTTCTGATGTCAGCATTGTGTGCACTTCCTCTACAGAACGCGAGCTGCGCTTCCATGAAACCATCGCGTCGACTTTTACCCTTCGCATGGTCATACGGAGTTTGCCTTATGCCGTTTACTGCATGAGCTATGCCTTTTATAACAATGGCAAGGTGCACTCCAAGTTAGTGCTGGGCGATTATGCCGGCAATGTGCGCATACTCTCCTATTCTCCGTATTTACGTGGGCCGTTTCAGGCCAAACCAGGCGCAGCTTTAGTAGAGGTAGTTTGGGCTGATGTTTTACGAGGCAGAATACCTTTGTTAATCCCCCGTGAGCACATCAATCTGCACAATGAGCTTATCTCCTGCGTTTATTATTCACTCCATATGAATGCTCTGCTCGCCTCAGCGGAGTATCGGAACACAAAAAAGTATCGTGGTCGTTGTCCGGGTTTAATTATGGTAACCAATGAGGATAAGCATAATTTTCGCATACCCTTAGGCGTCTCTGTTTTCTATGTGTCGGAGGTTAAGAATATATTGGTTACGGGGGGACCGGATACGTTTGTGCGCATCTGGGATGTCTACGTGTCATCCGAACCCTCGGCAATACTCACCGGCCACAACGGCGGCATTGTTTCGGTCTTTGTTCAGCCGGAGGAAAATAAGGTCTATAGCGTGGACTATCACAAGATCATCAAAGTATGGGATCTGCAGGAGCATACGCTGCTGCAGACCTACGGTGATTTGGTAAGGATTATTCACCATAGCGAAATGGACATTAAATACTATTATCACTCGCATCTACGGGAGCTCATGGTGGCCGGACGTAAGCTCATCTCAATCAAATGCTGTCCACGCGTGCGTGTGGACCTCACGGATGGCAATACGCATGCTGCACCTGTCTCCGTCGTGCTTTATAATCGTTTGTTCCGTAATATTGTCACATGCGGCTTGGATAGTTATATTATTGTATGGGATCCGTGGACGGGGCGGCGCAAGATCATCATGAAGAACTGTCACACCAAAATGATCTATGGCGAGACCATAGATATTGAGATAACGGCCGCATGCTTCGATCCCTTGGAGCAGTTCCTGTTGACGGGCGCCCGGGATGGTTCACTCAAGATCTGGAACTACAATAACTCCGTAGTGATACGGAACATGAGCATACAGCCCGATCAGGAGGTAACCGCTGTCATCTGGGTTGTAGATCGGTAAATTGTCCTCAATTTCATTCTAATACCATTAAATGACATATTCCTTCTTTCTGACAGCATACTGGCCATGGGCTGGGATCGCCAAGTCACAGAGTTCAATGATGTGGCTGGCAAGGAGTATGGGGATCCCAAAAAGTGGTCTAAGTTCCATACGGATGATATCACCTGTGCGGATGTTAAATTGGGCGAGGGTGTTGTAACGGCCACCTACTCCGGCGAGATCATCTTCTGGAAACTGGAGACGGGCCAGCCATACAGACGCTACAATGTCATGGATCCTACCAAGTTCATCGAGCTGAAGCTTAGCGCCCAGGAAGAGAAAGCACGTCGCAGCAGGCGTTCCACCATTCAAAGCAGGATGACAAAAAGCCTAACGGGATCTCTTTTATCCAAGCATGACGAAATAAAAGACTACGGTGTTAATATACCCATTTCCGTGCAGGCTGTGCTCTTTTTGCAGACCCGTCCCATGACCAAAGACTACGGTGAGTTTCTGTTCCATACAGCAACAGCCGTTCCTAACCATTGCCTGCAGGTAGCGTCTTTATCTCCCTGGACACAGGCATCATTCAGGTCTATTCGCATCATCAGCACGGTGGCATTCTCAGCAAATTTCACGCCGTGCACAAAACAGGCGACTGTGTGCTGACCATGACCACGGATCGCAAGAATCGGTTTCTCTATACGGGCACAGCTTTCGGTTACGTCAAAGTCTGGTATATTGTTAACTATTGGTAAGTTTATTTTTATTTGGGGCAGAGCTGCAAATTCGGTTGAATTCCAAACGACTCTATTAATAGAATTTCAAGAAATTTTTAATTGAAATTAAACTCAGTTTAAAACTGGGCTACGAACCATAAAGATTTGGAATAATGAACCGCAACCAAAAAGATCTTTTGTAGTTCGCTCATCCATCTTATACCACACCAAATTGAGTCCAGTAGTTTCGGAGGTTTGGTAAACATCTTTGTTAAAGACAAGAAAAATTTCAAATGATGTTGGGCTCACGGGGCGTATTCTTTAGTTTCTTTAACTGCTTTAGTACACGTAATATAGACTTGACTGTATTATAAGAAGGCTATACAAAGCGACCACAGAAATTGGTTCTCATTAGCCTACATGTGTATTTAGCTTGTATATGCCAAGCACCCACAACATGAACTTCTTTTCTATACAAGGCTTTGCGTGTCAGTCGAACAGTTTTGCTTTTTGTCAAAAATAATAAATAAGTCATAACTAGCAGGGGGGAACTGGGAACAGACGAAATTCCATTTGGGGTAAAGCTACATGTAACAGCAATTTCTCCCCTTAATAATTCTTAGCGTACCCGAGTCTGAGAAAAAGCACGTGTGCATGCCCAGACTGCGGTTGCAGTTTATATTCCTCCGGAAGGAGAAGTTTATGCCACGTGCCAAGCGATGTGTACGTGCTCAGCCGGAGCCCATGCTCGTCAGTTCGTATAAGGGACACCTGAAAGCCATCAATTCCATAGGTTTCATCAATCTACCCAAGATCATATTCACGTAGGTCATATACATATTTTTTCTCTTTTACACTCTTTAATTAAGTTTGTATTTTAAGTGGAAGCCACGACTATTCGTGTCGTCTGTGGACGGAGGGTGGACGTTATCTAGGCACATTAGGCACGGTCTTGCCCTGGTCCAGGTTGAGTCCATTTGAGCTAGCCGGCGAAGATAATCGTGCTTATCGCCTGCCGCCCGATATCAAAAAGGTAGCAAGCTCCACAACGCTGAAGGTCATCTCGGGCATACAGTACAAGAGCGTTATAAAGAACGTCAAGATGGGAGAAGAGCGTGAGGACGAACGAGAGGTAGAGGAGACAACGAACACCGATATGAAGAGCCTGTTCGATAAACCCCTCAAGGAACCCATACTGGGCAAACATTTCACGCTTCCCGGTCGCAGCGCAATCGAGCAGCGCATCGAATTGGATACGTCACAATTGTATATACCTGTCTACACACATCTTCGTGTGCATCCATCCGAGATGTTTGAGGGCCTACCCACTCCAACCGTCATCAATCAAATGAGGTCCGAGAACTATTTGAAACATTATATGCCTGTTGTGGGTAAGGTGGATCCCAATACATCAGCACTAAACATACGCGAGCCACAAAAAATGGTGCGTTCGAAGGCGGGCGCCGAGGCTGAGCCGACAAAGACTAAACTCAAGCCCAAAATTAAATTCAACCAGGCAACTGATGATAGTAAAAAATAACGGTGTTTATATATGATTATTTTTTGCAGTTTGGTTTGAAATTAAAGTGGAACTGTGTACATAAATCTCCTCGTTTCTCTCAAGCTTGCAGCAGGCGCACCGCATTATACATCTGCGCCGCAATGACCAGATGTCTCGTCTCTCGCTTTCCCAGGCTTTTATATACATGCGTCAATAATTTGTCCAGTGCCTTCACATTAATCTCCTCCGGCTTAGTGGCTGTGATGGCAATGCTCTGTGGGCTGTCGGTTTCCTTCTACAGTTGAAAAGAAAAAGGGTCACTATTACTGAACGTTATTTAATAGCATTTTTACTATTTATTGTGAATATTATTATGATTATGGTTGTTGTAAGCTCCCAACTGAAGCTCCCAAAAAGGATATCAACGCTTATATGCTGCCAAGACTTACCAAGTTATCTAGGTAGGATAACAGCTGATGGCCTACGGAGGCTATTTTGAGAAAGTCCGCTTGAGATCCCTCCGCAAACAGATTCAAGCGTCTGCCCGCCACTTCTAGTAGCAGACGACCCAACTCCTCGTCTTCACAGATGTCCGACAGCAGCAACTGCGCCTCCGAATCATAGCCAAAGGCGTACAACTCCACAACCTGCAAAATAAATAAAAAAAAATAAAGCCGAGTTAAGAGATTCCAGCTGCTTCTCTTCGGTTTAATTACCTGTCTGCGAAGTATGGGCAGTTTGTCCAGCGCCCAGCTGTCCGCTAGCGCACAGATCTTGGCCATGTAGTAGACATGATCACGTATATACAGTTGTTCCAGATCCTCACGTATTAGATCCATGGTGGCCACCACAACCTGGCAAAGAAACTGCGTGCGTTGCTCTTGCAGAACCAGATCTGGCGCTGGCAGCGCATATGGCAATTCTTTATTAATATCTACCAGCAGCGCCTTGTTGGCTAAAGCATCAAATAGCGTGGTCAGTGGGCGTGGCACTCGCAGCTGAAAGTGAGCTATGAAATGCAAGACGCTGCATAGTTGTGTGTGTAGTTGGAGCAGCTCGGGCAAAGCATGATGCTGCTGCAGCGCCAAAAACTGCAGCGGCAATTGTCCCTCGCTTAGCGCTTGCTCGAAATGCAGCTCACGCTTGTCATGCTCCATGGAGCTGCTGAAATGCTGCAGAAACTCCAGGCATAGTTCGAGGAATTCCGGCACTAAGGTCGCCGACATGTCCAGGTCCTGTTGGCACATCTTATCAACAGGCAGACGTCCCACTTTCTGCATTAGTTTGGCCGCCGCCTGCAGCGGATACTTCAACGTGGCCTGCCACAACATGCAACAGATGCCATGCTTCAAGGCCCAGTCGGGCGTACGGAATTGCTCGAGGCACAGCAAAGCAGCACGCAGGTGCTGAAGGGAGGCCAACTCTTTGCTCCAACGCACCATATGCTGCCAGGACATGAGCGAGAGCAGGACACCAGACTCCAGACTGAAGGGGAAATGACCTCGTAAGAGTGCGAGGCGTTCTAGCACGGGTTCCAACGTTTGCTGCGCTTGAACTGACTGCACTTGCTCCAGTTCCTGCGCCTGCTCCGCCTGTTCAATTTGTTCCAGCTGCTGCTGCTGTTGCTCCGCCTGCTGCTGTTTTTCCTTCTTGCTGAGCTTCTTGGACTGCTTGCTTATATCGTCTGTTTCGCTTGTGATTTCTAACACCAGAGCCGGATGTAGTCGACAGCTGTTTAACCACCTGGCAGTCAACTCAGAAACTATGCCCTTGCCGCTGCTTAATATATTTTTTAAGCTGCAATCCGGGGATTCATAGATCAACTCCGGTCCCGTAGGCTCGCGGCAAACTATGATTTGCCTATAAAAAAACGGATGTTTAAAAGCTGCTTAATACATTAAGCTCAACTTACGTTAATATCGCAGCAAGTACGGCTACGTCTTCCAGCTTGCCAATAAGCAAGCCCCACTGAGCCTCATCGTGCGAAATGCTTTCCCAGCGCTCCTCCTCTTCCTCCGTGGCGCTGTCATTGCAGGAGCCCTGACGCTGACTACGCCAGAGCTGTGTGGCCACCGTCTTGCACACAATGGCTACGAGCAGTCCGGAGAACTGTTTGCTCTCTAGCAGCAGCTCACGTAGCTGTTGCCACCAGGGAGAGATGGCATTGTAGGCATAATCGTGAATATGCTCGCCCTCCAGCTCACAAAGCGTGCGCACCATGGCCGCAATGTGGGACATATCCTGGATAACTTCATCACTGAAAAGAAGAAGAAAGATTCTATAGTAGAACAAGCACAGCCAGCAGACCATAGAGTCGTCATGAGAAGTATTCTTACCAGTTGGCATACGCGAAGGGCTTATCCAGCCAGTAATAAATGACCAGCGTCAGCAGCTGCAGACTGGGCATGCAGGCCTCGGTAGCCCACAGTTTGAACTGTTCAAAGCACAAGCTTTGGGAAAAGAAATGTCTTAGCAAATTATGGCTAACTCGGCCAAACTTATCTCTTTGTTGCGGCAATAGAGTTATAGTGTTAGGCTGCTCTATGTTGAATATGCTGAGATAATCCACAAAATCTTCCAAGTCAGCGTTTTCCTGCAGCTGAAAGCTAACCTCACGCGGCGCTTGGGGCTTCTCAACATTGTTGTCAAGGAGTACCACCAGCTGATTGATGCTCACCAGATCCGCATCGGAGAGTTCTAACAGCTCTATATCGGGCAGCTCGTAAGAACTGTGCTTCAACTGACTCTTTGTCAGCTTTAAGTAAAGTTCCACAAGGCGTTTATAGTTTTGCATTTGCTGTAGAAACTGCTGAGCAGCTTCATCGTGATTCTCTGGCTCAATAGCCTGTATAAAAGCATCAACAATTCCTTGAAACAACTCAGGCTGCAGATGTTTGCTTTTCATTATTAGCTCCAAGCACTGCTGACGCACCTCCAGCGTCTCCAGCTTGCCCGCCAGCTGTGCAATAGCCACGTGCTGTTGTCTTTTATCATCACCCGCATGCGTCAAGCCGCGTAGCTGATTGCGTAGCCGACGCAGCTGTTCTATATCCCGAGATGTCTGCGAGTTGGTCTCGCTCAACGCATAGTGAAATGGTATAAGCACTTCCTTCAGACTGCCATCTCTGGCATCCAAGAACACACAGTGATTCAAGGCGGGAGACTTGCGAGGCTGCGCACCAGCTGTGCCCAGTGGACTGTGATTGTTGTACAGCAGCTGTCCGCTCTTGCTGACCGTGAAGGCGGCCACTTTGGGTCCATTCTGCAGCGCATAGATGTCTAGGCAGCCCAGCCGGGGCGCATAAATGACCAGGAAGAGCGCCTTGCGCTTGTGCGTCTTCAAGCCACGCACGGACTTCTCCTTAACCGGCACAAAGGCGCATTGTGCATCCCTGTAACCTTTCCATACCCGCAGTATGATCGACTGCTGCGTGTCCACCAGCATAACACGGTCCAGATTATCTGTGACGGCGGCTAGTTTACCGCCAGGCGCTATGGCCAAGCTGAGACCATCACGTTTGCCATCGTAGAGACGGCAGCGCGTGCGCATTGGAGCTTCCTTGCTAGGCAGCGGTAGCTGTTCTGCTAAGTCCTGCTCATCTGGCGCACGTCGAAACAAGTTACCCATTAAATTTTTATAGGCCATGCCGATTACATCCTTTGCCACCTCCCTGATAGACGCCGTCTTGTAGCCCTCCTCGGCCTGAAAGAACCCCAAATAGGGCTCGGCGCCAACGGTTAGCACCTGGGCGCTTCTGGATGGCGTCGCCTGCACCTTGGCAAAGTAGCCGTAGGCAACGCTCTGTTGTACTATGTAATCGTAGCTGGGCGTGCGTTGATTTGTGCATATGGCTGCATCGTTGATAACGCTATCACGTTCGCGCTTGAACTTGAATTTTTGGAAAAGCACAACGTCGGAAGTGGGATAAGCGCTGCGCTCCAAGGCGCCACGCTGCAGGTTGTGACGGTTGTTTGCCAGAACGGGAAGTATGTCCTGGCCATTTATGAAGCACATGCAGTTGCAGTAGATGATATAAAGCAGCGCATCCACCTCCGAGTGCCTGGGAGGCGACAACAACTTAATGCCCAGCACAGCATCCTCCTGGCAACTGTTACAGCGTTCATTAAAGACGTAATACCAATCACTAGAGCACCACTTACCACTGTGAGAACAGCTTAACACCTGCATCTGTATAGAATATCACCGAACCCGAGGTAAGGCCCACGGCCACGCAGGTCCAATCGACGTCTGTGGAACGGGCTGCGTGCATCATGGGCAGGCAGGCCAAACTGGTAACGATCTGATTGGCATTCTCTAGCTCGCCACACCAGTTAAGGGAATATGTGTTTTCGCTGACTCGACTGTCCCAGCAGGTGGACAAAAATGCCAATTTCTCTCCTTGGGCCAACGCAATTGTCTCCCCCGTGGGGGACATTGCGTAGTTGACGGCGTTCAGCCAGTTGTCATCTGTATTAAGCAAGTTAGATAATTGCCTATTGTACAAAATTCATATATGATTTTATTTTTACCGTGGCCAAGTCCAAAATACTCTTGCACTTTATGGAAATCTAAAATATTGCCGAATGTTTTCACTTCGCAAGCCATTTTCTTTGTTGTCATACGCACAGCTGATTATCTACGGGCGTTGCCAGACAGTTACGCTTGCCAGTTGATGACGACACGAAGGTAAACAAAAGTGTTACCAGCGAAAAGTATACGTATATCGATTAATTGCGTTGTGAATTGGCGCCAACTTCAAAATAAGAAATGCACGATTTGGTTAAACCGATAATAACTTTAATGTGCCATGATTTCAAAAATTTAAGCCACACATAAATAAGTTAAATCAAATCCGACTCCACGCCGCTGTCAATATAATCCTTTAGCATGATGCCACATTTACTGGGCAGCAGTCGAGTCCAGTTATTGATGTGCAACAAAGAACTGGGAATGGTTACCTCCAGGCAATCTGCTCGATGCGCTTCCACAATACACTTGGCCACTTCTTTAGGATCAAGTAGGCCCAAAATCGAGGGAAACTTTACCTTCGGATGCTTGCAAAGTCCCGTATTGGTCATATACGGATAAATTGTGGTCACTTTTATCTAAATAAAAATAATGATTAGATCTTGATCAAATCGAACGGTTAAATTGTGATATTACCAGGTCTTTAAAGGGTCCCTCGCGCAGCTCCTCGTGCATCGCCTCCATTAGACCACGTACGGCAAATTTTGTAGCACAATATGGCACCAAATTAGACAACCCCACCAACCCCGCTATGGACGACAGACAGATAATGTGGCCCCGCTGCTGTTGCTGCATTTGCCCCAGAAAAGCCTGAATAGTCCAGAATTGTGAGAACACATTCACATCAAACACACGCTGAATCTCCTCCGCCGACTGTTGGGGCAGGGGATGCGTAGGCATAATTCCAACGTTATTCACCAGCACAGAAACCAGACCCACCTCCGCCTTCACACGTTCTGCCAGCGCCAACACCTGCTCCCGGTTGGACACATCGCAGCTGTAAGGTGGAATAGAATATAAACTTAGAGTTTATTAGAAGTTTATGGGATATGCTTTTACCTGAACCCGTGCACTGCGCCACGACTCAAACGTTTGACCTTCTGTACAGTTTCCAGATTGTTCTGCTCATTAATGTCCACGCAGATCACCGTGCTGCCCCAGGCGGCATAATGAAGCGCCAGCTCTCGCCCTATGCCATGGCCTGTGCCGGTTATCTGAAGTCAGGTCAACTTTGAGGTAGGTCGCTTGTTCGCATAATCATTTCTTTGCCAAACGTCACTTACCAACACTGTTTCTCCGCTGATGTCCTTGAGTTTTTTGGGTAAAACTGCATGTATTAAGGCGTTGCTCAGCTCCATGAGAACTTGCAATAGCAGCACTAGAAATTGCAACAGATCTTGAAAAACGGCATAAATCCGTTTCGAGGCGGTTGTCGTACTGAAATAATGGTATTAAACAGTCCATTAGATCAGTTTTAATGATGTGAATAGCCATGGCAAATAATAAATGAATCCCCTTGAATACTCGTTGAAATAACGTTACGCTTTTTTGCTTACGAGTAATTCAACTATTTGTATGCAGTCTTCAGTTCAAATTTTTATTTGTCTTTTTTGTTTTTGTGTATATGTGCAGTCTTAAAGGCGGTCAGCGGACTTTGCATGCAGCGATATCGTAGCATTATGCTACTGATAATGGGTCTGTACACATTAAAGTTCAACTTCAACTTTAGTTGGAGTGTTTAACCACAAACTCTTGGCACAGTTTTTTGGCCAGCTCTAGAACTTTGACTAGTGATAAATTTAAAACTAACTAGACACACTTTACTCGGTGGATGGAGAATAGGCTGGTGCGTTTATAAGTGGAATTTGAGACAACTTTAAGCTTATACACTTTTTTCTTTCATTGAACTTGAGCTACATTTTTGAAAAATAAAAACACTATTATAAAAATGTAAATGTAGGAGTGGGGCTTTGAAGCAGTTATGTTGTATATATTGTTTTTATACCCTTTACCCATGAAATGAGTAAAAACAGGGTTTAATTATAGAAAAATATTCACAAAAGTGTCTACTAATAGTATAAGGTGTATCAAATTGATTAGGCATAAACTTTAAATGAAAAACGTAGGCACAAGTTATTAGACGTAAGCTGGGAGTTTTGAAAGGGTATGTGAGACAAGATTTTGCAGTTATTTCTTTTGTTTAATTTCAGCTAAATACATTTTACAAATATTTATAGAAATATCTCCTTATATTAACTGTTAATAATATCTAATTGATTGCCTAAATACTTACTGTATAATTTCACGCTCAATCATGATGACAGAATAACTTCTGTGGCTTTCAGGGTACTTAATGCCGAGTAAATTATTAAGAGTTTATTTCTCTAATGGCTTTAAACGTTTCCAAGTTAGACAGAACTGTAAAATTTTAATGCAATTTTATATAATGATATTTTGTTTAATGACCTGAAGTCACGGTAAATATTGGCTGGAAGTGCGGCTGCCATTGCTTCCGTATTTCTCCAGTTTCACTCTCTCTCTCTCTCCCTTACTCGCTCACTCACTCTATCTCTCTCTTACTATTATTTTTAGTGATTTTTTCAAGCACTTTTTAGTTTGAGGCTAAAGAAGCCACTGCGGCAAAGAGAGCAAAGGAAAGGAAGGAGAGCGAGTTGCAGAGCTGCATCTACAGTGCAACATTTCCACTTTCGTTTTTCCTGCCTCGTTGGCCGCTAAAAATTACGTGCACTTCAAAGTGGCACACACACGCCAACGATTACGGTACGCCAAATACTAAAGTATAAAAAACCGAACTAAAAAACTGCAAGCGGCTTTTCGGTTAGACAATGAGCCACAGCCAAACGGCGCGAACTAACTGAGAGAAAGAGAGAGTAAGAGTAAGAGCAGGAGGGGAGCATGGGGTCGATATGCACTCTCGTGGTTGCTTTGTTGCCAAAGCTTTGTTGGCGCAACTAGTTGCAGCGGCATGTTGCATGTTGCAACTGATATGACCAATAAAAAAATGCGCAAAGTACAATATTACAGTGCGCATTAGTACAAATGCACAACACTGCATAAATTTAACGAATACTAATAATTTAAAATATAAATATTAAATTATTATTTTCATAATTAAATATCAATTTCTTTAATAATTAATTGACTTTCTTTTGAACTTTTGCACTTTTCCCGCACTTTTCAACACCTGCAGTGGCCTCACACAACTTGTTGCTTTTGCTTTTAGCTGCAGCTCAACCGAAACGCTGCGCTGCTCGCCACCAACTGATTTGAGCTGCGTGCGCGCTAAGAGCACGAAGTCTTGTTGAAGCTTGGCTGAGGGCGTTCCAGTGCGTCAGCTTCCAGTTGACGGCGCGTCTGACGACGGAAGAGAGCGCTCTCTCGATCCTGTGCAAAGTGAAGGACAGAGGTAGAGTTCAAAACAAACGCAGAATTACAACTTTTAACCTTGAAAGGCAGACAAAAATTAATAATAAAAACAAAAGCGAGTACGCCGCTTCATTATCGTCATATTAATGCGTCTTTGCTGCTTTGTTTTGTCAACCAATACGCTAACAACATAACATTCCATTATGTGTCTTCTCTTTTGTTTCTTGTTTTGTTAGTTGTTGCTATCGATGACTCAGCAACAACAATCAAACGTTTGCGCCCAAGTTCAAGTTCAGCATGTTGATAAACATAATAAAACAGTTGAACTACATACTTTCAAATTAACTCGAAAAGGTAAAAAAAAAACATATTAAAGACATATGTATATCTTCAATTTTACATATAATTTGAATGCATTTTTATTTCAGCATATTTGTTTGGAGCTTGTTTTTTCTGAACAGCATACCAAGCTGCATTCCATTGTTGCCTGCGTCCTTCAGAATAACGCAACTTTGTTGTCTTTCTCTGCCTACGGGACAGTTATTCTCTCCATATAACCAGTTTATAATTTAGTTCTGAAAGTAACTTTGCTTATGTTTTCTGTTGGAGAAGGTCAGTTAAGGGCCGTTGTAAATTAAAGGTCTCCTCCGATCGACGAACCAAGGGCATAATTGGTGTCAATTTGGTCGATGCTGGCGATCATCAGCTGTTTGACACCGTAACGAGTACACATAGCAACAACAATAAAAGTAGCAACTATAATTGCAGGCTGTTAATTAAATGACGTGACGAAAACAATATTTGCAAGTAGTACTTCCAGCACTCAAATAGCAAGTAAGAGTGATCTATTTACAAGATCGCGCGTTGAAATACCCTGTAGACAAAATAAAAACATTTAACTAATAAAATGTATTTATTATAGCTATAATAAAAATAATTATAATAAAATAATAAAAAATCGCGCCACTTACAGTTGGGACAACCGGACTGTAAATACCTCATAGATACACAAAATTGTTTTCACAATATAATATATATAAACAATAGGAATTTAATATTGTTTAGTAATAAATAAATACATAGATACACAAAATTGTTTTCACAATATAATATACATAAACAATAGGAATTTAATATTGTTTAGTAATAAATACATACTTTTTAAATTTTTACATACTGTTTTAATGAATAAATAAACTATGAATTAGCTATATGTACATAAATGCATATTTTCATACATAAATAAAAATTGAGTTTAATGCAACTCATAATTGCTAGATATTATTGAAAATAGAATTTAAATTCGAATAAACTTGGCGCCACGATACCACAATAATTGGTGTTACCATCAATATTGCGATGTAATAAATCGACCGACCACCACATTATTCACATTTGTATCGGGTAGTTTTCTCTCAGTTTGATAGATTTTCTTCTTGTGTACTTCAGACCATTGTTATATTTTAAGCAAACATATAATTAAGAAAACAAGTGCAAGTTTTGTATTTGCTAAGCGTGCAAAATGTCTAACGCACAAAGGTCATTTGTACAAAAAGTATCTAAGTAAGTGGATAATGGTTGGACGATTGTAAAATTGTTTAAGCCGCGCCCTTTTTTGCAGTCAAAATAATTTACAAATAAGTCGATATCAATTGTTGTTTATTTATTATTTATGTTCGGAAACACTCTATTATACAGTAATATAACAATGAATTTTACAGGCAACCGGCTGCAGATGTCCGTAAAAACATTACTGTGCATATGCAGACGAAGACCATCAACTCTGGTTCAATGGTCTCTTCCACGGTATGTTTTTAAGACCCAGTCATTAATATTGTACTTAAATACATAATTTTAATGTTACACAGCTGTCCCTCACGGATCCGCTGGATTATGAAGAATTTCTTACCCATCATATTAATGTTATTAATCGGGATCCACTAAAGCCCATATTGGACTTTCCGCAAGAAGATGTGATGGTAAAAACGATACCTCGTAAAATCCGCACTCTCGATCACATTATACCCAAAGATAACATGTAAGTATAATGATTTACTTAATGGTGATACGTAATATATGGAAATTCTTACAGTTATACATTACCGAAACATGTCCAAGAGTGTATATCTTGCTATACTCGTCCTTGGAAAGTTGTGGAATATGCACAACGTCATTATTCAAGTTCGTGTTGTGCTCGGGAACGGATTGATCGCGGGACCATCAGCCCTTCGGCATATCAGCAGGAGTTCGAGATTGATAAGGACTTCTCTTCTTTTGATGAAGCTTTCACAGATAAGAGCGATAGCTGTACGCCTAGCTCTAGGCAATCAATAGCTAGTCTCGCTTCGGTTAGTTCATGTACTGATACTCTAACTCCGCGCGGTTCCTGGGCGAGCTTTGATTTAAGACGATCCGTCAATGATCCGCTGCTTCCGAATTTGTTAGAGAATATACTTCCGGAGCAAGTTGATCAATTAAATGAGGCGCGGCGGCAGGAAGACCGACAACAAGTGTTGTTTTCACTTTATCCTGATGCGGAATCTGAAGAAATGTTCGAGAGAAGATTGCCTGCTGAGCTACCCATCGAGCACATTGGCCATCGAATTCATGTAACATGTTTGCAACTAAGATTGGAGCTCGAGGTTGAACCTATATTCGCGTCAATGGCTATCTACGATGCTAAAGAGCGTCAAAAAGTATCCGAAAACTTTTATTTTGATATGAACTCAGAGAATCTTAAACTAATGCTCTCAAATCATGTTCGCTGTGCTGATCTTAGCACGCAGAGTCGCTCAGCTATATTTGAAATATCTTATCCAAGTAACGACTTATTTCTTGTTATACGTCTTGAAAAAGTCCTTCAAGGGGACATCAATAACTCAGTGGAACCGTATTTAAAGGAAGATAAGGATAAGTACAGGGAAAAGATCAAAGCCAATGCTATGGATTATTGTGAACGTTTGGGAAAATATCGAATGCCGTTCGCATGGACTGCAATTTATTTAACCAATGTATTCAATGGAGACACTTTTGAAAACAAGGATGTTTGCCCTGGAGAACGAGATTCGTCAGGCAATGGTTGTGCCACCTTAGCTTCAGCTGCAAGTTCAAATAGCTTGGATCGAAAATCTTCAACAAGTAGTTTCGATCAACTACGTCGGAAAGCCAATGACATGAGTGGAACACTTACGCGACGTGGATCCTTGGAACGTAAAGAAAAGCGGCGCTCTTGGTCGCCAGACGATTTTGCCAATGTTATAGAGAGTTTTCGTCCAATTACTATTACTGTTCCCAGTTTTTTCAAGCAAGAAGCTGAAAAAATGAAGGATGAAGACTTATATAAAATTTTAGCTGAACTTAAGCGACCCAATACGGTTATCAAAAAATATAAGAGCATTCCCGGATCCATCAAACTTGAAATATCGCCATGCGTTGATGATATTTCCAATGCAATAACTCCAGAGTTGGCAAACATAATGCCTCATAACAATGAAAAAACCCGACCCGTAAAAGAAATATTGGAATTTCCATCACTTGCAATTTACAATCCTCATTACAACTACCGAAATTTACTTTTTGTGTCGCCAAAAGAGTTAAACTTTTCCTCTCGCGCCGGTTCTGCACGTAACATAGCCATTCGCGTGCAATTAATGGAAGGTAAGACTGTACTATAGCCAAATACTATTATCAAAAATTAATTTATTTATTTTGTTATCAACAGGTGAAACCCCAAACGATGCAGTAAATGCCATTTTTGGTAAATCGTCTTGTCCAGAATATGCTACAGAGGCATATACATCTGTCAATTACCATAACAAATGCCCATCATTTTATGACGAAATTAAGATAGCATTGCCTGCTTCTATTAAGCAACATCACCATTTGCTCTTTACTATCTATCACGTATCATGCCAAAAGAAGCCACATGAATTGCAACTTTCGGTAGAAACTCCAATAGGCTACACTTGGTTACCACTTTTAGAGGATGGAAAACTGAAAGTTGGAGAGTTTAATCTGCCTGTAATGGTAGAAGCGCCACCGGAGAACTACTCATTTATACCGCCAAATGTGCACCTTCCAGGGATTAAGTGGCTTGATAATCATCGCGCCGTATTTGCTATTAACGTGAGCGCAGTTACATCTGTTCACACTTTAGATGCATATCTCGATCGATTTTTTTTAAACTGCGAGTATTTGGACACGCGCAATATACCCTCTCATATTGGCGAGTCTAATATGGAGGCTGAGCTTAAGAAGTGTCTACTAGACATTGACAATTCAAACCGAGAATCATTGGTGCGACATTTGCCTCTTGTATTAGACAAATTAATCGAGTTGTTGGTAACTACTCATAAAGTGGGAGGTCAAACTATGTCTTTGGGACCGACAGTATTCGAGGTGCTTTGCTTAGTATCGGCTCACCTATCCATACTAAATGATACGGAGCAGTATGGACGTCAAACTTTATTTTCGACCTACGTACAGTTCCAGTGTAAAATTCCACATCCATTGGCCACAAAACGCCGTGTTACCACTGAATATTCCGCTAGTGAAACATATAGTATTTACGACAACATAATTAATACCCGCAATGGTAAGATGTTTTAGTTATGTATAACCATGACCCTTATTAATTTGTTCAATCTCCAGAAGCTGAATTTGACTCACCTTTAAATGTTGGACTTGAAGGGAACTTACCTCCAGTACGTTTGCTACACGAAGAGCTCGCCTTGCAATTCACACTCTGCAGTGGAAAAGCTTCAGAACTCGCCATGAGCAATTCTTGGTTCCTTTTTGAAATGATTATAAAATCTATGATAGAGCACCTGGACCATTCGAGCACACTGTGTGCGCCACGAAAGCACCGGTTTGCACATCAATTTATAGACGATGTATCTACTCTTGTTACGGTGGTTACTAACAAAGTGACCGAGTACCATAACACAGACTTAAGATTAGCTCAATCACTGAACGCTAGTTTAGGCTTCTTCATTTTCGACCTTTTGAGTGTGATGGATCGTGGATTTGTATTTGGATTAATTAAAACACACTCCAAACTTATAATGTCGAGAAATGCATTCACACCGGATTTAATAAACTATAAAATAGACTTTCTTCGCATCGTATGCAGTCATGAACATTTCGTGGCGTTAAATTTTCCCTTTGGAACACCATACACGACAATCTCTGCGCCCTGCAGTCCCACTCCTAGTACTACATCAAATAATAGTCAAACATCATATGTAAGTTATGCCTTGTATATCTTTTTATTGTAGAATTTAAATATTGTATTTCTAGGGATCGATTGACCGACCTTTACATGCAGATCTTTGTACGGAGTTTCGGCAGCAGCATTTTCTAGTGGGCCTTGTGTTGGGTGACTTAGCCACTGTGATGGAATTGCCAAATCCTCAGCTGCATGGAAAAGCCATAGGTTGCGTACGCAACCTATTAACGTCACATGATTCGCGCTATGATGCAGAAGCACGCTCTCGAGTAGCTTCGCTTTATATTCCGTTGCTCTCTATTGTAATGGACACATTTTCGCAACTACATCAATATTTATCTGAAGCTCAAGATCATGACCGTTTGCAACAAATGGGTCAACTTGAAGACTATCAAGGTCCTCACCAGACTATAGCGACGACCACAATTAGTCCAGAAGTTGCATATGCTATCTCTGGTAGCCGCGTATACTCCTATACAGCTGAGCAATCAAAAAATAAGGTGCCCTTGAATGCAGACAGCACACGGCATTTGTTAGTTTGTTTCCTTTGGGTACTTAAAAATTTAGAGCGTTCTATCCTTTACCGGTGGCTTCTTGGTTTAACTCCACATAGGGTGCATCAAATGTTGCAAGTTTTAAATATATGTTTAAAGGCCTTTGAATATGCAGGTCAAAAGCGTTTACCTACTCTTAAGCGTACAAACACTCACAGTTTTCGTAAACCAGCGTCCACTGACGTCAAGGAAAAATTAGAAGAATGTATAAGAGGAACGAACTCAGCACGTTACGATCTAATTAATCGCCGTAAGGATCGCAATTCGACTGAAAAACTTCGTTGGCGCAAGGACCACATGCCATACCGTTCACAATATACTGAAATTGTTCCCCGAAATGAACCTGAGCTTGAATTAAGTCATTTTATTGAAGGCTCCCTTGCCACAGAAGTTGCACTTATTGTACTTGACTCTTTGGAGATAATTGTCCACGTAGCTACAAACTTACATCATAACCTGTTAGGCACAGTTTTGAAAGTACTATTACATAGTTTATCCCGCAACCAGTCTACCTTGGCACTACAAAATATATTTGCTTCTCAAAGAGCGTTGATATTTAAGTTTCCGAATCTACTGTTTGATGAGGAAACGGACATTTGTGCAGATCTGTGCCTATTACTATTGAAACATTGTGCGTCTCAATTACCTGGCATTCGTTCACAAGCAGCGGCATCGTTGTATTTATTAATGAGACAAAATTTTGAAATTGGAAATGTATGTATTATTTACATTGAAATTATTACACTTTTCATCATATTAATGTTTACTATTCTATTTACATTTTAGAACTTCGCACGTGTTAAAATGCAGGTAACAATGTCATTAAGCTCCCTAGTTGGTACGAGCGCAACCTTCAGTGAACAATCTCTTCGCCGCGCCTTGAAGACGATTTTAGTATACGCCGAGTCGGATACCGATTTACAAGAAACTTCCTTTCCGGAGCAAGTTCAAGACTTACTCTTTAATCTCCACATGATTCTTTCTGATACTGTAAAAATGAAAGAATACCAAGAGGATCCTGAAATGTTACTGGACTTGATGAATCGCATAGCAAAGGGTTATCAAAATAATCCAGACCTGCGGCTAACATGGCTTGAAAACATGGCTAAAAAACATCGTGAACGTGCTAACCACACAGAAGCGGCCATGTGTTATGTACACGCAGCAGCTTTAGTTTCTGAATATATCAGTATGCTGGAATCCCAAACACATTTACCAGTTGGAGCAGTTAGTTTTCAACGCATTTCACCAAACACTTCTATGGAATCGGCTGTATCCGACGATGTTCTTAGTCCTGGCGAAGATGGTATTTGCCTTGGCAATCATTTTACTGAGACGGGGTTGAAAGCTTTGCTCGAAGAAGCTTCGAATTCATTTCAAGTGGCTGGCATGTATGAAGCTATGAACGAAGTATACAAAATATTAACTCCAATCTGCGAAGCCAACCGTGAGTTTTTGAAACTTGGTAAAATTCACGGCAAGTTACAAGAAGCGTTTAATCGAATTGCACAACTTCAGGTAAGATATGTCTAGAAATATAAATCTTAAGACTTTATTAATAAATTAATTACCAATAGGGAAAACGAGTATTTGGAACATATTTTCGTGTTGGGTTCTATGGCACTAAGTTCGGTGACCTTGACCAACAGGAATTTGTCTACAAAGAGCCTACATTGACAAAGTTACCGGAGATATTTAGTCGACTTCAGGTACTGTATATATAATAATGTTGATTTTATTTTATTTTATAATAGCACTTTTTCTTCAGAATTTTTATACCGATAGATTTGGTCCCGACTCTGTGCACATCATTAAGGATTCAAATAATTTTGATCCGAATACATTGGATCCAGAAAAAGCGTATATACAAATCACTTATGTAGAGCCTTATTTCGAAACTTATGAAATGCGTCATCGTGAAACTTATTTTGAGCGAAATTTTAATATTAGTAAGTACAAGTTTTGTTTAACCCCACACAGTTGTTTAATCAAAATACTTTTAAATAGTGCGCTTTATATTTGCTACACCTTTCACAAAAACTGGAAAAGCACATGGAGAACTTCACGAACAGTGTAAAAGAAAAACAATATTAACAACAGCAAATCATTTTCCTTATGTTAAGACGCGCATACAAGTCATCAGCAGAACTCAATTTCAATTGGAACCGATTGAAGTTGCAATTGGTTTGTATTATGGTTTTTATTATGTAATTTTAATTTACGCAATGATATAGTTAAGATGTAAATTTATAGAAATTAATTTAAGATTTAAACATATTTATTCTAATATAGCCTTATTTTAATTGCCCATTTTTAAATAGAGGACATCCAAAAAAAGACATTGGAGTTAGCTGCGGCCACAAATCAAGAGCCGGCGGATCCGAAAATATTGCAAATGGTTCTGCAAGGTTGCATCGGTACCACAGTTAACCAGGGACCTATGGAAATGGCGAGTGTGTTTTTATCGAACTTATCCGATGGTACCACTGTTCCTACTAAACACCAAAATAAATTACGACTGTGTTTCCGTGAATTCACAAAACGATGTGCCGACGCATTGAAAAAGAATCGCAATCTCATATTATCGGATCAAAAAGATTATCAACGTGAACTGGAACGTAACTACGAAAGATTTGTAGAACGTCTGACACCGCTTATCACTCTAACACCAGTACAAACACAAGGTGTGATAAAGTAAGTTCTTAATGACAATTAAATTAATAATGGACTCTATTTAGTTTTTATTTTATTCTGCAGGGCAAACGCGAGCCAAAATAAAAGCACGCCGCTAAAATGGTAATATTTATTTACCAACTGATTCAACGAATTTGTATTAAACATACGTTCTCTTTTACATGCCTAGCGTGTCGGATTACTTTAAATAAGTTAATTATAAATTGCGTATGATTGATTATTACTTGTAATGATAATTTATTAAAGCCATAAATAGTGTCTATTTTTCTAAGCAACTAACTGTGGCAGATACAAAATGTTTATTTGATTATTGACTTTTTTTATATTGCGCATTCACTTAAATAGAAATACAACAATGGTATATACTTAAGGACTATAATGGAAACAAAATATTTTATACTTTTTCACGAATAACAAAATTTTTATGAATATTATATCAATAAATTTTTACACTTTTTGTAACTGTATTATAATGACAATTATTCGAAATTATAGGAAATGCTTTTTAAGCCATTAAAAAAATCCACCGTTTTATGTGTAGGTGGCGTTTTAGGTTGTGTGGCATCCTTAACACTATGTGTGTCTGTATTGCTAACAATGACAGACCATTCTGCCAAGTCGTTGGTTGGATTTTCAGGGTTCCCTTCTTGATGTAATGGTTTTAGCATAAACTGCAATTCCTCCAGTTGTCTTAAACAACGTACTGTAAATAAATACAATAGCAGTTTTATACTGGTTTTCGAAATGTACACTAGTTATACTTACAGTGCGTCCCATCAAAACCCAATACTTTCTGATGATCCTTCCACCAAGTGCATAGTAGAGATAAATTGTGCTTTGTTGTCTCTTCTGAGTCGCGAAAGAGGCAAGTCAGATAATACTCGCGGAAGATTATTGTCAGCAACTGTACAGCAATCTGTGAGATATTACCAACATGTTCAGTATCTGAAAAACTAAGAAGTTAACGACAGCGTTGTAAAAATCAGCACATTAATTTACCGGACTTCGGATCTTGTAGAATCCATTGGTACATCATTTGGTAGACCAGCGTAACAACGCTCAGACAAAGCTTAACATAACACTCACAGCCACTGTCCATCGAGACTTGGTCCTGTGCAAGGTTTGAAGCCAGTTTTGAGCTACTTGTTGCGGTAAGCGTGGAGCTGTTGAATGTTGAAGCCGAGGTATTTATGTCTAGAGTTCCGCCATTCGAAGATGTGTCTTCCAAATCGTCTTTATCGTCGTCAGCAAATGACGAAAATGGCAGCATTCTCAATATGAATTGGGGGGTAGTTGTGAAGCATTGATATACAAATCTAACATGATTCCCACATGTCGATAGCAGTAGTTTAAAATGCGCCGATTGAAGGGGCAGGTGACTGCAAAAGCCTAGCTCGAGCAATCCTGAGTATACTTGTAGGAGGCATGAATCAGGTGCGAAACGGTAAAGGGAACGAACACGATCGGACACAAAATAATTGCTTGAACTGTTAATACACATTTGTGCCATTAGCTGAGGCTGCTTAGTGCAGAGTAACATGCAAGAACTGAGCGCACGAAAAACCCACGGGCTTGGACGACAAAATACTAACTGCTTTAAGAAATCAAAGATCAAATTAAGCTGATAGTTGGGTGAAGATAAGTTCAAAGTATTGATATGGACAAGCAAACTGTGCAGTAGTGCTGCTGTTGCTTCAATGAGTCCGAAATGCTTCTGAACCTCAAACGAATAGCTCAACTTGGTTATTGCATACACAATCAATTGTAAGATCGAGCAGTTCTCGTGATTTTTCGAAAGAATGGCTTTGGAGACGGCATCATGCCTTTGGCAAATTAGTGCCAAACTGGCAATGTAACGACGCAGTAGAACGGCTTTCTCCTGATTGTATAACGCATTTACTTGGAGCAGGGATCGACGCATCGCTGCACTGTCATCCAACTTCAAGTCAAAATGATTATATGGGGACAATGCGCAATACTGCGGCATCTCCAAGCTGTCAGCATAAGTCCAGAACTCGGAAAATACTTTACATACAGATGATATTAGGCGATCCACGACTGTTTGACCATTGCTCGACTGTAACTCCGCATAAAGCAAGAACAGTTGTTCCAACTCGATTTCAAAAAAGTTGCGATTTTTGTTTTGTCCGCCAGTCTCTCTGGCGTACTCGTAGATACATTCATTTTGCTGCAATGAGGTATACCTCGTGGGAGTGCTAGTTATATTCAAATTTTGAATGCGAAGTAAATGGCGACTAATGTCGGAGGTTGGAGTGCTATTTTCTCTTAGCGCATTTTTCGCGTTGCGTATTTTGTTCTCGGAAAGCTCTACAGTGGTAAAATTCAACTCCGCGTTCTTAGCTATAACTTGCTTGAACACTTCAGAGACTTTCTTATTACAATCCTTTTCTGCTTCTTCAGTAATCGTGATTTTTTCCATTTTGCTAGCTTGTAGCAGTTTTCGTGCCTGTCGCAGCTCATCGCGTAGCAAGTTAACCTGTTCGCAAATGTTTTAATTATTATTTATACAAGAAATGTGGAACTACACTTTAAGACTTACCTCGCCATCCCTTGTCAGAGATTGGTTGTTGCTTTGTGTGAGATCCTTCTGCAACTTTTCGTTTTCCCTCTTTAGCACGTCAACCCGTTCCATTAGAAACTTGAGTTGTCGTTCTTGGGCCAATTGCCGTCTATTGACCGTAGCCTCATTAGAGAAACCTGCCATAGGCCTTCCTGCGGCGTCAGCTCCAGGCTCCTCGTCAGCATTTCTCTGCTCTGACGCAGTGTCGGGCAGGAACACGAAGGTTTCATCAGTCTCAAATACTTCTTCCATGTAGCCCCCTGTGGTAGGGAGGCCCATTGTGCGCATATCATCCACACGAGTTTTGGATGGCGGGTGTACCCTCCGAGGAGGCTCTATAAATACTTGTTGGGTGCTGGTAGTCCCCTGCATCTGGGGCGCAAATTCTCTAAATGTCATGTCAGCCTCTTCATTGCGGAAGTTATTCGGTTGACACTGCGTTTGCTCTGCCATCTGGGAGGCTAACAAAAGGACATCGTCGTCATCGCTGGTCCAGAAGTCCACAGGATTTGTGGCGGTGGTATTCAGAGGCCCGCGGTGCACATTGACGTCTAGTTTGAGCTTTTTGGCTGGCCCAAATTTGTTAATTGGTTCAAATCGCTTGGACATTTTAGCACTCTTTTATAGCCCAACCATTTAAATTACACAAACATATTTTATTAAGTTTTTGTTTGTTTTTGATTTCGCAAGCAATTGTTTACGATTTATTTCAGCCCCTCTGTTTCGATACCTTTGTGAACTGCAATGGATAAAGTGAACTAAAGTGTGAACTAAACCGGCTCAAACTCATCGATGCCTTGAAGTATCGATACACTTATCGATACCTGAAAAGCCCAATCTTTGAATATCACTGACTGTATCGATACAGTCGAAAAAAGTGCTCGGAATGAACGCGTCGCGTTTTTGTCACAGCGCCGGAATAAATTTGTTTTCCCAAAGCGTTAAATAGTCTACAATTACACAGGCTTACACAAACGTATTGTGCTTTATTCGGCATACCTTGGAAACTGTTACTTTCAGAGCTAACAAGTGAAAAATCTGCAACAAGTGTGTGCCAAGATACATAACAATGTA
Organism: Hypselothyrea guttata; assembly: GCA_035045125.1. Lineage (NCBI taxonomy): Eukaryota > Metazoa > Arthropoda > Insecta > Diptera > Drosophilidae > Hypselothyrea > Hypselothyrea guttata. The sequence continues at coordinate 73,880 of JAWNNJ010001764.1, read as the reverse complement.
CGTACAAATTTACATACATACCAACAGCGTCTCTGCCCTCAACGCGCAGCTGCAAGTGTATTAGTGGCAGTTTTTGTAAAACAGGCGCAGTATCAAAGCCTAATCTTCTTCTCAAATAAAATAATATGAATGCACCTGGTTTTCTAAACAAATTGTCTTGCAATATGTAAAAAATATACCTGTGTATGAGTCAGGCAGCGAGGCAACTGCACGCCATAGGTACACAAACACATTCTCATGTATCTACATTCGTACTCGCATATGTATGCGTGTGTCTGTGTGTGTGTAGATGCAAAAATCTTCCCTACGCACTTTGTATGTTTGTATATTCGTTTCTATATTATTTTAACCAGCGTTCTTGACCAAAATTGTAAATTAACATGAATATAAATAATTTAGTTAAATTTGCCAAAATGAATGTTCTACGTGTCTGTATCTCAAAGAATGAAGCCACAAATGTGCATTTCGTATTTCGCGCATTTAATGCCAAGTATATATATGTATGTATGTATATTCGGGCGTCGCCTACAAACAACAACAATGTTTGTCAGAGTGTTCATGATGTCGGCCTGTCACGCACACAGCTAAACCGGCTAGTAGTAAACTATACATACCCACACACACTCACACTCACAAGTCGCTTGTAAACACATTCAGATATATGTTTGTATGTATGTGCGTAAGACAAAAGTGTTGTTGTTTCGTTCATTGTGCTACATGGCGGGTTCATTAACATTTTTATTGAAGCATAGGCAAATCATTAGCCGTAGAGAGAAGAGTGTAGTATGCACATATGTATGTGTCTGCGTATGTAGCTGACATGATAAATTAATTCCACTTTAATAAACTGAAATTGAAATTTCATACTTTACGTATGTATCCTAAAAACCCACAGTTTATATGTACGTAGCATTGTTTCGTAGTGCGCATGTATATGAAACTTTGTAGAAGTTGCTCTTTTACGCCTACAACCAAATGGGCGGCGTTGGCTTCAATTCCTGCCATAACTTGTTAAACAAGTTTGGTAAGTTGAAGTCATGAGTAGTGCAGTTTTATTTTGCTATGCGGTTCCAGAGTATTGAAATCTATGTTGATATTGCTGTGCGTATGGATTGGTAATCTGGATAGTACGGATAGTTAATCTGTCTGTAAAGGGTTCCTTCTGTATTCCCCCTATCTTACAAATTGTTAATTTATCTCCTCTTGTAGATCTATAAATTGAAAAGATGTTAAAATTCATTCGAGGAAAAGGTCAACAACCAACAGCTGAACGACAAAGGCTGCAAAAGGAGCTGTTCGCCTATCGTAAGGTACGTAATAATAATCATGATAAAATACATGATACATGATATAAGTATAGACATACATAAAGGAAAACTAAGTTTTATTCTGTATACTCATATTTTCAAACATATTTAACAATGGCTGATGGCCTCATTTGTATAGCACTCGAATGTACGTTCATAGATACATTTTTCTATATTCTGAAAAACATTTCATAGTCTGATAGTTGTGTAGTTGTATGTAAGGCATACAAAATTCTAACGTTAAGCGTCTTTATAACTTGGTTTGAGTTAATTATTTCAATGTAAATACCTTTTTGAAAATCATTTAAGAATGTTAGGAGTATAAACTTTAACGATATTACAATGAAATTAATAATAATATGACTTATATCGACTGACATACAGCATACCAATTTTCTGCGCAACTATCAGATAAATGGTCTCAAGAAAGTGTTAAAAAATGCACGTGCCACTCAATGCCGAGGGCTTCAACGAATTGTAGCAAGCAACAACGTTTAATTCAATGACATCACCCACAGTGCGTCACCTTCAGACATACTATATACATATATAGCATTTTTTTAACGGTATTTAAGTGGCAAGAATTTATGTGTAAATACAAAAAATATATAATACTAGAATGTATAATAAAGTTGTCTTTTTCATCAATTTGAATGTTATCAATTGTTGGCTATGGGTGTTTAAACGCTTTGAAATTGAGAAATTTATATTGGTGTTTTACTATCAGGTTTCTGGTCTTTTGCTATGTGTGTAACCCAGTTTTCTTCTTGCTGGTTTCGTTTTTATTGTGTCATAGGTAACAAGATAGTATGTATATACTTATTAGGAGCGCTTGTACAACCAAAAATTATAATTTTTCGATTCTTGTGATGTACATGTATGCATGCAACAACTGAAAAGACTTAATCGAATCAGAAAGCCTTGACCAGTTTTACTACGTTAATTACACATTATATGTAAGATAAAAAAATATTCGAATTCCTACTAAAAAATACTGGAAGTAAAGCAAACTCAAAGCATTTGTAGTCATCAACCTAAAATAATATTATGTACAAAGCCAAGTCAGACCGACGCAATGGCTGCAAACAACAACGTCGATAAGATTAACTTGGTTTGTTTTATGTACAAACTGAATAACTGGGTTGGTCGCTAAAATACAATATATTGCACATAGTACATATGTATGTGTATACATAAAGAAAGAAACTGTATCAAGCGTACTTCATGAGCACTGATAAGCGTAGAATTTCCAAGTGATAAGATTTCATAAAAGAGTCACCGCCACTGTGTAAAATGGTACACCTGTAATAGGGCTGAAACTATGGTGACTGTATTTAACATTGTTATCTTCGAAATTTTGTGAACCATTTCCTTTTTCCAACATAGCAAAAATTATAATATATGTTTATTTATATACAGCCTGTGTTAACGTATAATATTTCAAGTAGATAAATCCTATTTAAAATGTTAACTATGAACCGACATTATTTTACTAGCTCCTGATAGCTATTCTAATATTGTAGCGAAATACGAAACAATGAATATTTTTATTGTAGCGAAATACGAAGCAATGAATATTTTTTTGTGAACTTGTTTGTTTGACTTCAACTAGGTCAAGTTAAAAAGCTCTTGATATTCTTCGTCATATCTTCCTCTCTTGGTGTTACACTACATGATTGTTCTCTCTCTCTCTCTCATTCTTTTGGTAATGCTTGTACCAGAATTCTAGCCCTCGGCAATTTTATAATTATAAATGAGCAGTTAAAACTCTCTAAAGCTCGACATACGGGTTTTAAAGAAAATTTAGTTTGCCGGTTTTGTTTGCGTTAACTTCCTAAAAGCATTGTCATTTTAAGTTTGGCAGCTTGAATGATTCGTTACACAAAATTTAAGCATTGTTTTATCGTGCTAAAAGATTCCATAAAAACAATTCTAGCAAAAATAAATCTGTAATTAATGAAAGTATGTCAGAAACTGGCTTTACGCTGATTGCAGAGAAGCCATTTAATATTCATAATCACAATGTATACATGTAGGAAGAATTGAATCATCTTGTTAGATAAAGTTGTTTAATATGCATTTCTAACTAACTTCTTACTTAAAAAGTCTGTGCAATTAGGAAAGAGCTAAATGATCTAGCAGCGTACACTAACTTATTTTGACTTTGCAATCAATTATTGATATTAATAAACATAACTTATTTTATAGACTGCACAACATGGCTTTCCACACAAACCCTCGGCTCTTGCATATGATCCAGTGGCAAAGCTTATGGCTATTGGCACACAAACTGGAGCTATCAAAGTATTCGGTCAACCAGGTGTCGAACTCTACGCTCAGCATACCTTGGTGAACAATTTAGCATCTGAACTAAATGTACAATTGCTGGAATGGGTTTATGGCACTGGCCGAATTCTCTCGCTTACCGCCGCTAATCAACTTATCCTTTGGGAACCTGCTGGTACAACTTTAGTTCCTATTAAAACGTTACCTTTTGACGGCAAATTAAAAAAGGTATCCTCGTTATGCTGTTCACTGAACAAAGACCTGGTATGGATAGGGACTGAAGGTGGAAACATATATCAATTTGATTTAAAATCATTTTCCATACGCGATCCTGTCATTTACCATGACGTGGTATTGGAGCAAGTGCCACCAACTTATAAGCTCAATCCAGGAGCAATTGAGTCAATACGGCAGTTGCCAAACGCACTCAATAAGTTGCTTATTGCCTACAATCGTGGGCTCTGTGTGCTATGGGATTTGGATACATCCTCTGTGGAGCGTGCATATATTGCACCTGGTCATGGTCAAAGTGTTGGTTTGTACGTGAATCCTGCAGGCACGGAATTCAATTGGTACCACGCTGACGGGTCTCATGCTACCTGGAGCATTGCCAGTAAAGAACCCCCACAAAACGTAAATTACGTTCCCTATGGACCTGATCCCTGTAAAAGCATTAACCGACTTTCTAAGGGAAAACGAGGGTACTGTACAAATTAATTTGTTAAACTTTTATAGCACCTTTAGTTATACTCACGTTTTTCTTTATAGTATCAACGATGTAATCATTTTTTCGGGAGGAATGCCGCGGTCAGCCTACGGAGATCATAACTGCGTTTCAGTACATGCAAGCGATGGCCAAAAAGTCTGTCTAGATTTTACATCTAAAGTGATTGATTTTTTCGTTACATACAAGGACAATAGTGAATCGCTACAGGTTTTAATTGTACTGCTTGAAGAAGAGCTCTGCGCTTACGATCTGACTGATGTTAAAGTCTCGGCCGTTAAACCACCATATTTGCATTCTGTACACGCCTCAGCAGTAACCTGCAATTACCTGGCGTCACAGGTAACCCAAGAAGTATACGAACGTATATTGCGCGCTGGAGATGAGCAAGATATTGACTACAGTAGTATTGATTGGCCCATCACTGGCGGAATACTTCCTGAAGAAATTGAGTGCAATGAAAACGATATAGAGATACTACTGACTGGACATGAAGATGGATCTGTTAAGTTTTGGGATTGTTCTGGAGTACTTCTAAAACCCATTTTTAACTTTAAAACGGCCGGTATTTTTGGTCATGAAAATCAGGATGATGATCCAGCAGATGTCAGTATGGAACAGCTTGATGAAGGAGAGCCACCGTTCCGTAAATCGGGTCTGTTTGATCCATATTCCGACGATCCACGTCTAGCAGTTAAAAAAATTGCATTGTGCCCGAAAACAGGCCAACTAATTGTGGGAGGCACTGCTGGACAGATTGTCATAGCAGATTTTGAAGGAGATGTTCAAGAGCACAGCAAACTAAAGCTTAGCTCAATGAACTTAGTTAGCGATCGAGATGGTTTTGTATGGAAAGGCCATGATCAACTTAACGTGCGTGCCAATCTATTAGAGGATGCGGCGCCACCATTTACTGAAAATGGCGTAAACATTACTGGCGTTTTACAAGTTCTTCCACCGGCTAGCATCACGTGTTTGGCGCTTGAAGCCAACTGGGGCTTGGTCTCTGGCGGCACTGCACATGGTTTAGTCTTATTTGATTTCAAAAATTTTGTTCCAGTTTTTCATCGTTGCACTTTAAATCCAAATGATTTAACTGGTGCAGGGGAACAACTTTCGCGGCGAAAATCTTTTAAAAAATCACTTCGGGAATCTTTTCGTAAGCTGCGTAAGGGAAGATCAACTAGGAATAATCCTTCTAATGTAGTGCCAACTACGGTAAGTCTTATTGTTGTGATTTTACCTAGAATTCAAAATCAATGAAGTTTTCTTTTAAACAGTTGGAAGCGCGTCCTATTGAGAGGCAAATAGAGGCCCGTAACACAGATGACGGAATGGGGTCAATGGTACGTTGTTTGCTCTTTGCTAAGACATACATAACTAATGGTAAGTACTATTGAAATACCGTCAAAATGATGCCATTGATTAATTATTTTCAATTATGTGTTTTTAGTTAACATTACTTCACCAACCTTATGGTCAGCGACAAACTCCAGTACCGTGTCTGTGTTTCTCTTGCATTTGCCACCAGCACAGACAGCAGCCACCACAGTTCCACCTGCTAGCGGAAATGCCACTCCGCTGACTCCACGTCGCATTTCTGCACAATTGGCCAAGGAAATACAGTTAAAACATCGTGCGCCTGTCGTGGGTATATCAATATTTGACCAGTCTGGTTGCCCTGTTGACCAATTAAATTATGGAGAAAACGGTTCACCACCCCATCGCGTGCTTATTGCTTCTGAGGAACAGTTTAAGGTTTTTTCACTTCCACAATTAAAGCCAATCAACAAATATAAGCTAACTGCTAACGAAGGAGCCCGCATCCGTCGCGTACATTTTGCATCATTCAGCTGTCGTGTGTCACACGAGTTACTGCAAAGTTTGAACGGCGGCAGTCCCACAAAACATACACGGTCGCATGAAGGTACTGATGGAGGTGCTAATACAACTATTGCGTCTGCTTCAGGAAGTGAAGTGTATCATGAAATGGCATTAATATGCCTAACTAATTTGGGAGATATCATGGTTCTGTCGGTTCCAGAATTGAAGCGTCAATTAAATGCAGCGGCAGTAAGACGTGAAGACATTAAGTATGCTTTAAAAACTTTTATTTGCCATGTCCATGTGTTTTTATTTACAAGTCTTTCATTTATAGCGGCATTTCATCGCTTTGCTTTACAAATAGCGGGGAAGCCTTGTATATGATGTCATCCTCAGAATTACAGCGAATCGCTTTGGCAACTTCTAAAGTAATACAACCCACGGGTATTATTGAAATTGAACCCCTCGCGACCGACGAAAATGAAGCCGAATTGCCAACCAATCCTGATGATGATAGTGACAAGGAAGTCGACGCAAATGACGATAATACTACAAGCAACACTGATTCTGTCGTTCCGAACCCACCAATTGCCAAACAGCGTGTCAATCAGTTGGAGTTAAACGTCGAGAATAGCACACCACTATCTAATGGACTAAGCAATTCACCCAATCGGGCCAATGAGACCATCTGTAGTTCTATAGGAGACATCACAGTCGACTCTGTGCGAGATCACTTGAATGCGACAACGACTACGCTATGTTCTACTACTACAGAGGAAACTGTCGGTAAGCTAATATGTCTAACGCGAGTACACAGTGTGTGTAGTTAGTAATGCTTTTGTTATGTGGATCCTATCATTATAAATATTTATTGTTGTTTGTTACATCATGTATCTGTATCATGGTCTGCTTTACTGTAGTGCAAATTTATGTTATTTTCAATTCAAGTATACCACATTTTTACTTTATTTTTTTTACTTGTTTTTAGGATTACGGCAGTAATGGTCACATCCGTACTAATTAATACAGATCAAAAAATTAGTATTAATGAAAATCCTAATTAAAACAGATTTTGCATGCTTAACGTATATTTGATAAATTTAAATGCCGACTTGAATATTTTTAACACAACCTTTTATATAATTGACAGGCCGTCTTTCGGTGTTGAGCACACAAACAAATCAAATTACTACCAATATGAATATGAAGGACATACCTGATATCAATTTACCTAACCTAGATTTGCCGTCCAAAGGGTGAGTTTTTGCGATGCTACTAGCTATTTTATTTAAACCATTTTAATAATACACACATTTTTTCAGAAATACTACCGAAACCAGCACAAGTTCTGTTGTTATAAAATCTGTAATTACGAGCATATCACATGAAAAAACCAATGGCGAAAATGAAACCTTAAAAACGTACACCACAACGCACGAAGAAAGTCAATTTTAACCAGATTTCCAGATTTATGTTTACCAGCAAAACAGAAATAATATAAACATTATGTTTAAGTCAAAAATATGTAGAAAACAATACATGTTTGCACATTTGTATTAATAATACTACCTATTGTTTAAAAAATTCACATTTAACATTCTTTACTGCACTCATATGTACACACTTCGTTATGATTAAATATAAGATGGAAATATACGTATATACCGTTGCCGTTTAAAATTCTATTTTCATTTTTATATTAATGAAAGCGGCGATCTATCCAACATTCAGATTATAATATTCTATGTAGTAGAGTTTTTGTTTATTAAATTAATTTGTACTATGACAATAGTAGGTAAACTTTAGTATTTAAGCAAATAACAATTCCATATACTATATTGACAAAAAGTACAATATAAACCATTGCCTTTTTTATGTAACTGACTATACAAAAGTATTATCAACCATACGCAAATCCTATTTTTGAAACGTTTAAATAAATTCTCGTTTTTTATGTCAACATGTATTTCTCTTGCAAATACGATTATTTTAAATTTGTTAAACCAATAATTGTTAAATATTTAAGAAAATATAAATGGTAATAAATCAATTATGTGTACTTTTAAAACATTAACATTCATAAATTGTTTATACAACTATTTATCGCTCATTTACTAGAAGGGTGTCATAGGTAAAAAACGCGACATTTGCGTGAATGATGCTGTTATGTTCGTTGGGTAATTATCTTGCGTAAAAATTTAATTTGCCTATCTTCAATACACAAAGCGAAAAAACAGTAATTTAAATTTGCAGGTAGTCTGAGAGAAAAACTTAAAATCGATGCATACCCAATTAAATTTATATTTAAAAAAAAAGAGGTTACCTGTACCCTGAACTTTAAAAAAGTATAAGGGTCTATTAACTTCTTGCTAATGACATATGTTTGTGTTTTGTATGTTTTATTATACCCTGAAAAATAAGAAAAACAGGGTTAATAACTTTGTGCAAATGTATATAACAGGCAGAACGTGGCGGTTTACGTCCGACTGAAATAACGAGCGTAATATTGAACATAGAATGTTGTTATTCGGAAAATAAACTCTCTTTTATTATATATTTAACAATCCTAATAAGCGCATTGAAATCGGTTAATAATCACAGGGGTTATAAGCAAAATAATATTGCAGTCGTTGCCACGCTCGTCCTCTTACAGCATGGCATACAAAAAGAGTAAGAAGAAGCTTTGCAGCTACTCTTTATATGTACGACAGTTTTATAAAATCATATTTAAAATATTTTGAAATAAATTTCTACAAACAAATTAAAATTTTATATATTTAGATCCTGTACTTTTATGTAGTTATATATTATAATCTTACGTTCATATTTTAATTAATTATACCCTGTGCCCATTTGAAAAATGGGAAAAACAGGGTTAATAACTTTGTCAGAATGTATGTAACAGGCAGAAGGAGGCGTGGCAGACCCCACAAAGTATATATATTCTTGATCAGGGAGACGAGCTGAGTCGATTTAGCGATGTCCGTCTGTCTCTCTGTCTGTATGAACGCGTCGTTCTCAGCAACTACAAGAGCTAGAGATGTCGTTTTGGTTGCTATAGATAGGTAGTTATCTTACGCAGATCAAGTTTATTTCGAAAATTGGATGCCACGCCCCCTTTACGCCTAAAAATCAATAAAACTCACACAACCTCGTGTTTTTTAACACATGGCCGAATTGCTAACCAATCCTGATGATGATAGTAACAAGGAAGTCGACGCAAATGACGATAATACTGCAAGCAACACTGATTCTGTCGTTCCGAACCCACCAGTTGCCAAACAGCGTGTCAATCAGTTGGAGTTAAACGTCGAGAATAGCACACCACTATCTAATGGACTGAGCAATTCACCCAATCGGGCCAATGAGACCATCTGTAGTTCTATAGGAGACATCACAGTCGACTCTGTGCGAGATCACTTGAATGCGACAACGACTACGCTATGTTCTACTACTACAGAGGAAACTGTCGGTAAGCTAATATGTCTAACGCGAGTACACAGTGTGTGTAGTTAGTAATGCTTTTGTTATGTGGATCCTATCATTATAAATATTTATTGTTGTTTGTTACATCATGTATCTGTATCATGGTCTGCTTTACTGTAGTGCAAATTTATGTTATTTTCAATTCAAGTATACCACATTTTTACTTTATTTTTTTTACTTGTTTTTAGGATTACGGCAGTAATGGTCACATCCGTACTAATTAATACAGATCAAAAAATTAGTATTAATGAAAATCCTAATTAAAACAGATTTTGCATGCTTAACGTATATTTGATAAATTTAAATGCCGACTTGAATATTTTTAACACAACCTTTTATATAATTGACAGGCCGTCTTTCGGTGTTGAGCACACAAACAAATCAAATTACTACCAATATGAATATGAAGGACATACCTGATATCAATTTACCTAACCTAGATTTGCCGTCCAAAGGGTGAGTTTTTGCGATGCTACTAGCTATTTTATTTAAACCATTTTAATAATACACACATTTTTTCAGAAATACTACCGAAACCAGCACAAGTTCTGTTGTTATAAAATCTGTAATTACGAGCATATCACATGAAAAAACCAATGGCGAAAATGAAACCTTAAAAACGTACACCACAACGCACGAAGAAAGTCAATTTTAACCAGATTTCCAGATTTATGTTTACCAGCAAAACAGAAATAATATAAACATTATGTTTAAGTCAAAAATATGTAGAAAACAATACATTTTTGCACATTTGTATTAATAATACTACCTATTGTTTAAAAAATTCATATTTAACATTCTTTACTGCACTCATATGTACACACTTCGTTATGATTAAATATAAGATGGAAATATACGTATATACCGTTGCCGTTTAAAATTCTTCATTTTTTTCATTTTTAAATATGTAGAAAACAATACATGTTTGCACATTTGTATTAATAATACTACCTATTGTTTAAAAAATGCATATTTAACATTCTTTACTGCACTCATATGTACACACTTCGTTATGATTAAATATAAGATGGAAATATACGTATATACCGTTGCCGTTTAAAATTCTATTTTCATTTTTATATTAATGAAAGCGGCGATCTATCCAACATTCAGATTATAATATTCTATGTAGTAGAGTTTTTGTTTATTAAATTAATTTGTACTATGACAATAGTAGGTAAACTTTAGTATTTAAGCAAATAACAATTCCATATACTATATTGACAAAAAGTACAATATAAACCATTGCCTTTTTTATGTAACTGACTATACAAAAGTATTATCAACCATACGCAAATCCTATTTTTGAAACGTTTAAATAAATTCTCGTTTTTTATGTCAACATGTATTTCTCTTGCAAATACGATTATTTTAAATTTGTTAAACCAATAATTGTTAAATATTTAAGAAAATATAAATGGTAATAAATCAATTATGTGTACTTTTAAAACATTAACATTCATAAATTGTTTATACAACTATTTATCGCTCATTTACTAGAAGGGTGTCATAGGTAAAAAACGCGACATTTGCGTGAATGATGCTGTTATGTTCGTTGGGTAATTATCTTGTGTAAAAATTTAATTTGCCTATCTTCAATACACAAAGCGAAAAAGCAGTAATTTAAATTTGCAGGTAGTCTGAGAGAAAAACTTAAAATCGATGCATATCCAATTAAATTTATATTTAAAAAAAAAGAGGTTACCTGTACCCTGAACTTTAAAAAAGTATAAGGGTCTATTAACTTCTTGCTAATGACATATGTTTGTGTTTTGTATGTTTTATTATACCCTGGCCCATTGAAAAATAAGAAAAACAGGGTTAATAACTTTGTGCAAATGTATATAACAGGCAGAACGTGGCGGTTTACGTCCGACTGAAATAACGAGCGTAATATTGAACATAGAATGTTGTTATTCGGAAAATAAACTCTCTTTTATTATAGATTTAACAATCCTAATAAGCGCATTAAAATCGGTTAATAATCACAGGGGTTATAAGCAAAATAATATTGCAGTCGTTGCCACGCTCGTCCTCTTACAGCATGGCATACAAAAAGAGTAAGAAGAAGCTTTGCAGCTACTCTTTATATGTACGACAGTTTTATAAAATCATATTTAAAATATTTTGAAATAAATTTCTACAAACAAATTAAAATTTTATATATTTAGATCCTGTACTTTTATGTAGTTATATATTATAATCTTACGTTCATATTTTAATTAATTATACCCTGTGCCCATTTGAAAAATGGGAAAAACAGGGTTAATAACTTTGTCAGAATGTATGTAACAGGCAGAAGGAGGCGTGGTAGACCCCACAAAGTATATATATTCTTGATCAGGGAGACGAGCTGAGTCGATTTAGCGATGTCCGTCTGTCTGTCCGTCTGTATGAACGCGTCGTTCTCAGCAACTACAAGAGCTAGAGATGTCGTTTTGGTTGCTATAGATAGGTAGTTATCTTACGCAGATCAAGTTTATTTCGAAAATTGGATGCCACGCCCCCTTTACGCCTAAAAAACAATAAAACTCACACAACCTCGTGTTTTTTAACACATGGCCGAATTGCTAACCAATCCTGATGATGATAGTAACAAGGAAGTCGACGCAAATGACGATAATACTGCAAGCAACACTGATTCTGTCGTTCCGAACCCACCAGTTGCCAAACAGCGTGTCAATCAGTTGGAGTTAAACGTCGAGAATAGCACACCACTATCTAATGGACTGAGCAATTCACCCAATCGGGCCAATGAGACCATCTGTAGTTCTATAGGAGACATCACAGTCGACTCTGTGCGAGATCACTTGAATGCGACAACGACTACGCTATGTTCTACTACTACAGAGGAAACTGTCGGTAAGCTAATATGTCTAACGCGAGTACACAGTGTGTGTAGTTAGTAATGCTTTTGTTATGTGGATCCTATCATTATAAATATTTATTGTTGTTTGTTACATCATGTATCTGTATCATGGTCTGCTTTACTGTAGTGCAAATTTATGTTATTTTCAATTCAAGTATACCACATTTTTACTTTATTTTTTTTACTTGTTTTTAGGATTACGGCAGTAATGGTCACATCCGTACTAATTAATACAGATCAAAAAATTAGTATTAATGAAAATCCTAATTAAAACAGATTTTGCATGCTTAACGTATATTTGATAAATTTAAATGCCGACTTGAATATTTTTAACACAACCTTTTATATAATTGACAGGCCGTCTTTCGGTGTTGAGCACACAAACAAATCAAATTACTACCAATATGAATATGAAGGACATACCTGATATCAATTTACCTAACCTAGATTTGCCGTCCAAAGGGTGAGTTTTTGCGATGCTACTAGCTATTTTATTTAAACCATTTTAATAATACACACATTTTTTCAGAAATACTACCGAAACCAGCACAAGTTCTGTTGTTATAAAATCTGTAATTACGAGCATATCACATGAAAAAACCAATGGCAAAAATGAAACCTTAAAAACGTACACCACAACGCACGAAGAAAGTCAATTTTAACCAGATTTCCAGATTTATGTTTACCAGCAAAACAGAAATAATATAAACATTATGTTTAAGTCAAAAATATGTAGAAAACAATACATTTTTGCACATTTGTATTAATAATACTACCTATTGTTTAAAAAATTCATATTTAACATTCTTTACTGCACTCATATGTACACACTTCGTTATGATTAAATATAAGATGGAAATATACGTATATACCGTTGCCGTTTAAAATTCTATTTTCATTTTTATATTAATGAAAGCGGCGATCTATCCAACATTCAGATTATAATATTCTATGTAGTAGAGTTTTTGTTTATTAAATTAATTTGTACTATGACAATAGTAGGTAAACTTTAGTATTTAAGCAAATAACAATTCCATATACTATATTGACAAAAAGTACAATATAAACCATTGCCTTTTTTATGTAACTGACTATACAAAAGTATTATCAACCATACGCAAATCCTATTTTTGAAACGTTTAAATAAATTCTCGTTTTTTATGTCAACATGTATTTCTCTTGCAAATACGATTATTTTAAATTTGTTAAACCAATAATTGTTAAATATTTAAGAAAATATAAATGGTAATAAATCAATTATGTGTACTTTTAAAACATTAACATTCATAAATTGTTTATACAACTATTTATCGCTCATTTACTAGAAGGGTGTCATAGGTAAAAAACGCGACATTTGCGTGAATGATGCTGTTATGTTCGTTGGGTAATTATCTTGCGTAAAAATTTAATTTGCCTATCTTCAATACACAAAGCGAAAAAACAGTAATTTAAATTTGCAGGTAGTCTGAGAGAAAAACTTAAAATCGATGCATACCCAATTAAATTTATATTTAAAAAAAAAAGAGGTTACCTGTACCCTGAACTTTAAAAAAGTATAAGGGTCTATTAACTTCTTGCTAATGACATATGTTTGTGTTTTGTATGTTTTATTATACCCTGAAAAATAAGAAAAACAGGGTTAATAACTTTGTGCAAATGTATATAACAGGCAGAACGTGGCGGTTTACGTCCGACTGAAATAACGAGCGTAATATTGAACATAGAATGTTGTTATTCGGAAAATAAACTCTCTTTTATTATATATTTAACAATCCTAATAAGCGCATTGAAATCGGTTAATAATCACAGGGGTTATAAGCAAAATAATATTGCAGTCGTTGCCACGCTCGTCCTCTTACAGCATGGCATACAAAAAGAGTAAGAAGAAGCTTTGCAGCTACTCTTTATATGTACGACAGTTTTATAAAATCATATTTAAAATATTTTGAAATAAATTTCTACAAACAAATTAAAATTTTATATATTTAGATCCTGTACTTTTATGTAGTTATATATTATAATCTTACGTTCATATTTTAATTAATTATACCCTGTGCCCATTTGAAAAATGGGAAAAACAGGGTTAATAACTTTGTCAGAATGTATGTAACAGGCAGAAGGAGGCGTGGCAGACCCCACAAAGTATATATATTCTTGATCAGGGAGACGAGCTGAGTCGATTTAGCGATGTCCGTCTGTCTCTCTGTCTGTATGAACGCGTCGTTCTCAGCAACTACAAGAGCTAGAGATGTCGTTTTGGTTGCTATAGATAGGTAGTTATCTTACGCAGATCAAGTTTATTTCGAAAATTGGATGCCACGCCCCCTTTACGCCTAAAAATCAATAAAACTCACACAACCTCGTGTTTTTTAACACATGGCCGAATTGCTAACCAATCCTGATGATGATAGTAACAAGGAAGTCGACGCAAATGACGATAATACTGCAAGCAACACTGATTCTGTCGTTCCGAACCCACCAGTTGCCAAACAGCGTGTCAATCAGTTGGAGTTAAACGTCGAGAATAGCACACCACTATCTAATGGACTGAGCAATTCACCCAATCGGGCCAATGAGACCATCTGTAGTTCTATAGGAGACATCACAGTCGACTCTGTGCGAGATCACTTGAATGCGACAACGACTACGCTATGTTCTACTACTACAGAGGAAACTGTCGGTAAGCTAATATGTCTAACGCGAGTACACAGTGTGTGTAGTTAGTAATGCTTTTGTTATGTGGATCCTATCATTATAAATATTTATTGTTGTTTGTTACATCATGTATCTGTATCATGGTCTGCTTTACTGTAGTGCAAATTTATGTTATTTTCAATTCAAGTATACCACATTTTTACTTTATTTTTTTTACTTGTTTTTAGGATTACGGCAGTAATGGTCACATCCGTACTAATTAATACAGATCAAAAAATTAGTATTAATGAAAATCCTAATTAAAACAGATTTTGCATGCTTAACGTATATTTGATAAATTTAAATGCCGACTTGAATATTTTTAACACAACCTTTTATATAATTGACAGGCCGTCTTTCGGTGTTGAGCACACAAACAAATCAAATTACTACCAATATGAATATGAAGGACATACCTGATATCAATTTACCTAACCTAGATTTGCCGTCCAAAGGGTGAGTTTTTGCGATGCTACTAGCTATTTTATTTAAACCATTTTAATAATACACACATTTTTTCAGAAATACTACCGAAACCAGCACAAGTTCTGTTGTTATAAAATCTGTAATTACGAGCATATCACATGAAAAAACCAATGGCGAAAATGAAACCTTAAAAACGTACACCACAACGCACGAAGAAAGTCAATTTTAACCAGATTTCCAGATTTATGTTTACCAGCAAAACAGAAATAATATAAACATTATGTTTAAGTCAAAAATATGTAGAAAACAATACATTTTTGCACATTTGTATTAATAATACTACCTATTGTTTAAAAAATTCATATTTAACATTCTTTACTGCACTCATATGTACACACTTCGTTATGATTAAATATAAGATGGAAATATACGTATATACCGTTGCCGTTTAAAATTCTTCATTTTTTTCATTTTTAAATATGTAGAAAACAATACATGTTTGCACATTTGTATTAATAATACTACCTATTGTTTAAAAAATGCATATTTAACATTCTTTACTGCACTCATATGTACACACTTCGTTATGATTAAATATAAGATGGAAATATACGTATATACCGTTGCCGTTTAAAATTCTATTTTCATTTTTATATTAATGAAAGCGGCGATCTATCCAACATTCAGATTATAATATTCTATGTAGTAGAGTTTTTGTTTATTAAATTAATTTGTACTATGACAATAGTAGGTAAACTTTAGTATTTAAGCAAATAACAATTCCATATACTATATTGACAAAAAGTACAATATAAACCATTGCCTTTTTTATGTAACTGACTATACAAAAGTATTATCAACCATACGCAAATCCTATTTTTGAAACGTTTAAATAAATTCTCGTTTTTTATGTCAACATGTATTTCTCTTGCAAATACGATTATTTTAAATTTGTTAAACCAATAATTGTTAAATATTTAAGAAAATATAAATGGTAATAAATCAATTATGTGTACTTTTAAAACATTAACATTCATAAATTGTTTATACAACTATTTATCGCTCATTTACTAGAAGGGTGTCATAGGTAAAAAACGCGACATTTGCGTGAATGATGCTGTTATGTTCGTTGGGTAATTATCTTGTGTAAAAATTTAATTTGCCTATCTTCAATACACAAAGCGAAAAAGCAGTAATTTAAATTTGCAGGTAGTCTGAGAGAAAAACTTAAAATCGATGCATATCCAATTAAATTTATATTTAAAAAAAAAAGAGGTTACCTGTACCCTGAACTTTAAAAAAGTATAAGGGTCTATTAACTTCTTGCTAATGACATATGTTTGTGTTTTGTATGTTTTATTATACCCTGGCCCATTGAAAAATAAGAAAAACAGGGTTAATAACTTTGTGCAAATGTATATAACAGGCAGAACGTGGCGGTTTACGTCCGACTGAAATAACGAGCGTAATATTGAACATAGAATGTTGTTATTCGGAAAATAAACTCTCTTTTATTATAGATTTAACAATCCTAATAAGCGCATTAAAATCGGTTAATAATCACAGGGGTTATAAGCAAAATAATATTGCAGTCGTTGCCACGCTCGTCCTCTTACAGCATGGCATACAAAAAGAGTAAGAAGAAGCTTTGCAGCTACTCTTTATATGTACGACAGTTTTATAAAATCATATTTAAAATATTTTGAAATAAATTTCTACAAACAAATTAAAATTTTATATATTTAGATCCTGTACTTTTATGTAGTTATATATTATAATCTTACGTTCATATTTTAATTAATTATACCCTGTGCCCATTTGAAAAATGGGAAAAACAGGGTTAATAACTTTGTCAGAATGTATGTAACAGGCAGAAGGAGGCGTGGTAGACCCCACAAAGTATATATATTCTTGATCAGGGAGACGAGCTGAGTCGATTTAGCGATGTCCGTCTGTCTGTCCGTCTGTATGAACGCGTCGTTCTCAGCAACTACAAGAGCTAGAGATGTCGTTTTGGTTGCTATAGATAGGTAGTTATCTTACGCAGATCAAGTTTATTTCGAAAATTGGATGCCACGCCCCCTTTACGCCTAAAAAACAATAAAACTCACACAACCTCGTGTTTTTTAACACATGGCCGAATTGCTAACCAATCCTGATGATGATAGTAACAAGGAAGTCGACGCAAATGACGATAATACTGCAAGCAACACTGATTCTGTCGTTCCGAACCCACCAGTTGCCAAACAGCGTGTCAATCAGTTGGAGTTAAACGTCGAGAATAGCACACCACTATCTAATGGACTGAGCAATTCACCCAATCGGGCCAATGAGACCATCTGTAGTTCTATAGGAGACATCACAGTCGACTCTGTGCGAGATCACTTGAATGCGACAACGACTACGCTATGTTCTACTACTACAGAGGAAACTGTCGGTAAGCTAATATGTCTAACGCGAGTACACAGTGTGTGTAGTTAGTAATGCTTTTGTTATGTGGATCCTATCATTATAAATATTTATTGTTGTTTGTTACATCATGTATCTGTATCATGGTCTGCTTTACTGTAGTGCAAATTTATGTTATTTTCAATTCAAGTATACCACATTTTTACTTTATTTTTTTTACTTGTTTTTAGGATTACGGCAGTAATGGTCACATCCGTACTAATTAATACAGATCAAAAAATTAGTATTAATGAAAATCCTAATTAAAACAGATTTTGCATGCTTAACGTATATTTGATAAATTTAAATGCCGACTTGAATATTTTTAACACAACCTTTTATATAATTGACAGGCCGTCTTTCGGTGTTGAGCACACAAACAAATCAAATTACTACCAATATGAATATGAAGGACATACCTGATATCAATTTACCTAACCTAGATTTGCCGTCCAAAGGGTGAGTTTTTGCGATGCTACTAGCTATTTTATTTAAACCATTTTAATAATACACACATTTTTTCAGAAATACTACCGAAACCAGCACAAGTTCTGTTGTTATAAAATCTGTAATTACGAGCATATCACATGAAAAAACCAATGGCAAAAATGAAACCTTAAAAACGTACACCACAACGCACGAAGAAAGTCAATTTTAACCAGATTTCCAGATTTATGTTTACCAGCAAAACAGAAATAATATAAACATTATGTTTAAGTCAAAAATATGTAGAAAACAATACATTTTTGCACATTTGTATTAATAATACTACCTATTGTTTAAAAAATTCATATTTAACATTCTTTACTGCACTCATATGTACACACTTCGTTATGATTAAATATAAGATGGAAATATACGTATATACCGTTGCCGTTTAAAATTCTTCATTTTTTTTCATTTTTAAATATGTAGAAAACAATACATGTTTGCACATTTGTATTAATAATACTACCTATTGTTTAAAAAATGCATATTTAACATTCTTTACTGCACTCATATGTACACACTTCGTTATGATTAAATATAAGATGGAAATATACGTATATACCGTTGCCGTTTAAAATTCTATTTTCATTTTTATATTAATGAAAGCGGCGATCTATCCAACATTCAGATTATAATATTCTATGTAGTAGAGTTTTTGTTTATTAAATTAATTTGTACTATGACAATAGTAGGTAAACTTTAGTATTTAAGCAAATAACAATTCCATATACTATATTGACAAAAAGTACAATATAAACCATTGCCTTTTTTATGTAACTGACTATACAAAAGTATTATCAACCATACGCAAATCCTATTTTTGAAACGTTTAAATAAATTCTCGTTTTTTATGTCAACATGTATTTCTCTTGCAAATACGATTATTTTAAATTTGTTAAACCAATAATTGTTAAATATTTAAGAAAATATAAATGGTAATAAATCAATTATGTGTACTTTTAAAACATTAACATTCATAAATTGTTTATACAACTATTTATCGCTCATTTACTAGAAGGGTGTCATAGGTAAAAAACGCGACATTTGCGTGAATGATGCTGTTATGTTCGTTGGGTAATTATCTTGTGTAAAAATTTAATTTGCCTATCTTCAATACACAAAGCGAAAAAGCAGTAATTTAAATTTGCAGGTAGTCTGAGAGAAAAACTTAAAATCGATGCATACCCAATTAAATTTATATTTAAAAAAAAAGAGGTTACCTGTACCCTGAACTTTAAAAAAGTATAAGGGTCTATTAACTTCTTGCTAATGACATATGTTTGTGTTTTGTATGTTTTATTATACCCTGAAAAATAAGAAAAACAGGGTTAATAACTTTGTGCAAATGTATATAACAGGCAGAACGTGGCGGTTTACGTCCGACTGAAATAACGAGCGTAATATTGAACATAGAATGTTGTTATTCGGAAAATAAACTCTCTTTTATTATATATTTAACAATCCTAATAAGCGCATTGAAATCGGTTAATAATCACAGGGGCAGACCCCACAAAGTATATATATTCTTGATCAGGGAGACGAGCTGAGTCGATTTAGCGATGTCCGTCTGTCTGTCCGTCTGTCTGTCTGTCTAAATGAACGCGTCGTTCTCAGCAGCTACAAGAGCTAGAGATGTCGTTTTGGTTGCTATAGATAGGTAGTTATCTTACGCAGATCAAGTTTATTTCGAAAATTGGATGCCACGCCCCCTTTACGCCTAAAAATCAATAAAACTCACACAACCTCGTGTTTTTTAACATAAAAAGTTGAATAACAAGCGTAATATTAAACATAGAAGGTTGTTATTTGAAAAATAAACTCTCTTGTATTATATTTAACTATCCTAAAAAGCGCATTGAAATCGGTTGAGAAACACAGGAGATATAAGCTTCACAATAGTTGAACTTAAAAGTTCAGAAACAAGCGTAATATTAATCATAGAATGTTGTTATTGTTGAATATATATTCTCTTATATTATATTTAACTGTCCTGAAAAGCGCATTTAAACCGGTTAATAAACAAAGGAGATATAAACGCCGTAACACTGCATGCACACGCCGTTGCAGCTCAGCAAATAAAATAGAAAATATATAATATATACATATATATGTATATATATATATATATATATTTGAATGTAAAATATGTGTAATTATGACATTCACAACAATAAGCGACAAGTGTGGTAGCGCCACCTATTGTTGCCACCTTTACTTGCGAGCGACGCTGCTAATAATAAGCGACAATCGTTGCAGCGCCACCTATTGTTGGCACCTATTCTTGCGGACGGCGCTGCCAATAACAATAATACATGTATAACAATTATAATGTAAAAATTATAAAAATAATAATAATTATAACAAACAACATTATATAATATATTATAATATAATGATCATTTTTACACATGTTTGCATATTGCGCATAAGGAGCGCACTTTGCAATTCTCAATAAACGACAAGTGTAGCAGCGCCCCCTTGCGATTTCTTTTTGCGATTGCGATTTGTCAATTCGCATGTCGTCCTCCGTGGCGGCAAACCAGTGCGTAATGCGCATTAGTAAGGATCGGTACATTTCGCGGAAAGTTTATGTGCATTCGGACGCGTTTTTGCATATACTTTTTTTTAATTATTTTATTGTGCAAAATAGGAAGTTGAACAACAATTACTTCCTGGCAGTGATTAGTGCACATTTTTTTTCAACTTGGTTTGCTGCAATTATTTTTTCAATTGCTTGTGCGTATGTATATATATATATAACGGTGAATTTTTGAAATTGCTGCTGCCGGTCTGTGTATGCGTATGTATGTATGTATGTACGGCACATACATACAGTTGGAAAATGTTAGTACATAATTATTTATAATAGCATTATAGTATATTATATTATGTATGTGCCATACGTATACATGCATACATACACATACATAGATCGGCAGCAGCAATTTCAAAGATTCACCGTTATATCGCGTGTGCGCAGTGCGAGTTTTTTGATCACCCGGCAACAAAGAAAATGCGCAATATCGATATAACGGTAAAGCCTCGAAATTGGGCAAGTGTGCATATGTACATACATACACACACAAATATGTTGCAAAAATTGCGCAGTAAGGCTGGGGCAGAATGCTATGCATATTTCGTGGAAAATTTTGGGCGCATTTTTGCGTATGTGCATGTGTGTGTGTTTTTTTACGTGCACGCTGCGTATGTGTATCAATAAACGACAAGTGTAGCAGCGCCCCCTTGCGATTTCTTTTTGCTATTGCGATTTGTCAATTCGTATAGTTGGCGTCCTCCGTGGCGGCAAACCAGTGCGTAATGCGCATTAGTAAGGATCGGTACATTTCGCGGAAAGTTTATGTGCATTCGGACGCGTTTTTGCATATACTTTTTTTTAATTATTTTATTGTGCAAAATAGGAAGTTGAACAACAATTACTTCCTGGCAGTGATTAGTGCACATTTTTTTCAACTTGGTTTGCTGCAATTATTTTTTCAATTGCTTGTGCGTATGTATATATATATATAACGGTGAATTTTTGAAATTGCTGCTGCCGGTCTGTGTATGCGTATGTATGTATGTATGTACGGCACATACATACAGTTGGAAAATGTTAGTACATAATTATTTATAATAGCATTATAGTATATTATATTATGTATGTGCCATACGTATACATGCATACATACACATACATAGATCGGCAGCAGCAATTTCAAAGATTCACCGTTATATCGCGTGTGCGCAGTGCGTGTTTTTTGATCACCCGGCAACAAAGAAAATGCGCAATATCGATATAACGGTAAAGCCTCGAAATTGGGCAAGTGTGCATATGTACATACATACACACACAAATATGTCGCAAAAATTGCGCAGCAAGGCTGAGGCAGAATGCTATGCATATTTCGTGGAAAATTTTGGGCGCATTTTTGCGTATGTATATACATATTTTTTTAAATGTGCATGTGTGTGTGTTTTTTTACGTGCACGCTGCGTATGTGTATCAATAAACGACAAGTGTATGTACGCATACATACATACAATAAGAGAGAAAAAACGTAAGTGCATATTATTTATTATATTATACTATATTATATTATTATACTATATTCAATTATTATACTATATTTCATTATTATTCTATATAATTCAACAATTTTAAGCCTTTTCCGTTACATTGATTTTTGTGTTGGTTTTTTTTTAATGCGCGTTGCCTATGTATGTATGTACGTATACACATACATACATATACATCGATTTTTTTGTTTTAATTAGTTGCACTGAAAAAATTTATTAATATTTTCAGAAATAATGTTTTGCCAAGTCAAAAATTTTATTTTAAATGTTTTTTTTTTATAAATTATATATTTATTTTTGTTGAAATTGGTTGCACTGAAAAAAATTGGAATATTTTCAGAAATTGTATTTTACTAAGCCAAACAGTAAAAACAATTTTTTGTTGTAAATTATAAATGTTTTTGTTTGAATTGGTTGCACTGAAAAAAATTAGTTTAATATTTTCATAAATAGTGTTCTGCCAAGTCAAACATTTTATTTAAAAATTTTTTTTTTATAAATTATAAATTTATTTTTGTTTTAATTTGTTGCACTGAAAAAAAATTAGGTACATATTTTCTGAAATTAATAATAATAATAAAAGTCAAACATTAAAACAAATTTTCTTTTGCTAATTATACATTTATTTTTGTTTTAATTGGTTGCACTGACAAAAAAATTAGGTGAATATTTTCAGAAACTAAGTCAAACATTTACAAAAAATTTTTTTTACTATAAATTTTTAAATTTAAATTTTTTTTATAAATTATAAATTTATTTTTGTTTTAATTTGTTGCACTGAAAAAAAAATTAAGTACATATTTTCTGAAATTAATAATAATAATAAAAGTCAAACATTAAAACAAATTTTCTTTTGTTAATTATACATTTATTTTTGTTTTAATTGGTTGCACTGACAAAAAAATTAGGTGAATATTTTCATTTATGTCAAACATTTACAAAAAATTTTTTTTTACTATAAATTTTTATATTTAAATTTTTTTTTATAAATTTATTTTTGTTTTAATTTGTTGCACTGAAAAAAAAATTAAGTACATATTTTCTGAAATTAATAATAATAATAAAAGTCAAACATTAAAACAAATTTTTTTTGTTAATTATTCATTCATTTTTGTTTTAATTGGTTGCATTGACAAAAAAATTAGGTGAATATTTTCAGAAACTAAGTCAAACATTTAACAAAAATTTTTTTGTTCTATAAATTTTTAATTTAAATTTGTTTTTTTATAAATTAAAAATTTATTTTTGTTTTAATTTGTTGCACTGAAAAAAATTAAGTACATATTTTCTCAAATTAATAATAATAATAAAAGTCAAACATTAAAACAAATTTTCTTTTGTTAATTATACATTCATTTTTGTTTTAATTGGTTGCACTGACAAAAAAAATAGGTGAATATTTTCAGAAACTAAGTCAAACATTTACAACAAAATTTTTTTTTACTTTAAATTTTTAAATTAAATATTTTTTTTATAAATTATAAATTTATTTTTGTTTTAATTTGTTGCACTGAAAAAAAATTAAGTACATATTTCCTGAAATTATGTTCTGCTTGGTCAAACATAAAAAAAAATTTATTTTTATATATATTATATTAGTTTCGATAGTCCGATAGACCGATTGACCGATTAACCAATAGACCGATAGACAGAATTCAATAGTTCGATAGTCCGATAGTTTTTTTTTATTTATTTTTTATTAGTATTATAGGTATTAGTGGTATTAGTAGAGTTAGTAGTATTAGTGGTACTAGTTATATTACTATCGATAGTCCGATAGTTTGACCGTCCGATAGTTCGATAGTCCGATAGTTTTTGCCGATAGTTCGATAGTTTTTTTTTAATTCGATAGTTCGATAGTCCGATAGTTTTTTTTTTAATTCGATAGTTCGATAGTCCGATAGTTTTTTTTATTTATTTTTTATTAGTATTATAGGTATTAGTGGTATTATTAGATAGTAGTATTAGCGGTACTAGTTATATTACTATCGATAGTCCGATAGTTCGATAGTTTTTTGCCGATAGTTCGATAGTTTTTTATTTTTTTTATTTTTTGTTAGTATTATAGGTATTAGTTGTATTAGTAGAGTTACTAGCATTAGTGGTACTAGGTATATAGTACCGATAGTCCGATAGTTTTTTTCCGATAGTTCGATAGTCCGATATTTTTTTATTTTTTTTATTTTTTGTTAGTATTATAGGTATATACAGGTGTATATATAGGTATTTATAGGTATATATATATATATAGGTATATATAGTGGTACTAGTTATATTAATAGTGTTAGTAGTTTTATTATAAGTGGTTAAGTGTTATTGCATTTGTTTATTAGACTTAGTGGTGGTATGAAAGTTTTATAGTCCGATAGTTTGATAGTTTTATAGTCCGATAGTTCGATGGACCGATAGTTTGGTAGTTCGATAGTTGGATGGTTCCCTAGTTCGATAGTTTAATATATCGATAGTCCGATAGTTCGATAGTCCGATAATTCGATAGTTTTTTGTTTTTTTTTTAGTTTTAAAGGAGGTATAAGAAATAGAATGGAAAGGGGAAGGAGAAGGAGAAGAGAAAGTAGTAGGAGTAGTATTAGTATAAAAGATAGGAGTAGAGGTAGGTATTAATAGTATTAATGGTGTTAGTGTTGGGGTATTAGTAGTGTTCTTAGTATTATATATACATTCTTGATCAGGGTAAAGAGCTTTGTCGATATAGCCATGTCTATCTGTCTGTCTGTCTATCTGTCTGTCAGTCAGTTTGTATGCACGCGTCGCTTTCGGAATGGACATGTAGGTAGATAAATAACGTACGCATATCAAGTTTATTGTAAAATGTTGAATGGCACGCCCCCTTTACGCCCTAATCGATAAAAACCGATAAAAACAAGCGTAATATTAAACATAGAAGGTGGGTTGTCATTCGGAACATATTCTCTCTTGCATTATATTGACCCTCGACAGTTGCCGATTGTTGTCGATCCTTCACACATACGCAAGTGTGCATACGTGTGCATATGTACATACATACACACATACACACATACACACACACACACAAATATATTTTATTTTTTTGCATTGCATGTGCATATGCGTGTGTTTTATTTTGCGTGCGCCCAACGTAAGTGCATATTTATTATATTATTGTACTATATTACATTATTATTTTATATTATATACATACATACATTATATCTTCTATTATTATTTTTTATTATTCAGCAATTTACCGTTACATCGAATTTTTTTCCATAGGTGGCACTGAAACAAATTAAATTGAATATTTTTAACAACATTTACAATTTTTTTTAAACTTTTAGACCGATAGAATGATAGGCAGATAGACCGATAGAACTAAAACCGGTAACGCGATAAACTGATAACCGATATACCGTTTCCAATAGACCGATTCCGATAAACCAATAGACAGATGGGCAGATAGACCGATAAACCGATAATCCGGTAATACGATAGACCGATAGACGGGTAAATTGATAAAGTTAGATAAACCGATAAACAGGTAGACCGATAAACCGATTGTTCGATAGTCCGATAGTTTGACAATCCGATAGTTCGATAGGCCGATAGTTCGATAGTCCGATAGTTCGATAGTTTTTTTTTTTTTGATAGTCCGATAGTTTATTAGTTCGATAGGTTTTTTTTTTTGATAGTCCGATAGTTCGATAGTTTTTTTTTGTTTTTTATTAGTATAATAGGTATTAGTGGTAGACAGATAAACGGATAATCCGATAAACCGGTAGACCGATAAACCGATTGTTCGATAGTTTGACAATCCGATAGTTCGATATACCGATAGTTCGATAGGCCGATAGTTCGATAGTTTTTTTTTTTTAGTTCGATAGTTCGATATTCCGATAGTTCGATAGTCCGATAGTTTTTTTTTATTTATTTTTTATTAGTATTATAGGTATTAGTGGTATTAGTAGAGTTAGTAGTATTAGTGGTACTAGTTATATTACTATCGATAGTCCGATAGTTTGACCGTCCGATAGTTCGATAGTCCGATAGTTTTTGCCGATAGTTCGATAGTTTTTTTTTAATTCGATAGTTCGATAGTCCGATAGTTTTTTTTATTTATTTTTTATTAGTATTATAGGTATTAGTGGTATTATTAGATAGTAGTATTAGCGGTACTAGTTATATTACTATCGATAGTCCGATAGTTCGATAGTTTTTTGCCGATAGTTCGATAGTTTTTTATTTTTTTTATTTTTTGTTAGTATTATAGGTATTAGTTGTATTAGTAGAGTTACTAGCATTAGTGGTACTAGGTATATAGTACCGATAGTCCGATAGTTTTTTTCCGATAGTTCGATAGTCCGATATTTTTTTATTTTTTTTATTTTTTGTTAGTATTATAGGTATATACAGGTGTATATATAGGTATTTATAGGTATATATATATATATAGGTATATATAGTGGTACTAGTTATATTAATAGTGTTAGTAGTTTTATTATAAGTGGTTAAGTGTTATTGCATTTGTTTATTAGACTTAGTGGTGGTATGAAAGTTTTATAGTCCGATAGTTTGATAGTTTTATAGTCCGATAGTTCGATGGACCGATAGTTTGGTAGTTCGATAGTTGGATGGTTCCCTAGTTCGATAGTTTAATATATCGATAGTCCGATAGTTCGATAGTCCGATAATTCGATAGTTTTTTGTTTTTTTTTTTAGTTTTAAAGGAGGTATAAGAAATAGAATGGAAAGGGGAAGGAGAAGGAGAAGAGAAAGTAGTAGGAGTAGTATTAGTATAAAAGATAGGAGTAGAGGTAGGTATTAATAGTATTAATGGTGTTAGTGTTGGGGTATTAGTAGTGTTCTTAGTATTATATATACATTCTTGATCAGGGTAAAGAGCTTTGTCGATATAGCCATGTCTATCTGTCTGTCTGTCTATCTGTCTGTCAGTCAGTTTGTATGCACGCGTCGCTTTCGGAATGGACATGTAGGTAGATAAATAACGTACGCATATCAAGTTTATTGTAAAATGTTGAATGGCACGCCCCCTTTACGCCCTAATCGATAAAAACCGATAAAAACAAGCGTAATATTAAACATAGAAGGTGGGTTGTCATTCGGAACATATTCTCTCTTGCATTATATTGACCCTCGACAGTTGCCGATTGTTGTCGATCCTTCACACATACGCAAGTGTGCATACGTGTGCATATGTACATACATACACACATACACACATACACACACACACACAAATATATTTTATTTTTTTGCATTGCATGTGCATATGCGTGTGTTTTATTTTGCGTGCGCCCAACGTAAGTGCATATTTATTATATTATTGTACTATATTACATTATTATTTTATATTATATACATACATACATTATATCTTCTATTATTATTTTTTATTATTCAGCAATTTACCGTTACATCGAATTTTTTTCCATAGGTGGCACTGAAACAAATTAAATTGAATATTTTTAACAACATTTACAATTTTTTTTAAACTTTTAGACCGATAGAATGATAGGCAGATAGACCGATAGAACTAAAACCGGTAACGCGATAAACTGATAACCGATATACCGTTTCCAATAGACCGATTCCGATAAACCAATAGACAGATGGGCAGATAGACCGATAAACCGATAATCCGGTAATACGATAGACCGATAGACGGGTAAATTGATAAAGTTAGATAAACCGATAAACAGGTAGACCGATAAACCGATTGTTCGATAGTCCGATAGTTTGACAATCCGATAGTTCGATAGGCCGATAGTTCGATAGTCCGATAGTTCGATAGTTTTTTTTTTTTTGATAGTCCGATAGTTTATTAGTTCGATAGTTTTTTTTTTTTGATAGTCCGATAGTTCGATAGTTTTTTTTTGTTTTTTATTAGTATAATAGGTATTAGTGGTAGACAGATAAACGGATAATCCGATAAACCGGTAGACCGATAAACCGATTGTTCGATAGTTTGACAATCCGATAGTTCGATATACCGATAGTTCGATAGGCCGATAGTTCGATAGTTTTTTTTTTTTAGTTCGATAGTTCGATATTCCGATAGTTCGATAGTCCGATAGTTTTTTTTTATTTATTTTTTATTAGTATTATAGGTATTAGTGGTATTAGTAGAGTTAGTAGTATTAGTGGTACTAGTTATATTACTATCGATAGTCCGATAGTTTGACCGTCCGATAGTTCGATAGTCCGATAGTTTTTGCCGATAGTTCGATAGTTTTTTTTTAATTCGATAGTTCGATAGTCCGATAAATTCGATAGTTCGATAGTCCGATAGTTTTTTTTATTTATTTTTTATTAGTATTATAGGTATTAGTGGTATTATTAGATAGTAGTATTAGCGGTACTAGTTATATTACTATCGATAGTCCGATAGTTCGATAGTTTTTTGCCGATAGTTCGATAGTTTTTTATTTTTTTTATTTTTTGTTAGTATTATAGGTATTAGTTGTATTAGTAGAGTTACTAGCATTAGTGGTACTAGGTATATAGTACCGATAGTCCGATAGTTTTTTTCCGATAGTTCGATAGTCCGATATTTTTTTATTTTTTTTATTTTTTGTTAGTATTATAGGTATATACAGGTGTATATATAGGTATTTATAGGTATATATATATATATAGGTATATATAGTGGTACTAGTTATATTAATAGTGTTAGTAGTTTTATTATAAGTGGTTAAGTGTTATTGCATTTGTTTATTAGACTTAGTGGTGGTATGAAAGTTTTATAGTCCGATAGTTTGATAGTTTTATAGTCCGATAGTTCGATGGACCGATAGTTTGGTAGTTCGATAGTTGGATGGTTCCCTAGTTCGATAGTTTAATATATCGATAGTCCGATAGTTCGATAGTCCGATAATTCGATAGTTTTTTGTTTTTTTTTTTAGTTTTAAAGGAGGTATAAGAAATAGAATGGAAAGGGGAAGGAGAAGGAGAAGAGAAAGTAGTAGGAGTAGTATTAGTATAAAAGATAGGAGTAGAGGTAGGTATTAATAGTATTAATGGTGTTAGTGTTGGGGTATTAGTAGTGTTCTTAGTATTATATATACATTCTTGATCAGGGTAAAGAGCTTTGTCGATATAGCCATGTCTATCTGTCTGTCTGTCTATCTGTCTGTCAGTCAGTTTGTATGCACGCGTCGCTTTCGGAATGGACATGTAGGTAGATAAATAACGTACGCATATCAAGTTTATTGTAAAATGTTGAATGGCACGCCCCCTTTACGCCCTAATCGATAAAAACCGATAAAAACAAGCGTAATATTAAACATAGAAGGTGGGTTGTCATTCGGAACATATTCTCTCTTGCATTATATTGACCCTCGACAGTTGCCGATTGTTGTCGATCCTTCACACATACGCAAGTGTGCATACGTGTGCATATGTACATACATACACACATACACACATACACACACACACACAAATATATTTTATTTTTTTGCATTGCATGTGCATATGCGTGTGTTTTATTTTGCGTGCGCCCAACGTAAGTGCATATTTATTATATTATTGTACTATATTACATTATTATTTTATATTATATACATACATACATTATATCTTCTATTATTATTTTTTATTATTCAGCAATTTACCGTTACATCGAATTTTTTTCCATAGGTGGCACTGAAACAAATTAAATTGAATATTTTTAACAACATTTACAATTTTTTTTAAACTTTTAGACCGATAGAATGATAGGCAGATAGACCGATAGAACTAAAACCGGTAACGCGATAAACTGATAACCGATATACCGTTTCCAATAGACCGATTCCGATAAACCAATAGACAGATGGGCAGATAGACCGATAAACCGATAATCCGGTAATACGATAGACCGATAGACGGGTAAATTGATAAAGTTAGATAAACCGATAAACAGGTAGACCGATAAACCGATTGTTCGATAGTCCGATAGTTTGACAATCCGATAGTTCGATAGGCCGATAGTTCGATAGTCCGATAGTTCGATAGTTTTTTTTTTTTTGATAGTCCGATAGTTTATTAGTTCGATAGTTTTTTTTTTTTGATAGTCCGATAGTTCGATAGTTTTTTTTTGTTTTTTATTAGTATAATAGGTATTAGTGGTAGACAGATAAACGGATAATCCGATAAACCGGTAGACCGATAAACCGATTGTTCGATAGTTTGACAATCCGATAGTTCGATATACCGATAGTTCGATAGGCCGATAGTTCGATAGTTTTTTTTTTTTAGTTCGATAGTTCGATATTCCGATAGTTCGATAGTCCGATAGTTTTTTTTTATTTATTTTTTATTAGTATTATAGGTATTAGTGGTATTAGTAGAGTTAGTAGTATTAGTGGTACTAGTTATATTACTATCGATAGTCCGATAGTTTGACCGTCCGATAGTTCGATAGTCCGATAGTTTTTGCCGATAGTTCGATAGTTTTTTTTTAATTCGATAGTTCGATAGTCCGATAGTTTTTTTTATTTATTTTTTATTAGTATTATAGGTATTAGTGGTATTATTAGATAGTAGTATTAGCGGTACTAGTTATATTACTATCGATAGTCCGATAGTTCGATAGTTTTTTGCCGATAGTTCGATAGTTTTTTATTTTTTTTATTTTTTGTTAGTATTATAGGTATTAGTTGTATTAGTAGAGTTACTAGCATTAGTGGTACTAGGTATATAGTACCGATAGTCCGATAGTTTTTTTCCGATAGTTCGATAGTCCGATATTTTTTTATTTTTTTTATTTTTTGTTAGTATTATAGGTATATACAGGTGTATATATAGGTATTTATAGGTATATATATATATATAGGTATATATAGTGGTACTAGTTATATTAATAGTGTTAGTAGTTTTATTATAAGTGGTTAAGTGTTATTGCATTTGTTTATTAGACTTAGTGGTGGTATGAAAGTTTTATAGTCCGATAGTTTGATAGTTTTATAGTCCGATAGTTCGATGGACCGATAGTTTGGTAGTTCGATAGTTGGATGGTTCCCTAGTTCGATAGTTTAATATATCGATAGTCCGATAGTTCGATAGTCCGATAATTCGATAGTTTTTTGTTTTTTTTTTTAGTTTTAAAGGAGGTATAAGAAATAGAATGGAAAGGGGAAGGAGAAGGAGAAGAGAAAGTAGTAGGAGTAGTATTAGTATAAAAGATAGGAGTAGAGGTAGGTATTAATAGTATTAATGGTGTTAGTGTTGGGGTATTAGTAGTGTTCTTAGTATTATATATACATTCTTGATCAGGGTAAAGAGCTTTGTCGATATAGCCATGTCTATCTGTCTGTCTGTCTATCTGTCTGTCAGTCAGTTTGTATGCACGCGTCGCTTTCGGAATGGACATGTAGGTAGATAAATAACGTACGCATATCAAGTTTATTGTAAAATGTTGAATGGCACGCCCCCTTTACGCCCTAATCGATAAAAACCGATAAAAACAAGCGTAATATTAAACATAGAAGGTGGGTTGTCATTCGGAACATATTCTCTCTTGCATTATATTGACCCTCGACAGTTGCCGATTGTTGTCGATCCTTCACACATACGCAAGTGTGCATACGTGTGCATATGTACATACATACACACATACACACATACACACACACACACAAATATATTTTATTTTTTTGCATTGCATGTGCATGTGCGTGTGTTTTATTTTGCGTGCGCCCAACGTAAGTGCATATTTATTATATTATTGTACTATATTACATTATTATTTTATATTATATACATACATACATTATATCTTCTATTATTATTTTTTATTATTCAGCAATTTACCGTTACATCGAATTTTTTTCCATAGGTGGCACTGAAACAAATTAAATTGAATATTTTTAGAAACATTTACAATTTTTTTTAAACTTTTAGACCGATAGAATGATAGGCAGATAGACCGATAGGACTAAAACCGGTAACGCGATAAACTGATAACCGATATACCGTTTCCAATAGACCGATTCCGATAAACCAATAGACAGATGGGCAGATAGACCGATAAACCGATAATCCGGTAATACGATAGACCGATAGACGGGTAAACTGATAAAGTTAGATAAACCGATAAACCAGCGTAGACCGATAAACCGATAGACCGATAGTCCGATAGTTTGACAATCCGATAGTTCGATAGGCCGATAGTTCGATAGTTCGATAGGCCGATAGTTCGATAGTTTTTTTTTTTGATAGTTCGATAGTTTGACAGTCCGATAGTTTGATAGGCCGATAGTTCGATAGTTTTTTTTTGTTTTTTATTAGTATAATAGGTATTAGTGGTAGATAGTTAAACGGATAATCCGATAAACCGGTAGACCGATAAACCGATTGTTCGATAGTTTGATAGTTTGACCGTCCGATAGTTCGATAGTTTTTGCCGATAGTTCGATAGTTTTTTTTTTTAGTTCGATAGTCCGATATTCGATAGTTCGATAGTCCGATAGTTCGATAGTTTTATTTATTTTTTATTAGTATTATAGGTATTGGTGGTATTAGTAGTTAGTAGTATTAGTGGTACTAGTTATATTACTATCGATAGTCCGATAGTTTGACCGTCCGATAGTTCGATAGTCCGATAGTTTTTTGCCGATAGTTCGATAGTTTTTTTTTAATTCGATAGTTCGATAGTCCGATAGTTTTTTTTATTTATTTTTTATTAGTATTATAGGTATTAGTGGTATTATTAGATAGTATATTAGCGGTACTAGTTATATTACTATCGATAGTCCGATAGTTCGATAGTTTTTTGCCGATAGTTCGATAGTTTTATTTTATTTTTTGTTAGTATTATAGGTATTAGTGGTATTAGTAGAGTTACTAGCATTAGTGGTACTAGTTATATAGTACCGATAGTCCGATAGTTTTTTTCCGATAGTTCGATAGTCCGATATTTTTTTATTTTTTTTATTTTTTGTTAGTATTATAGGTATATACAGGTGTATATATAGGTATATATAGGTATATATAGGTATATATAGGTATATATATATATAGGCATATAGGTATATATAGTGGTACTAGTGGTATGACATCCGATAGTTCGATAGTCCAAGTTTTCGATGATATTTTTTTTATTTTTTGTTAGTAATAGGTATTAGTGGTATTGGTAGAGTTACTAGCATTAGTGGTGCTAATTATATTAATAGTGTTAGTAGTTTTATTATAAGTGGTTAAGTGTTATGCATTTGTATTACTTAGTGGTGGTATGAAAGTTTTATAGTCCGATAGTTTGATAGTTTTATAGTCCGATAGTTCGATGGACCGATAGTTTGGTAGTTCGATAGTTGGATGGTTCCCTAGTTCGATAGTTTAATATATCGATAGTCCGATAGTTCGATAGTCCGATAATTCGATAGTTTTTTGTTTTTTTTTTAGTTTTAAAGGATGTATAAGAAATAGAATGGAAAGGGGAAGGAGAAGGAGAAGAGAAAGTAGTAGGAGTAGTATTAGTATAAAAGATAGGAGTAGAGGTAGGTATGTAATGGTGTTAGTGTTGGGGTATTAGTAGTATTCTTAGTATTATATATACATTCTTGATCAGGGTGAAGAGCTTAGTCGATATAGCCATGTCTATCTGTCTGTCTGTCTATCTAGTCTGTCTGTCAGTTTGTATGCACGCGTCGCTTTCGGAATAGACATGTAGGTAGATAAATAACGTACGCATATCAAGTTTATTGTAAAATGTTGAATGGCACGCCCCCTTTACGCCCTAATCGATAAAAACCGATAAAAACAAGCGTAATATTAAACATAGAAGGTGGGTTGTCATTCGGAACATATTCTCTCTTGCATTATATTGACCCTCGACAGTTGCCGATTGTTGTCGATCCTTCACACATACGCAAGTGTGCATACGTGTGCATATGTACATACATACACACATACACACATACACACACACACACACACAAATATATTTTATTTTTTTGCATTGCATGTGCATGTGCGTGTGTTTTATTTTGCGTGCGCCCAACGTAAGTGCATATTTATTATATTATTGTACTATATTACATTATTATTTTATATTATATACATACATACATTATATCTTCTATTATTATTTTTTATTATTCAGCAATTTACCGTTACATCGAATTTTTTTCCATAGGTGGCACTGAAACAAATTAAATTGAATATTTTTAGAAACATTTACAATTTTTTTTAAACTTTTAGACCGATAGAATGATAGGCAGATAGACCGATAGGACTAAAACCGGTAACGCGATAAACTGATAACCGATATACCGTTTCCAATAGACCGATTCCGATAAACCAATAGACAGATGGGCAGATAGACCGATAAACCGATAATCCGGTAATACGATAGACCGATAGACGGGTAAATTGATAAAGTTAGATAAACCGATAAACAGGTAGACCGATAAACCGATTGTTCGATAGTCCGATAGTTTGACAATCCGATAGTTCGATAGGCCGATAGTTCGATAGTCCGATAGTTCGATAGTTTTTTTTTTTGATAGTCCGATAGTTTATTAGTTCGATAGTTTTTTTTTTTTGATAGTCCGATAGTTCGATAGTTTTTTTTTGTTTTTTATTAGTATAATAGGTATTAGTGGTAGACAGATGAACGGATAATCCGATAAACCGGTAGACCGATAAACCGATTGTTCGATAAAAAAAAAAAAAAAAAAAAAAAAAAAAAAAAAAAAAAAAAAAAAAAAAAAAAAAAAAAAAAAAAAAAAAAAAAAAAAAAAAAAAAAAAAAAAAAAAAAACTATATATACCTATATGCCTATATATATATATACCTATATATACCTATATATACACCTGTATATACCTATAATACTAACAAAAAATAAAAAAAATAAAAAAATATCGGACTATCGAACTATCGGAAAAAAACTATCGGACTATCGGTACTATATAACTAGTACCACTAATGCTAGTAACTCTACTAATACCACTAATACCTATAATACTAACAAAAAATAAAAAAAATAAAAAACTATCGAACTATCGGCAAAAAACTATCAAACTATCGGCAAAAAACTATCGGACTATCGAACTATCGAATTAAAAAAAAACTATCGAACTATCGGCAAAAAACTATCGGACTATCGAACTATCGGACGGTCAAACTATCGGACTATCGATAGTAATATAACTAGTACCGCTAATACTACTAACTAATAATACCACTAATACCTATAATACTACTAAAAAATAAATAAAAAAAACTATCGGACTATCGAACTATCGAATTAAAAAAAAAACTATCGGACTATCGAACTATCGATTTAAAAAAAAACTATCGAACTATCGGCAAAAAACTATCGAACTATCGGACGGTCAAACTATCGGACTATCGATAGTAATATAACTAGTACCACTAATACTACTAACTAATACCTATAATACTAATAAAAAAAAAATATCGGACTATCGAACTATCGAACTAAAAAAAAAAACTATCGAACTATCGGCCTATCGAACTAAAAAAAAAACTATCGAACTATCGGCAAAAAACTATCGAACTATCGGACGGTCAAACTATCGAACTATCGAACAATCGGTTTATCGGTCTACCGGTTTATCGGATTATCCGTTCAACTGTCTACCACTAATACCTATTATACTAATAAAAAACAAAAAAAAACTATCGAACTATCGGACTATCAAAAAAAAGAACTATCGAACTGTCAAACTATCGAACTATCAAAAAAAAAAACTATCGAACTATCGGACTATCGAACTATCGGCCTATCGAACTATCGGATTGTCAAACTATCGGACTATCGAACAATCGGTTTATCGGTCTACGCTGGTTTATCGGTTTATCTAACTTCATCAATTTACCCGTCTATCGGTCTATCGTATTACCGGATTATCGGTCTATCTGCCCATCTGTCTATTGGTTTATCGGAATCGGTCTATTGGAAACGGTATATCGGTTATCAGTTTATCGCGTTACCGGTTTTAGTCCTATCGGTCTATCTGCCTATCATTCTATCGGTCTAAAAGTTTAAAAAAAATTGTAAATGTTTCTAAAAATATTCAATTTAATTTGTTTCAGTGCCACCTATGGAAAAAAATTCGATGTAACGGTAAATTGCTGAATAATAAAAAATAATAATAGAAGATATAATGTATGTATGTATATAATATAAAATAATAATGTAATATAGTACAATAATATAATAAATATGCACTTACGTTGGGCGCACGCAAAATAAAACACACGCACATGCACATGCAATGCAAAAAAATAAAATATATTTGTGTGTGTGTGTGTGTGTATGTGTGTATGTGTGTATGTATGTACATATGCACACGTATGCACACTTGCGTATGTGTGAAGGATCGACAACAATCGGCAACTGTCGAGGGTCAATATAATGCAAGAGAGAATATGTTCCGAATGACAACCCACCTTCTATGTTTAATATTACGCTTGTTATTATCGATTAGGGCGTAAAGGGGGCGTGCCATTCAACATTTTACAATAAACTTGATATGCGTACGTTATTTATCTACCTACATGTCTATTCCGAAAGCGACGCGTGCATACAAACTGACAGACAGACAGATAGATAGACAGACAGACAGATAGACATGGCTATATCGACTAAGCTCTTCACCCTGATCAAGAATGTATATATAATACTAAGAATACTACTAATACCCCAACACTAACACCATTAATACTAAAACTATCGGACTATCGAACTATCGGACTGTCATACCACTAGTACCACTATATATACCTATATATATATATACACACCTATATATACCTATATATACACCTGTATATACCTATAATACTAACAAAAAATAAAAAAAATAAAAAAATATCGAACTATCGGAAAAAACTATCGGACTATCGAACTATCGGACTGTCATACCACTAGTACCACTATATATACCTATATGCCTATATAATATATATACCTATATATACCTATATATACACCTGTATATACCTATAATACTAACAAAAAATAAAAAAAATAAAAAAATATCGGACTATCGAACTATCGGAAAAAAACTATCGGACTATCGGTACTATATAACTAGTACCACTAATGCTAGTAACTCTACTAATACCACTAATACCTATAATACTAACAAAAAATAAAAAAAATAAAAAACTATCGAACTATCGGCAAAAAACTATCAAACTATCGGCAAAAAACTATCGGACTATCGAACTATCGATTTAAAAAAAAACTATCGAACTATCGGCAAAAAACTATCGGACTATCGAACTATCGGTACGGTCAAACTATCGGACTATCGATAGTAATATAACTAGTACCGCTAATACTACTAACTAATAATACCACTAATACCTATAATACTACTAAAAAATAAATAAAAAAAACTATCGGACTATCGAACTATCGAATTAAAAAAAAAACTATCGGACTATCGAACTATCGAATTAAAAAAAAACTATCGAACTATCGGCAAAAAACTATCGAACTATCGGACGGTCAAACTATCGGACTATCGATAGTAATATAACTAGTACCACTAATACTACTAACTAATACCTATAATACTAATAAAAAAAAAATATCGGACTATCGAACTATCGAACTAAAAAAAAAAACTATCGAACTATCGGCCTATCGAACTAAAAAAAAAAAACTATCGAACTATCGGCAAAAACTATCGAACTATCGGACGGTCAAACTATCGAACTATCGAACAATCGGTTTATCGGTCTACCGGTTTATCGGATTATCCGTTCAACTGTCTACCACTAATACCTATTATACTAATAAAAAACAAAAAAAAACAAAAAAAAACTATCGAACTATCGAACAATCGAACTATCGGACTGTCAAACTATCGAACGATAAAAAAAAAAAAAAACTATCGAACTATCGGCAAAAAACTATCGGCCTATCGAACTATCGGATTGTCAAACTATCGGACTATCGAACAATCGGTTTATCGATTTATCGGTCTAGCGGTTTATCGGTTTATCTAACTTCATCAATTTACCCGTCTATCGGTCTATCGTATTACCGGATTATCGGTCTATGTGCCCATCTGTCTATTGGTTTATCGGAATCGGTCTATTGGAAACGGTATATCGGTTATCAGTTTATCGCGTTACCGGTTTTAGTCCTATCGGTCTATCTGCCTATCATTCTATCGGTCTAAAAGTTTAAAAAAAATTGTAAATGTTTCTAAAAATATTCAATTTAATTTGTTTCAGTGCCACCTATGGAAAAAAATTCGATGTAACGGTAAATTGCTGAATAATAAAAAATAATAATAGAAGATATAATGTATGTATGTATATAATATAAAATAATAATGTAATATAGTACAATAATATAATAAATATGCACTTACGTTGGGCGCACGCAAAATAAAACACACGCACATGCACATGCAATGCAAAAAAATAAAATATATTTGTGTGTGTGTGTGTGTGTATGTGTGTATGTGTGTATGTATGTACATATGCACACGTATGCACACTTGCGTATGTGTGAAGGATCGACAACAATCGGCAACTGTCGAGGGTCAATATAATGCAAGAGAGAATATGTTCCGAATGACAACCCACCTTCTATGCTTAATATTACGCTTGTTATTATCGATTAGGGCGTAAAGGGGGCGTGCCATTCAACATTTTACAATAAACTTGATATGCGTACGTTATTTATCTACCTACATGTCTATTCCGAAAGCGACGCGTGCATACAAACTGACAGACAGATAGATAGACAGACAGACAGATAGACATGGCTATATCGACTAAGCTCTTCACCCTGATCAAGAATGTATATATAATACTAAGAATACTACTAATACCCCAACACTAACACCATTAATACTAAAACTATCGGACTATCGAACTATCGGACTGTCATACCACTAGTACCACTATATATACCTATATGCCTATATATATATATACCTATATATACCTATATATACACCTGTATATACCTATATACTAACAAAAAATAAAAAAAATAAAAAAATATCGGACTATCGGCAAAAAACTATCGAACTATCGAACTATCGGACTGTCATACCACTAGTACCACTATATATACCTATATGCCTATATATATATATACCTATATATACCTATATATACACCTGTATATACCTATATACTAACAAAAAATAAAAAAAATAAAAAAATATCGGACTATCGAACTATCGGAAAAAAACTATCGGACTATCGGTACTATATAACTAGTACCACTAATGCTAGTAACTCTACTAATACCACTAATACCTATAATACTAACAAAAAATAAAAAAATAAAAAACTATCGAACTATCGGCAAAAAACTATCAAACTATCGGCAAAAAACTATCGGACTATCGAACTATCGAATTAAAAAAAAACTATCGAACTATCGGCAAAAAACTATCGGACTATCGAACTATCGGACGGTCAAACTATCGGACTATCGATAGTAATATAACTAGTACCGCTAATACTACTAACTAATAATACCACTAATACCTATAATACTACTAAAAAATAAATAAAAAAAACTATCGGACTATCGAACTATCGAATTAAAAAAAAAACTATCGGACTATCGAACTATCGATTTAAAAAAAAACTATCGAACTATCGGCAAAAAACTATCGAACTATCGGACGGTCAAACTATCGGACTATCGATAGTAATATAACTAGTACCACTAATACTACTAACTAATACCTATAATACTAATAAAAAAAAATATCGGACTATCGAACTATCGAACTAAAAAAAAAAACTATCGAACTATCGGCCTATCGAACTAAAAAAAAAAACTATCGAACTATCGGCAAAAAACTATCGAACTATCGGACGGTCAAACTATCGAACTATCGAACAATCGGTTTATCGGTCTACCGGTTTATCGGATTATCCGTTCAACTGTCTACCACTAATACCTATTATACTAATAAAAAACAAAAAAAAACTATCGAACTATCGGACTATCAAAAAAAAGAACTATCGAACTATTAAACTATCGGACTATCAAAAAAAAAAAACTATCGAACTATCGGACTATCAAACGTATCGGCCTATCGAACTATCGGATTGTCAAACTATCGGACTATCGAACAATCGGTTTATCGGTCTACGCTGGTTTATCGGTTTATCTAACTTCATCAATTTACCCGTCTATCGGTCTATCGTATTACCGGATTATCGGTCTATCTGCCCATCTGTCTATTGGTTTATCGGAATCGGTCTATTGGAAACGGTATATCGGTTATCAGTTTATCGCGTTACCGGTTTTAGT
Source organism: Hypselothyrea guttata (assembly GCA_035045125.1). NCBI lineage: Eukaryota > Metazoa > Arthropoda > Insecta > Diptera > Drosophilidae > Hypselothyrea > Hypselothyrea guttata. The sequence continues at coordinate 33,000 of JAWNNJ010001764.1, read as the reverse complement.
CCTATCGGTCTATCTGCCTATCATTCTATCGGTCTAAAAGTTTAAAAAAAATTGTAAATGTTTCTAAAAATATTCAATTTAATTTGTTTCAGTGCCACCTATGGAAAAAAAATTCGATGTAACGGTAAATTGCTGAATAATAAAAAATAATAATAGAAGATATAATGTATGTATGTATATAATATAAAATAATAATGTAATATAGTACAATAATATAATAAATATGCACTTACGTTGGGCGCACGCAAAATAAAACACACGCACATGCACATGCAATGCAAAAAAATAAAATATATTTGTGTGTGTGTGTGTGTGTATGTGTGTATGTGTGTATGTATGTACATATGCACACGTATGCACACTTGCGTATGTGTGAAGGATCGACAACAATCGGCAACTGTCGAGGGTCAATATAATGCAAGAGAGAATATGTTCCGAATGACAACCCACCTTCTATGTTTAATATTACGCTTGTTATTATCGATTAGGGCGTAAAGGGGGCGTGCCATTCAACATTTTACAATAAACTTGATATGCGTACGTTATTTATCTACCTACATGTCTATTCCGAAAGCGACGCGTGCATACAAACTGACAGACAGACAGATAGATAGACAGACAGACAGATAGACATGGCTATATCGACTAAGCTCTTCACCCTGATCAAGAATGTATATATAATACTAAGAATACTACTAATACCCCAACACTAACACCATTAATACTAAAACTATCGGACTATCGAACTATCGGACTGTCATACCACTAGTACCACTATATATACCTATATATATATATACACCTATATATACCTATATATACACCTGTATATACCTATAATACTAACAAAAAATAAAAAAAATATCAAACTATCGGAAAAAACTATCGGACTATCGAACTATCGGACTGTCATACCACTAGTACCACTATATATACCTATATGCCTATATATATATATACCTATATATACCTATATATACACCTGTATATACCTATAATACTAACAAAAAATAAAAAAAATAAAAAAATATCGGACTATCGAACTATCGGAAAAAAACTATCGGACTATCGGTACTATATAACTAGTACCACTAATGCTAGTAACTCTACTAATACCACTAATACCTATAATACTAACAAAAAATAAAAAAAATAAAAAACTATCGAACTATCGGCAAAAAACTATCAAACTATCGGCAAAAAACTATCGGACTATTGAACTATCGAATTAAAAAAAAACTATCGAACTATCGGCAAAAAACTATCGGACTATCGAACTATCGGACGGTCAAACTATCGGACTATCGATAGTAATATAACTAGTACCGCTAATACTACTAACTAATAATACCACTAATACCTATAATACTACTAAAAAATAAATAAAAAAAACTATCGGACTATCGAACTATCGAATTAAAAAAAAAACTATCGGACTATCGAACTATCGATTTAAAAAAAAACTATCGAACTATCGGCAAAAAACTATCGAACTATCGGACGGTCAAACTATCGGACTATCGATAGTAATATAACTAGTACCACTAATACTACTAACTAATACCTATAATACTAATAAAAAATAAATAAAAAAAAAATATCGGACTATCGAACTATCGGTTTATCGACCTATCGGTTTATCGACCTATCGGTTATGGTCTATCGGTTTATCGACCTATCGGTTTATCGACCTATCGGTTTATCGACCTATCGGTTTATCGATCTATCGGTTTATCGTCTATCGGTTTATCGACCTATCGGTTTATCGACCTATCGGTTTATCGACCTATCGGTTTATCGACCTATCGGTTTATCGACCTATCGGTTTATCGACCTATCGGTTTATCGACCTATCGGTTTATCGACCTATCGGTTTATCGACCTACCTGACTATCGGTCTATCGGTCTATCGGTCTATCTGTCTAAAAAAAAAATTATCGGTTTATCTGACTATCGGTTTATCGGATTTCTGAAATCGGTCTATTGGTTTATCGGACAATCGGTTTATCAGTCTATCTGTCTAAAAGTAAAATAAACAAAAAAAATTTAAATTTTTCCAACATTTTTACCTAGTTTTTTTGTCAGTGCATGTTTTCCCTCTAATTGTAAGTATGTATAAAAAATGTATATAATATAGTATAAGAATATAATAACAAAAAAAATATTTAAATTTTTCCAACATTTCTACCTAGTTTTTTGTCAGTGCATGTTTTCCCTCTAATTGTATGTATGTATAAAAAATGTATATAATATAATAGATAATAATAATAATATAATATAGTACAATAATATAATATAATAAATAGTTATGCACTTACATATTTTCTCTCCAATTGTATGTATGTATGTGTATGCGTACATACATACATACGCAGCGTGCACGCAATAAAAAACACACACACACATGCATATGCAATTGGAGCATCAATTGCAAAAAACAAAATTTAAAAAAAATGTTCACTATTCACTGCCAGGAAGTTTTTTTTGCTTCCTTTTACACAAAAACAAAATATATGTAAAAAAATTCGCAAAAATGCTACGGAAAATTCCCGCGAAATATGCCGATCCTATTTAACGCGATAATAACGGACGCTAGCCTTGCTGCGCAATTTTTGCGTACGTGTATTGCATGCACGACCACCTACATATATATATTACATATACTTAGAGCAGCAGCAACATATTTGTGTGTGTACATATGTATATACATATGTATGCACACTTGCGTATGTGTGAAGGATCGGCAACAGCAGCGTCGAGGACTTACCGTTGCATCGATATTGCGCATTTGCATTGTGAAATCAAGCGCGACAGCGATGTAACGGTAAAGCTCTTGATTTCACAATTCAAATGCGCAATATCGATGTAACGGTGAATCTTTGAAACTGTTGTTACCGATCTCTTCACACATTCCCAATGATTAATATAATATTATATATTACAATGTAATGTAATGTATATATATATGTATGTATGTGCCGTACATACTCAACGCGCACACAAAAAAAACCACACACACGTACAATCAATTGCAGCCGGAAGACAAAAACGCACAAGTTTGCCGCGGAAGATGCCGATACGAACTGACGCGCAAAGCACGCCAAACATGGGACTTAACAATCGCAGTCTACAAAAAAAATCGCGAGGTGGCGCTGCCATGCATGTCGGCGCGACAGCGATTTCTGCGCAATTTTTGCGTACGTGTATTGCATGCACGAACACATACATATATATATATTACATATACATATAGCAGCAGCAACATATTTGTGTGTGTACATATGTATATACATATGTATGCACACTTGCGTATGTGTGAAGGATCGGCAACAGCAGCGTCGAGGATTTACCGTTACATCGATATTGCGCATTTGCATTGTGAAATCAAGCACGACAGCAATGTAACGGTAAAGCTCTTGATTTCACAATTCAAATGCGCAATATCGATGTAACGGTGAATCTTTGAAACTGTGGTTACCGATCTCTTCACACATTTCCCAATGATTAATATAATATTATTTATTACAATGTAATGTAATGTATATATATGTATGTATGTGCCGTACATACTCAACGCGCATACAAAAAAAACCACGCACACGTATAATCAATTGCAGCCGGAAGACAAAAACGCACAAGTTTGCCGCGGAAGATGCAGATACGAACTGACGCGCAAAGCACGCCAAACATGGGACTTAACAATCGCAGTCTACAAAAAAAATCGCGAGGTGGCGCTGCCACGCATGTCGGTTAGTGTTGAGAATGGCTAAGTGCACGCCTCATTCACAACATTCAAATATAATCAATAATTATCGTAATATATGATATGCACAATATATATGATATATGTATATAAAATAGTAGATATTTATATACTGTTATTTGTTATTATTATTATAATTATCATTAAAATTGTTATTTATGTTTTATTATTATTCTTGGCAGCGCTGCTCGCAAGTATAGATAGCAACAATAGGTGGCGCTGCCACGCTTGTCGCATATTGTTCAGAATGGCCAAGTTCGCGTCTAATTCGCAACATTCAAATATGAGTATGAATTATCGTAATATTATGTTATAGTAGTATATGATATATATATAAAATAGTAGACATTTATATACTGTTATTTGTTATTATTATTATAATTATCATAATAATTATTATAATTAAAATTGTTATTTATGTATTATTATTGTTCTTGGCAGCGCTGCTTGCAAGTATAGGTAGCAACAATAGGTGGCGCTGCCACGCTTGTCACATAGGTGGCGCTGCCACGCTTGTCGCATATTGTTCAGAATGGCCAAGTGCGCGTCTAATTCGCAACATTCAAATATGAGTATGAATTATCGTAATATTATGTTATAGTAGTATATGATATATATATAAAATAGTAGACATTTATATACTGTTATTTGTTATTATTATTATAATTATCATAATAATTATTATAATTAAAATTGTTATTTATGTATTATTATTGTTCTTGGCAGCGCTGCTTGCAAGTATAGGTAGCAACAATAGGTGGCGCTGCCACGCTTGTCACATAGGTGGCGCTACCACGCTTGTCGCATATTGTTCAGAATGGCCAAGTGCGCGCCTAATTCGCAACATTCAAATATGAGTATGAATTATCGTAATGTTATGTTATATTAGTATATGATATATATATATATATATATATATATATATATATATTAAATAATAGATATTTATATACTGTTAATTGTTATTATTATTATAATTATTATAATAATTAGTATCATTATAATTGTTATTTATGTATTATTATTATTATTGTCAGCGCTACTCTCATTTATAGGTGGCAACACTAGGTGGCGCTGCCACGTTTGGCGTTTATATTATATTCAAATATGTGTATTTATTATATATTTATTATGTATTAACTACATTTTATATTTATATATACTACTTTACTCTATTTTAAAAAAGTAAAAGGGTCTATAAACTAAGTGCAAATGACAGATGTGTGTAACACCCAAAAGGAGAAGTGGTAGACCCCGCAAAGTATATATGTAGTATATTCTGACTCACAATAACGAGCTGAGTTCACATAGCCATGTCTGTCTGTCCGTCTGTCTACAATTATAAAAAAAAATAAAATAAAACTAAAAACGAACAACACGCCGAAAATGCCAGAGTTCTTCTAGCGAAGACCAGCATTTCAAATGAATGCACCCAAAAATGAGCAATAGAGGGAGACGGTAAAAACAGCTAGTCTTAGAAATATTCAGATAAAGATTTCTTGATGAATGCAGTTAATTGGCGGCTGGGCTCGGACATGACTGGCGTACTGGTTAAGGCATTCGCCTCAAAAACCAAAGGTTCACGGTTCGAACACCGCCTACGACGATAAGACGATAAGAGCCCAACAGCCACAATTTTAAAGCTACAAACTTGTTACTTTGTTGCGCTATACGCGGTCAAAGATGCGTTTGGTTGCAAATTTCCCATCAGACTTAGCGGAAAAAAGCTAGATTTTTCTGCACCTTGTTTTTCAATAAAATACTTAATTTATTTAAAATAAATGATTTTTTTATGTTTATTAACATATTAAAAAGATGTTTCAATTCAAAGATTGTGCAACAATGTACGTATTAATTTTATTTATTTTTTTGAATATCATGAATATTGCAATAATTTGCTAGTAGAGGCAGCGTATTCGAAGAGTAAGGAATATAAGCGAAAACCCACAAAATCTACATGAAATTTGTATTTTTGAGACATAAATAAATAGATAAATATCATATTGCATAATGCACTAATTTTAACTTACATAAAATATTAATATATTGTGTCATCTTTAACGCAAAACAACCAACCCAAACCTATTATTCAAATTAATGAAAATTTCGGTTCGGAAATATTTCTCTATTAGATTGCATTAATTGTATGAAGCAACTCGTTTAGCGGGAAATTATTTAGCTATTGAGCCGCTTTGCGACGATAAGACGATAAGAGACACAACAGCCAAAATTTTAAAGCTACAAACTTGTTATTTTGCATGTACGTAGTCTATGGCACTCTTCATCGATGCTATACATTTTATTATAATTTGAAATAGAAATAGCGAATATATGCAACATACTATTTTTTTCAAAATGTATTTACATACATAAGAGCCATTGCAGCGACAATATAAGAGCTACTTGAAATTTGGCGTGTATCTATCCTATAGAATTATCCGTCGATGCCGTGAATTACATTACAAACGGAAGAAACAGCAAAGTTATGCAACAGACAATGTTTTTATAATTGAATGTAAGCGCCAGCCACCGTTTTAAAAGATACAGACTTGGGATTTGGCAAGTTTTCAGCCTATGGCATTATCCATCAATGCTGTGTGTTACAATACAAACGGAAAAATACAACGTAGATGGGGCAGACAGACCAGCCACCTAGATCTTGCCGACTAATAAGGGCTAGAAATACCTTTTTTTGGTGCTTACGGGTTATATGCTATTATTTGTTATTATTATTATAATTATTATCATTATAATTGTTATTTATGTATTATTATTTTATTTTTGCAAAAAATTTCGTCAAATCAAACATGTTAGACAGTCAATTTTGACTGTAGATGAGCCCCTTAAGGCCCAAGGCCCTTTCACTAACTTAATAGATTCTTTTTACTTTTTATTGGCAAGGGTCGAAACAGTCGGGCCACTGCTATAAAATACCTTGTAAGATTTGTTCGCATGTAAACAAAATTTTTTGTTTTCATATGTACTTGTTTACCGATTCAATACATTTCTGAAAGCAACTTTTTGTTCTTAATACTAGGCTCTTGGCACCACGACTGCTTGAATACCCTTTTTTAATTGATTTTGTTATCTTGTCTTAACAACTAGCAACAACCACAATACACTCCAACACTGCCGCCGCCGCTGCCGCCCCCAACAACAATCAGCAACAACAACCGCAACTAAGCAACGCAGGTGCTTTAATTATGATCCCGTATCCTGACTTTAAAACTTAACCGAGCGTATATAGCTGTACCACAAACTTCTGAAACAAATTTTAATATGTAAAATCAAATATTTATTATAAATGGCAAAATCCGATAATGAAAACATACAAAGTATTTAAGGACACTCAATTTAATATACTGTTTTTAATTTGTTCAAAACGCTAAAGTCGGATGATAGTAGTAGGCGTGATATTTTGATTTTGAATGACCCTCGTAGCTAACTTCAAATTTTATTTTTCGCCTTTGGCCAATTTGCTGCGCTCTGTCTCTCTGTTAGTTTTCGTACATTATTGCCAGACTAAATGATATAAACAGTAGAGTTATTGTCTCTCTCTGATGCTCGCTTGTGTTTGTGCGCAATATCAACAACCCAGTAGCCTAAAAGCTCGTATTAGATATCGTAAAAGAGAGCATAACTATCGAAAACACACTCACAGATCTGCACTGGTGTAGACTAAATTTTATATATGTATTAAGAACCAATCCAGTTTTGCTAAAATATTAAAGTTATAAGAATCCCATAAATTGTTTAGAGTTTTAAATTTATATGCATATTTTATTGATCGTGTTGTTAGGTTTTTATTTTATATAATTAATATTATTATATTTTTTGTCGCTGTTGAGAAGCATCTCATACTTTAGATTTAAAACAACTTTTTTTTTGTATTCATGTGTATTTGTGGATGATTAGATGATTCACTGATGTCTTGCAAAATATTATATTGTAACATTATGTTCTAGTACATGACCCATTATTGATGTTTAAAAAACTTAATAAAAAAAATTTGGAGGTTCATTGTGGTACAAAACATATAAAATTGCTATTAATTGCTTGGTGCACAACAATTCAAATTATCTATCTATGAGACTCATCTGCTTTGAATTCATCAAAACAATTATAATCAATTACTGCTGCATGTTATGATTTTCGTTATTCCTATCTGTATTTAAAACATTCAATATTTGTCAACCGAGCATTAATAAAAGGCTATTATTGGAGATCTCTATTCGCCTAATCTGGAACACTAATAAAAAATTATAAAAATCGAACTGAATTAAATATATTTGAAATAATTTCCTTAAATTTAATACACATATATATAATAAGTTGATATTCCTTATATATTTATTGAGTTTAAATAACAAGTTTATCTTGATATATGCCCAATATTTAATATTAGTAGGCAATGTATATGGCATACAGTAAATTGTAGTAGAAAATTTGAAAGGTAAAATGTGATAGACATATATGTAGATAGTTCATGGGAGTATATATTTAGAATAATCGTGCACTTTTAATATTTATATTTAATTTCAATTATAACGTTACTATAATTTCGTTTACATTATTTAGTATTTTAGTGAAAATATTGTTAAACCATATGAACATTATAAACAATTTATTTAATGGTTTAGAATAATGTTATAGGTAATATTTTATAAAAATTATTTTTGTAATATTAAATATAAATAGTAATATAGAAATTTTTACTTCTATCAAATTACACAATTACCAGTTTTTTGTGTTTATAAGTATATTGAAATGCTAATACTTAGAGATGCAAGTTTTATAGTTCTAGAATAAAAACTGTAGGTTTAACTTTGAGACTTTGCACAGCTTTTTATGTATTTTTACATTTAAATTTATATTTGTGTAAAGTAAAATATTTATTACAAATTAATAAATAAATGCGACAAGTATTGGAAGTTTATAATATAAACAGCTCAAAATATACAAAAAATTAAAACTAATAGAATAGTGCACTTTTCGGACTGTCTAACTTAGAGGGTTTTGTTGCTGTTGTTTGCTTCTGCTACTATCATAGAGCGTATAATGAATCAGTCTTTGTGTGTCACAAGTATCAAACGAGAAGACGATACGTAAGTACAATTCAGTATATTGTTAAAAACCACATCGAAAATCATTTGCTATGGGCATGATTAAGCTGGTTAAGCCGTACTTTTTTGGGCATACAAACAGTATAAAAACTAGCTAAGATGTTTTTCATCGTTGTAGAAATTTAATAACATTCATTGTACAATTTTGAAATATAGTCACGAATTCGAATTTAACAGTTAATCAAATCAACAAATTTAAATATATGCACTAATTAGATTAGATATACTGTGTATTTTGCTTTAAGCTTAGCCGAATTGAATTATAGAATTAATAAGCTTAAAAAGAAATAAGTATGTATGTATAGGTTTGTTGTTTTCTTCACATACATACATATGTTATATTATTTATGAATATTTATAATAATTAAGAACTCGTATTTGGTGCATTGGCATTTAACTTTTTTCTTTTGTTTAAAGTCGTAGTTTTTGAAGAATAAATAACGAATAAGAATACCGATCTTTTTAAATGGTTAATTTTTTAAATATAGTACATACATACATATAAAAATGTTTAAATAGAATTTAGTTTAATTAGTAACAGTATTCAATGTAGTGAGAAATGAGCCGCTAGTTGCAGACTTTCATATTCACTTAAGTATTTCTTCATTTAATAACCTTAATACAAAAATACATTATTATATATGAGTCTATATATAATATGTATGTCTTCGTAAATCAACTGATTTAATTTGACGATTGTTGCATTTATTTGCTGTGCTGCGTCACTACATGGGGAGATTTGTAAAAACTTTGCACGAATTCGGATAGGCTGTAAACCGCACCGGGTCCTTTGCCAGCGCTCATACATATAAAATCACCCAAGCAATGCATGTTGGCTATAAAAGAAATGAGTTAATAAATTTCATTTTAACAATAATGTTAATAATTACAGTTCGATAGTATAGGAGGGTATGAAGGCGGTGGCTTTATCCAACTGCCATCTGGTCGACGCATATGACGGCGATCTGATGAAAACTCAATTAGATATGTGTCTGCAGGAATAACTCTAAAAAATCTGCATGTAGAAAAACATTACATTTAGTGTTTAAACATTTTTAATATTCGAGAGCAAATTTTTATAATGATTACCTGTGATGTTCCGGCCGTAATGCAAGATCGGAACGAAAAGTTTCCGTAACGTATTTGTGAAAGTATGTAGGAAAAGGTAATGTCGTATCTAAATCGAACACCAAACAGCGATTTGGAGAGGGATTGTGCATGAAGAACACATGATAGTCCTGTCAAAATACAAAACACAGTTAACTCTGCAATTAATCTTATTTAAAAGTTGTTTTTACCCATATCACAACTTGGTCATCACCACGACCGGCTTTTTGGCGCCACAGTGGCACAGTTCGTCCCTCGTTGGAAACAAATACCGCATAGCATTTAGCTAATTCTTCTGGTCGGGTGCGTTTCACTTGCTCGCATAGTTTCCAAACATTCTCTTCGCTATAAAATCATAATATTATATTATTATATTATACTATTATATTACGTTTAAAATAAATGATTAAGATCGTCCTACAATCAATTAATCTAGGCAAACAATTTAGACTTTAGCCTTATGTAGGAATATAATTTTAAAAGCGTTGTCAGGAATTCAAGAGGAATAAATATTTGAATTATTAGTTATCCTAGGCAGATCAAGTTAAATTTAAAGTTTGGATGCCATGACCCATTTACGCCCTAATCTATGAACACCGAATAACTAGAGCAATATTGAATATAGAAAGTTGTTATCCGGAATATATAATAGCTTCTATTGTTTAATGTAATTGTATTTAATTTCATTTAACCTGAAAAGCGCATTAATACAAGTTAATAAACACGCTTCCTCGCTCGCAGGGCGGCATTAAAGTATGTCACACAATAAAAGAGAAGAAACATTGCTGCGCTTTGTGTAATATTTTTTTTAAAATTGTGTTTAATAGTGAAAATTTAAAATAACCAATTGCTCGTTTTTTTTAGATTTGAATACAACATAGTATGTTTCTACCTAATTTTTGTTGTTTTTATTTGAATTCACAGCTAAAACGCGACTATAACATGTACACAGAAACAAAAACAAAACGGACTAATGGCCCAAACACACCAGGACAATCCTTAAGCTAAGCCAACCTATCCCACAAAAAAGCAACACAGTAAAGCACTATTCGGGTTGGCAGAGATGACCGCTTGACCTAATTTTGGAGTTGTGCGCCAGTGCCACAACGGGACGCACACCTAAGCCACTGACAGAGAAACGTAAGAGGGGAAGGAGCTGAATAATGAGCGAATTTAAATGCGAGCATGAGGCACGAAGTGAGCACGAAACAACTGAAAAGCATTTACGCGTACTTATAAGCTTCTACATAAATATATATATATATATATAAATATACATAAACGAGTCTGTCGCGGTTGCTCATGGGTTGATGAATGTGTGACAAACTGCCGTGTCAAAGGGGAACATAAATAAAAATAAATCACATATAAACTATGCGAAACGATTTAAACTAATTAAAATAGCATAAGTAAACATTTTAAATGCATTAAACAAGCTTTAAAACACAATTTCATATAAACAGTTTCAAGAAAATATAAACAAAACAAATATGTATATTTTTTTATATGTATGTATATGAAGCGTATTGTACTCACCAGTAACAGGACACATATGAGCAATCCGTTAATTTGGGGAAAAGAAAGTCTGTGGTCATTTTGATGCGTTGTCAGGAGTTCTGGTCTTTCTGTTATTATAGTTGATTCGATGCTGTTTCAAATTTGCCGTAAGATAGTACAAATAAATTAATAAATGAATTAACAATGTTTGTTATCTACCTTCCTAGGGATACTCATTCAAACAAAGAGGGTTTAATAACCAAAGAATGCAACAGCATAATGGTGTGAAGGCATGTAAGTATTGTTGTTGGTCTATAGGGTCTATATAGTGGTAGAGCAGTAAATAAACTGATGAAAATCATTATATTACTAACAAAAATTACTGTAGCTATTAGTTTTTCTTCGTGATTTTTGCATAAATCACTTGTTAGCTGTCTCAACGAAATTCCATTTTGGTAGCAGTAACATTTATCGATTGGAAGATTACAAATACAGTTCTTTTTTTAAATATTAAGATTAGTGTTGTATCGCTTTGGAAAGATTCTTGTATTCAGGAGGCTGTGTGGCACACACATAAGGCCGTTGAGGGTGGCAGACATACACACACAATGTATGTAAGTACATACGTATATACGTACAGCCGCAGCGCAGGCTCATGAGATGCAACGAGCCAAATTATTCAAGCGGATTTTTTCATTCTTTGTTGACTCCGTCAATTCAGACAAATTATTAACAGCACATGTAATTACATTCATATCTGCAGAACACAGCCATAAATCACCATTGCAAAGTTAACAGCAACGCACAAAGTATATATATATATATATGTATATAGACTGCGGTTGGTGGAGACTCCCTTTTCACATTTTTCTTTTTTCTGCCTTGCAATTGTGGCTTGTGTTGATGTTTACTTTTCAAGAGAGTTTTAATCACATTATATGCGGTAATGTGCAAATGGCTAGCATTTGCTTTATGTATTTTCAGTTTTGTCCTATGAGCGTTTTTTGCTTTTAAGTTGCTTTATATAAGCCACCGTGTTTTCACGGATTTTAGAAAAAAATTGTTTGTTGACGCCAAAAAGAATGCGCAACTACTATTCTTACTTTGTAGTGTTCACAAACGTATCTGGAAAATGCCTGAATAATTGGTGCGTCAATCGGTTTGCTTTGATAGAAACAGTTGCAACTCTGTCGTCTTGCTATTTAGCAAAAGCTGGTATGCATTGTTCTATCTGATTTTTGCTGGTTGCTATAACACTACTGTGTCTAACGACATTTTGAATTAATATTGCCAGAAAAAGATACGTTTCAAAATTTAGATGATTGCTAAAAATATATGAAAATATGATTTGAAACTACTACAACACTCATTATAAACTGTAGACTTTGCCTATTTTGGCTTATTGTAAACAGAACTATGCAAGTTGATTGCTGATAAAGTTGGAAAACAACTGTCGAAGTAACTTTAAAGAGATAACGTTAGCGCATGTCCATACATAGTTTGCTTGATGTTACTATGTCTATTTAATATTTATAATCGCAGTATTTGAATTTTTTCTGAAGGTCGCTCATTTGACTCACTTGATAAGCTAAGCGCTCTCATCTACTTAAATAAAAACTAAACATGTGTATTTACTGAGCGTGTAGTATATGTGCGTATGCGCTGATGGAATAGCAATGTTTAAGTTTGACAATTATTGAACTTTTAATTTTGATATACTTCGATATCAGCGATTAAAATGATCATGACATAAAAAATCTATTGAGTTACGTTTCAGCTGGTTTATCGCTTGCTGCTAATCACAAATAGTTGAAAGACAAACATATAGATTGGACAGCCGTAATTGATATACTGTATCCGATAGGCTATATACTCTGTACTTATAAGAATATATGTCAAAGTTAAAATTACAGAATTTTAAAATGCTAATGTATTTTGTGTAGTATTATATAAATACTAAATCGTGTATACTCCTGCTACACTTGTGTAAATAAATTCTATTATCATATTATAGACTATACAATATTAAAGGGTATCTCGCCTCCAGAACTTACGATCAGTTGGCTTATATGCGTAGACGCTTCGGTTGTGAGTTACGTGGCGTACGATATTTAGTTGTTTGGAGTGCCTCGTTGTTGACGGTTTGTTCCTAAAATTTCGATTTAACCCGGAATCGTGTGAGTGGCAAAGATTAAGGCTCCCTATAAAGAAAAACAAGGCAATATTGTTTAATAGTTTCGACAGTTAACTATGAGTTAAAAGTGCTGCAAACGTCTGCATTTATCGTCGTTTTATAAAATCCGGTTTTTTGATACACTAGTATGTTTTAGTATACACTAGTATGAAGAACCTGTTTTTTAATATTATTGTAAAGCAACAAATTTGACCACGCGGTTCCTTATAAATAAATTTGTTTTTGTTTGTATGGATAACTGTTCATTGTATAACTAATATTTAATTAAAGTTAATTTAAATAGAGATAAAAAATACGCAAGATGGTTAATTGGTTCAATCAATGGTTCATAAATATTTCCCCTCCTAAAACCCATTGAGTTGACTGAAGCAGAGTTTTTTTCACAATAATCTTAAATAATGATATTTAAATTGTTATCAATAATTGTCATATACATATATGTATGTGGGTATATTTTTAGATTTATCAGAGCTGAGCTATAATAAAACAGGCACACAATAAATATATACAGTCATCTTGGCTTTCTTTGTTTGTCTTACTAAGATATAATACCGTAACAGAACTTTGCATCCACTAACACTTTTGCTCATTTCGCAAATATTCATCTATTTGAATCGTCATACATTACAAAGAACCCAGTAAGGAAGGGGTCGATCTGTCGGACGAGCCTGACTGTAGAATACCCTGCACCTTATATTTTAAATAAAGTTTAAGAATATAAACAAATATGTGGAAAGTTATTAGCCCTGCTTTTCAGGGTAAAATGCATTTCAAATTTTGTTATTTCACTGAAGTAGGATAAAACCGCAACCGAAAGTATAATACCCTGCACCATTATTGCAACAACTCATGAATTGATGGCATCCGTACCTAGATATTCATAAAAGTACATACATATATACTGTAGCAGTGCTTCTTCTTTTTTTTCTTCAAAGAGAGCTCACGCGGCAGTATTTTTAGCATGCTAGCGACACAAAGAGCTTATAAAATTGTTTCTTTAACACTAACTTTTTTTTGTAAACTGACCGATAGTTTAACGGTTTGTAAGTTTATAACTTGTAACTTGATCTTGAATATATATGAAATCAAAATAATACTTATTCTTTTTAAGCAGTCGATTTCAAATTCTGGTTTTTGTATCTTTCAGAAAAACTTGCATAATGATTAATATGTCTGATATCGAAGAGGAGCAGCAGCACCTGCGTAGTTCCAAAGTCGAGAGCCACAACAAATGCCCTGAGATCGTTTCAGGTCTAGGCCACTCCCCGAAACAGAAGCCACTGGGTGAACAATCTTGTGCAGTGCGTCGCCAAGCACTCATGGTTACACTTGCGAATTTGGGAGGGTTATCATCTGGATTTTGCTTAGCCATTCCTACTGTTACACTGCGACAACTTACAAGCGAAACTGAGTCGGTACATTTGACTGACACGCAGGCATCTTGGTTTGCATCTATAAATACTTTATCCTGTCCATTAGGTGGTCTTTTGTCAGGTATATTATTGGATAAAATCGGACGCAAACGTACTCTTTATGTACTAAACGTTTTGGGTATTATTGCCTGGATACTACTGGCAACAGCGAGTGCAACCAATCCAGAACATTTTTATTGGCAGCTGATAGTATCGCGTTTCATTATTGGTAAGTAAAATATGAAAAATTTCTTATATGCCATCATATTTCTCAATAATCATCAATATATATATATGTTTAAAAACAAATAAATATTATTATTCTTTTTCAGGTGTAACTATGGGCTTAGCCAGTGCACCTTCTGGTGTTTATGCGGCCGAAATTAGTCTACCAAAGTTACGTGGTAGTCTGATACTCGGAACATCCATTGCTGTGGCGATGGGTATTACAGTACTTTATAGTATTGGTTACTTTATACGAGATGACTTTCGGTTGATTGCGTTAATTTGTTGCGGCTATCAGATATTCGCACTTCTGTGTGTAATACCATTACCTGAGTCCCAAAGTTGGTTATTATCAAGGAACCGTGTGGAAGAGGCGAAAAAATCACTTAATTATTTTCGCGGCCTCGATATGTTACGTATGTATTAATTAACGATAAAGGAATCCTTTTAACCTTTCTTCCAATCCAGCTCAAATCACGCATCCTGAGGTATTGGCGGAGTATAATCTTCTAGAAAAATCATTACAACTGCGCGACGGAGAGAGAAAACCCTCATTTATGAGTTGTATACACTTACCTGAGGTGTATAAACCTCTAGCCATTCTGATGACCCTGTTTGCTTTTCAACAACTGTCTGGTATTTTTGTGGTTATTGTTTATGCCGTGCAAATCTCAACGAATGCTGGAGTATCTATTGATCCGTTCATGTGTGCTGTTATGATTGGAGTAGCGAGAGTTGTGACAACTTGTCCTATGGGCTATATCCTTGAAAAATGGGGTCGCCGGCGGGCTGGAATAATTTCCACGCTTGGAATGGGCATATCAATGCTTTTATTGCCTTCTTATAATTGGTTCAAGGTTATGCAGGGCGTTCCATATCTTCCAGTCATCGCAATCATATGTTTTATTGTACTGAGCACTTTAGGATTGTACACACTACCATTTTTTATGATTTCAGAGCTTTTTCCACAAAAAGTTCGTGGTCCGGCTTCAGGTCTAACTGTGGCTGTAGGCATGTTCTTTGCATTTATATGTATCAAGATGTACCCATGCATGGAATCGAACATCGGTATGAGTAACACTTTTGTGTTCTTTAGTGTCATGTCTTTCTTGGCTATGCTATTCATCTATTGGGTTTTGCCCGAGACTCGGCGACGAACATTGGTTGAAATAGAAGAGCAATTTCGAAGGAAGTAAATTAATGTAAGCGCCTCAAAATGCAATGCAAAACATGCTTGAAAAACATATGAATATAAACTAGCAAGGGGTCAGCGAATCGGTCCAAAGCGATTACGAATCGCAGCAGCTATTCTTCTTTTTAGTTTTTTGTCAGTAACATGTTACAATGGCCGCACTACCAGTGGGCTAGTTGGGCAAAGCTTGCAATAATATGCGTTATATAAAACATAGAAGGTTGTTATTAATAAATCTCTACTTATGCTAAAAAGCTCTTTGAAATCACAGGAGATATTAACAGAACAATATTGCAGGCTGCGCCTCGCTCGCCCTTTGCTAGTGGCAGAGACTAACATGGCACAGACAAAAAAACTAATAAAAAATCAAACGGGCACAGGGTATAAATATATAATATATAATATATAATATATAATATATAATATATAATATATAATATATAATATATAATATATAATATATAATATATAATATATAATATATAATATATAATATATAATATATAATATATAATATATAATATATAATATATAATATATAATATATAATATATAATATATAATATATAATATATAATATATAATATATAATATATAATATATAATATATAATATATAATATATAATATATAATATATAATATATAATATATAATATATAATATATAATATATAATATATAATATATAATATATAATATATAATATATAATATATAATATATAATATATAATATATAATATATAATATATAATATATAATATATAATATATAATATATAATATATAATATATAATATATAATATATAATATATAATATATATTATATAATATATATATATAACCGATTAGGGTGTAAAGCAAGCGTAGTATCTAACAATTGAAATAAACATGTGCTGTGTATGGTATACACTTACCTAGTATATTTAAAAAAATCTCGCGCGCTCTGGCGCGCTCGACCTGACAGTCGGGCAAGCCCGACTGTCTTATACCCTGTACCACAGCTCGCGCTGCGCGCTCGCCCGTTCAGTATATAATAAAATTCTTTAAATATAATTTAATCTATCTTGATTAAAACGATCTGACGAGGTGGCAACGCTACCGCCAAAACTCAATTTGGCACATGGTATGGCGATGAAGGTGGCGCTCGAACACTTGTCGCTTGGTCTCTGACGTCACGCGTCACAGACTTTTGTTATTTTGCGCAATCTTATTTTGGCACCTTGCAATTGGTGTTGTTTACATGCGTACATGCACACATACATGTATGGTATTCGTCTATTCTACATGTATGTGTGTTTCTGTTTATACATACACACATACACTTGCTGGGCTGCAGGGCCCGTGCGAAGCAATACATGCAGTATTGAGTAGCTTATATCTCCTCTGTTTATTAACCGATTTTGATGCGCTTTTCAGGATAGTTAAATATAATAGAAGAGAGTATATATACCAAATAACAACATTCTATGTTTAATATTACGCTTGTTTTTGAACATTTAAGTTCAACTTTTGTGAAGCTTATATCTCCTGTGTTTCTTAACCAATTTCAATGCGCTTTTCAGAATAGTTAAATATAATAGTAGAAAGCTTATGTTCCGACTAACAACATTATATGTTTAATATTACGCTTGTTATTCAACTTTTTGTGTTAAAAAACACGAGGTTATGTGAGTTTTACTAATTTTTGGGCGTGAAGGGGGCGTGGCATCAACGATTTGAAATAAACTTGATCTGCGTATGGTATATACCTACCTATAGCAACAAAAACGGCTGCTCTAGCTTTTATAGTTTCCGAAATCGACGCGTTCATACAGACAGACGGACGGACGGACGGACAGACGGACGGACAGACGGACGGACAGACAGACGGACATCGCTAAATCGACTCAGCTCGTCATCCTGATCAAGTATATATATACTTTGTGGGGTCTGCCACGCCTCCTTCTGCCTGTTACATACATTCGCACAAAGTTATTAACCCTGTTTTTCCCATTTTCAATGGGTACAGGGTATAAAAATATGTGTTATTGCTTTAATATTTTCCGAGATCTACGCGCTCATCCAGACAGACTTATATGCCTATATTGATTTAGCTCCTTGTCCTGATCAAGAATATACATATTTACTATATGGGGTCTGTCACGCCTCTTTCTGCTTGATAAATACATTTGCACAAAGTTGTTCACCGTTTTTCCTCATTTCATGGGTGCAGGGTATAGCAAATTAATCGAACTCCAAGTTCTGTGATAAACTTAGACAATAATGTCTATCCTAATTCTTAAACTTATATAATCTCTTCAATTTCATAATGAATTTGTAACTTCTTATTGCTAAAAAGATATATATGAAACCAAAAATACTGTACTGCACAAATAAATATCAATTGTACTTAATCATAGCAAAATTGGGTTTTCGTTAGTTTTCGTGATTCTACTGGATTTGCAATGACCAGCAATTAACATCCATGAAAATTGGCGTAATATTAATGGTAGAGCTAATGTTAATGGCTATGGTGGTAATATGATGATGCTGCAGCATGTCCAGACCTTTATCCGAGCCTCTCATTATGTACAAAATGTGCCATGGGCAGCACACATGATGTCCGGCTCGTTGGGTAATGCCAAAAAAAATTTTCTGCTACATTTTGCTCTGGTCGTTAAATGTAACAAGGTTGGCATGAATATCACAGAGCATTCAACGTGCCCTGAAAATCGGAAGCGCGGACGCGTATACAAATACAAAGCTTGGGGCGTGGAAGACAACGTTTATGTAATTATATTAAGTTTTCAATTTTATGGCTTAATAATCTGGTGGTCAGAGGGTTAATAAGGGGCAACAGTATAACATTTTTTGGGCGACAGCCTTTAAAGCTGTAGAACTTGGGCCAAAATAAATTGATCACGATTAAGTCCACAACATGGCGCTAAGCATGCACCAACCACAAGAAGTTGAATGAACTTAACACATCCTAAAGCATTAATGTATATTGATGAGCTGTAAATGTGTGAACATTAAAGTTTCTGATGCTGTTTTTACAAATCTGCCACAAAAAACCATTTTCTCTGCAACTGAATAATCCATAATCTGTCAGTTAGTCGGAAACGACACCTGTCGCAAAATTTCGCACTTCGACGCATCAATAACAGCAGATTATACAAATGTCAGCGGTTTTGGCAACTTTTGAATAAAATTTAATGACACGTAACGTTAAAATAACAATTGAATTGTAGTTCATAGCCACAATCGTTTTGGGATATCAACTTGGCATATGCACAATCTAATAACACCAATATGTTTCTTTTTCACTCTACTGACACCTTTTGGGACTAGCCATGCGTAAACCACGCTGGAAAGTAAAATCAGAAAGAAGAGGATACGGCATCAGGGTTGACGATGCTGATCGACTGTGGTGCAGACCATTCACGCTGTTCTGCTGTCATCACAGCAGCATGTCGTACTTTTTGGCTTTTGTTTTGATGTGAATTTGATTATGTTTAGAGGCCAATAAATTGTTTGAAATTTTGACATTGCATGTTGTGTATTCTATTGTATAAGAAATGTGCGTCATTTAAGTGGGTAATTTATTGCACACATATATGACTAATATTAAAAAATAATTATCAAGAAAAAAATTTTTGTGAAATTTTCATTTTACAAATTTAAATTCAAATGTCAACTTCGTTATTCTGTAAGTCAAATTTTATCTCTGGTATTTGCATGGTATGCTATAACTCCTAAAAAGTATCTGATGGCCAATTGCACATCTCGAAAAGATTAACTTCAGGCAAATCATTATCAGTCTTGGGTTCAAAACCTTCAAGTGCAAATACAGAGCACGATACGTGTGTGAAGGGAAACTACAAATTACGTGTGCAGTGCAGCTGCGCACGTTTGAGGCGTGTGCCGATGTTTCAAGTAAGTGAACAGGCACTGAACCTATCCATTGATCTTCACAAAAACCAGAAGTGATTTTTAGTGGCACGGAAAATCAACTTCGTTACCATCTAACCTGTGTTTAACTCGATCCGATTATCTGTGTTCCAGGACGGATAGCTTTTAAAAGTGTCTGCAAAGGTGTGTTGTCTGGCACTTCAGGCCAATATTACCAGACTTATAAAAAAAAATAAAAACAATTTGGTGGGCGAATGTAGGTAATTTTTGTACATTATTAAAATTATATTTTTTTATTATATCATAATATAATATAATAATATTAATACGTAAACTATAAAAATGTAATATATATATAGAAAATAAAATGTTATTAAATTTCAACTAACTCATATAATTGTAATTCAAATTAACAAAAAGCATACATTTTTAAATATTAAAAATTTAACTAAATATCGCACTTAATGTTTTTCTGTTAAGATATGAGTATAATAGAATCACTGAGTTCTACATAAAACCACAGTACGTAGCTTACGAATAGGTGCATTTGTTACCACATTTGTTGTTGGTAAAGGAATTCAGATGCTTGCCTACAGATACCTATGATGGGCTGTTAGGCTGCCTAAGTTACCACTCAACTTTAATTTTTCAATTAGTTGAGCTACTGTATTTGGACCTGTTCCATTTTGCCGCCAAACGGGTTAACCAACTAAAATAGAATGGGGAGATATTGATTCTTAAGGCCTTGCATTTTTGAGAGGCGTGGTAGACGCTCATAAAAATATTGCAGTTATCGCAAGCTACGGACAAACGCTTTTAGTATTTTACGAAGCTGACCCATAGGGGCAAAGTTTTACGACTAATTTTAACACCTTGAGTACGAAGCATCTGCAACTTAAACTGCAGTATAGCTGCATAAAGTTAGGTATGTGAGCGTTTCTCTATAGACAAGCGTAAAATTGAATTTGTTTCTATTATGCTGTGAACAAGTTACTATTTGTAACGCCCTAAAATCGATGGAAGTTGCAGACATAAGACAAAATGAATAAAGTTTGGTAAAAGTTTGAATACAGAACATTAAGGTTGATGGTTTACGGCTTTGGAAAAAGGATATTCATATGTATATACTGAACACACATCACTCATGATATCTTTTTAATTTTGACATACTTGTAGATTTAATTTATAGTAAGGTTCAGCTCTACGATTATGCACGCAAGGTTTGTTTGAATAAACGGCATTCTAACCATTGGGGCGTCGTATTCTGTCCTTTAATGATAGAAAATATTACAATTATGCCGCCTTTTATCAAAGTCCATCATAATTGTTCATTTTGTTATCTAGATTTACGAGCTCATTCGTCCCACTAAGGCAGGTGTCGCTTGAAAAACCCCGTACTAACGACGGTTTTATTAATTGGGTATTTGAAATAATTTGAAATGAAGACACTGGTACTGGTTCGGCCGACAAACGCACAACACGCATACATACTTGTCTGCTTTTCAGTTTTTATTGCAATACAAAATCGCGTGTAGGCGGACTACAACATTAAAATTGAATTGAAATTTCAGTAAATTTCCAGGTCCCAAAAAGAATGAGGTTTTTTGTCCTGTCGCACTATCTTATCGTTGTTGGCAACTGTTTACAGGGCTACCTAATCGTTCAAGCGATTGCCTGCAAGCCTGTTGTCTTTCATGTTAAGGTGTTTCCAATATTTTGGGCGCGTGTCTCAGTCTCTGTTCACAAAAGGTGCAGGTGAGCGCCTGCTGCAACTTGTCCGCCTGTTTGAGCTGCATTCATCAAAAGAACCTCGATTTGAAACTACTGCTACAAAGGGCCAACCTCGATGCTCATGATTTCAGACACATGCGTAACCTGCGCCAAATTTTGTCCGCATAAAAATCGTTGTCTGCGTCTTTGTTTTAGTTCAAAATGTGGTTGCTGTTGCATCTGCTGATTGTAACGTAAGAAATAGCACTGACCTGAAACCGAACCCTCAATTAGACCGCCCCTACAATTTAAAAAATGTTTGTGTGTATTATATGTATATGGTCCACAAAAAAAGCTCGCCAGGTAGGTTGCTTAACTTATTTTGTCTACAGCTTGAAGGCACCCACACAATAACTGCATACTTTTTGCATCTTCCACGGCAACTAATTTAAAGTTCTTTGTAGAATGCGTATGGCCTAAAGCATTAACCTCGCATTCAAACAGAAGCTATAATGGTAGCCACAGCTTCTTTTTAATGACCATAAAATCTGCCTTGGAGTCATTTTGGTAGATTACGTGTCCCCAGGCACGAGCTTCTTTTTATATAAAAATAAATTGTGAGATGGGAATACATGCTAAGCTCATAACCTATAGAAACATATATTTGTAAATTCATTTAAAATTTTAAAATTAACTTTTAAAGTAGTTTGATTATATTAAGGGTATCTGCTTATCGATCATTGCATATTTCACAATTTCATATAATTATAGCTTAGTTGGTTATGTCTGATGATTCCTAAGCACGCAGCCGAATGTACTAATACAATATAAATATCGACTAGGGGAAAAAATCTGGCGGCATTGATAATATATACCTCTTAGGGTATGTAAATGTATTTCCATCGAAGAGTCAAATATGTAATCTTCTTGCAAAATTATGCTTACCAGCGGCTTAAATTTCAATTACAATTTAAGGGATTGTTACTTTGATGATATACATTGCAAGTCAATGCGTAGAAAAGTCAAGTCACTTGAAAGAAGTTAATCCGATTTGACGCCCTCTTTTTGCGAAACATTAAATACTTATCTATTTACGACAACCGCTTGCTCATTTTTTGTGCATTGAATTGAGTATGAACTGAACTTCCCACACAGATTTGTGCGACGACCTTAATTAGGGCGTGTTTTGGGCTGGGTTTGGGTAATTGCAGCCACTTGAAAAGCCCATAGTCATATAATTGCGGTGTCAGTGTGCAGGACAGGCAACAAAACAGGCAAAGTGGTCGATGGGTGGGCCGAGAGCTTTAAACAACAAACTCGTGTGTTGGGCGTCGCTTTTATACGCACGGTTGAATTACTTGATCTTATTACACTGCGCTTGGTTGAATGAGAAAAGGCAGGGCAGCTGCTGGTCCTGGTGGTAGAAATGAGAATGGGTAGCAGCATCAGAAGCAAGACCTATTGTGTGAGCCAATCAACTTGGGCTCGTGCTCTTTTGACACTTTTATCTCTGCCTTGCAGCAGTTTTGGTGACGGGATTTCGTGTCGTAACAGTATCACTTCATGAATATAGCTTTGACCTCTTTCTGCAGGAAGAATTTAGCATGTTGCCGGAATGAGGCTTTGTGGCTTCAGGTAGATTTTAACAAGCAACGCAGCTAATAGTTAATCGCTTGGTAAACTTTTTAAGGGTTAAAAATTTGAAGTATTGGAAGTATATTAGCATACTTTCTGAAAAGAAATATTTTAATGGCTAAGTACTAATATTTGATATACTGATATCCAAGTCATGCAACGCTAAAACGCTATTTTATCGTCAGCAAATGTTTTCTCTAATATTAATTGACAATTTTATCTCTCATTGCCAACGCATTTGAATTTAATTTCAAATGCTAAGCGATAAATGTCATATTCAATTTACGCTTATGCGACCATAGCATTACTTCAGACCGCCACCCACAAACGCAGTATAGTCTATTGTGAGTGATAGTAAAAGGGGTGGGGTGGGCGGTGGAGAGAGCGGAGAGGGAAGTTCCTTTCATTAAGGTTGGGTTTAGCGCACGCCCCTTGCCCGTTGGTGTTTCGCCCAGGGTAACGGCTATGCCAAGCATTACATTCCCACATTTAGACACACACATTTACGAATGGGCAATGCCACTGTTACATTGTGGTGGGTATATAGAAGCATTCGCGTGCTGCGTTGACGATGCCGATTGGCCGGAACGCGACTGCAACGGCAACGGCAACGGCAACGGCTACGGACACGGCTATCGCAACGCTTTTAGCTCTGCATACAGTGTTACAAACCTCTTCAGAACAAAATTGAAAATTACTGATATCAAATAAAATTAACCAAAACCAATAACACCAGCAATAATTTTTATTTTTATTATTAAAATTCAAAACAGGTAAACTATTTTATAAAATTATTTATTTTATATGATATAAGGATATGTTTAGTTTAACAGTGCATGTGCCTGAGGCTAATATATAATTTTACTAACAGCTTCACCATTCGCTGAGTGGTAATAACTTATTTGGCAAAAAATTAAATATGACTTATGTAATAACCTATAATTTATTAACCTAAGAAAAAATTGTCAATATGTGGTTATGGGGAAACCAATATAAAAAAATTAAGTACACCATAATTTCATATGATATTAGGATATATTCTGTTTCACAGTGCGACTGAGTGAGCCTGCACGGAGTATCGAGTATAACGTTACCAACAGTTAAACCAATCACAAAGCACGACGATACCAGGCTAACACATGCGCATTTCGCAGTGAATGTTGATTGGCTCTGCGCATACGTTGTCTAACAGGGGCTGTCACTGTTCCTGTTGTTTTTGTTGCTGTTAACTGTTGCTTGTTGTTGTTTGGTAGTTTCACAAAACCTGTTTTACCAGAAAAACGTTTCGTCCGCCCCGTGGCAGTGAAAGGCCGTGGATATTATTCAGTCTGAGTATTTTGTTCGTGTGGTAATAACAGTCAAGAATTAGCTTGACGAAACGCGGTAGGGCACCGCAGACCGACATCGAAAACAGCAGAGCAGATCGTCAATGGGTTGTGCGTTGCCAGACCAATTCTCGTGCATTAGTTTGAATTTTGACAGTCGAGTGACAAGGTGATCGCAACGCGTTTTGAAAGCAATAGTCGTCGCGATAAACGTTGTACGAATTTGTGCACAATTAAACGATAATTAACGTACGGGATATGCACGTTGGCTAAGACTGTATAATGCACCTTTACTTTATAAATAGTTCAAGTGAATAAACATAAATATAAATTAACTAACAGCGTACATTTATGCTACCAACGTTAGGCAAGTTAATTCAGAAGTTTAAAATATAAAAATATAATTAAATACATATCATGTAGGAATGAAATTGGTAAAATATTGTTTTCATTGGCGCTCATAGACTATACCGATCACTAATTGATGTAGTTATCAACAAAAGTTTGCTGTTTAAGCTATATAAAGTATTGTCCAATTACCAATTTGCTTAAAAAGTGACTATGTAACGGTATTGAATATAACTTGATCCCAACATGATAAAAATATAACGGATGTTAATCTAATATCATCAGCTAAACTAATTTGCAATGCAAAGCTTGCGAAAATTCACATTGAAGTTTAGTTTCCGCCGGTCTCTGATAACTCATAAAAGAGGCTACTACTTTTTCCCACGAATCCAACGACAAAATTCAAAATTGTATGCTAATTAATTCTTTGTCATGCCGTCAGCCATTATAGCCCTATTGATTTTGAGAGCTTTCTACCAAACAAGCCGCTTAACAACTTATTTACTTATTTAAGCGTGGCCGACGAACACGGAGCGATATTGATCATTTTATTGAATCTGACTGAGTTTCATGCCCGAATTTGAGCGGCTGCTATTTGTTATACAGTATTGTTGCTTCTGTTAGGTGCAATATAAAAGAATTAGTCAATAATCTTATTCAAATACTTAAGCGTATGTTTTATTATAATTTTGTATTTTAATTAGTGAGTATTAACTCATCAGCTCTGCGGGTTCCCTTTGCCGAAACAGAAGCTCGGCGAACCTGCCAGTTCCACTTTTGACAATCAAACGCATTTAAATTATTGTGTGTTTAACAAATTTCAATCGTTTTGAATGTTTGTTGGGTCTAACATGTAGTATATTAAAATACATATACGTAGGCAAGTCATAGACTGAATAAGAAGTAAAATAAAACATCAATATGTTTGATTATATTTATACCCTATGCCCATTGAAAAATGGGATAACAGGGTTAATAACTTTGTCAGAATGTATGTAACAGGCAGAAGGAGGCCTGGCACACCCCACAAAGTATATATATTCTTGATCAGGGAGACGAGCTGAGTCGATTTAGCGATGTCCGTCTTTATGATGAACGCGTCGATCTCAGCAACTACAAAAGCTAGAGATGCCGTTTTGCTTTAGGTTGGTAGGTTGCTATATATAGGAAGTTATCTTGCGCAGATTAAGTTTGTTTCGACAATTGGATGTCACGCTCCCTTCACGCCCAAAAATCAATAAAGCCCACATAACCTCTTTTTTCAGCATAAAAAGATGATTAACAAGCGTAATATTGAACAGAATATTCTTATTTGGAACATAAACTCTTTTATGTTGAAAAGCGCATTGAAATCGGTTAATAAACACCAAAGACAAAAAGGAATTATGTTTAAAATATTTAAATTATATACTGTATTTTTGAGTGCGCAGCGCTTGCTGTGGCACAGGGTAAAGTATTAGTATAATGTTCAAAAATTTAATGTACGAATGAGGTAGTGATCTAAATATCTTAAGTTAACTGGTGTACTTTTACTATCACTCAGTATTTCAATCGTTTTGGATGTTTGTTGGGTCTAACATGTAGTATATTAAAATACATATACGTAGGCAAGTCATAGACTGAATAAGAAGTAAAATAAAACATCAATATGTTTGATTATATTTATACCCTATGCCCATTGAAAAATGGGATAACAGGGTTAATAACTTTGTCAGAATGTATGTAACAGGCAGAAGGAGGCCTGGCACACCCCACAAAGTATATATATTCTTGATCAGGGAGACGAGCTGAGTCGATTTAGCGATGTCCGTCTTTTTGATGAACGCGTCGATCTCAGCAACTACAAAAGCTAGAGATGCCGTTTTGCTTTAGGTTGGTAGGTTGCTATATATAGGAAGTTATCTTGCGCAGATTAAGTTTGTTTCGACAATTGGATGTCACGCTCCCTTCACGCCCAAAAATCAATAAAGCCCACATAACCTCTTTTTTCAGCATAAAAAGATGATTAACAAGCGTAATATTGAACAGAATATTCTTATTTGGAACATAAACTCTTTTATGTTGAAAAGCGCATTGAAATCGGTTAATAAACACCAAAGACAAAAAGGAATTATGTTTAAAATATTTAAATTATATACTGTATTTTTGAGTGCGCAGCGCTTGCTGTGGCACAGGGTAAAGTATTAGTATAATGTTCACAAAATTTAATGTACGAATGAGGTAGTGATCTAAATATCTTAAGTTAACTGGTGTACTTTTACTATCACTCAGTATATTTAAATGTATATGTTTATCATAAATTTTCAATAAAATCTATTTTATTCTTTCAAATCTTTCCGCGAAATGCATGAATATACCAAATATGCGAATTATTATTAAAAGCAACCCGTTCATCAAATTAAAAAAACCTTTTTGGTCAAAAATAGTTCTACCTGCAAATGACCTCTTATCGCTGCTTAATGGTCGACATAAGTAAGCAACACTTAATGACCTTAACGGCTGCCACGAGTTACTAGAAAAGGAAAAATAAAACAAAGCAAAGCAAAACTAAAAAACAACTTAATTTCGTGCCTTTCAAAAGTAGCGCTGAAGTGCACACGCGCATTTTGGATTTTACGAGCTGAAAAGTTACCGAAAAGTGAAATCCTAGGGACTTTAGGCAATTAAATCTTATAAGAATTCCATAATAACATAGCTATGACAAAGTGTAGAAAACCAAGGGTAGTTACACTTTTTGATTTATACGGTTCCTCGGCGCGCGTTTTCATGCCTTTGACAGGCTCGCGACAGGTCTACAAAGAAGTCCTCTGTTAAACTGGTGGTACATTCATTTTAATGACAGGAAGCGGAAACCGCAGTTGGAGTAACCAGCTGTCGTCGAGCTTTATATTTGCATATTTTTGGTATGTTTTTAACCAAATGACCAATTGGCCAAATATATTTTAATTGTCGCGCAGTTTAAGCATTTGCATATTTCCAACCCCCACCTTAAATAGTAAACATGCAATGTAGCTTAGGACTCTGATAGTAGGCCAGTTCACGCTGCGCCAAGAATGTGCCGATAAGCAGCTAATTTGAGATGCAAGAAAAAATAGAAAAGAAAATAACACGAGCACTGGACATTTGGGCTCAACACACAAACGACTCCACATTAAACCTTTTGAACACTGCATATCTTTAAAATAGTACCAACCAAATTGTCTTTAGTCGAAGTCTTGCTAGTTTTATGAAATAATTACGTTTTATGTATTTTCCTTACTAGTTTTTATCGATCTGTTTCTAGGTTGAAGAGTGCGCGCTGTGATTTCGTGGAAGCCGTAAAAAGGCCATCTCTACAGCTACCAACGCTGACGGTGAATTGTCTGCACCAGCAACCAACAGCAAGCAACAACATTCATCAACGCAGCGTCAGCAACTGTAGGAGCACTGTCAAGAGAAACGGCAGCTACGGCATCCCGTCACGTGGTTTTATGACTTGCTTCAAGTTTGATTAGAATTCGACGATTAGGCAACCTTAAACAAAATCCAATATTATATTGTTTACGCCGGCGACTCACTTTGTTTTAAAAAGTTGTCCAAAATTGGAGTTGGTTTCTGGCTGTACCTTAGATTTCAACCATGCCCCATACAGGTGAGTTTTGGATCACTTTTCAGGCAGCTAATGAGCTGAAAGTGCTTCAATGAAGGTGTTTGATGCAATCAAACGCAAAACCTAACAAATTCGAAATTTTCATTTCCATTGAGATAATCATGATAGTCACATAACATCTGGAAAAAGTAAAAGAACATACAAACATAAAAGTCGGATTTCATTAAAATTGCAGAAACCTAAAAACGATTGAAACTTATAAACGTCATGCAAATGATACCAAATTGGTAAAACTTGCATGTGTTACGGCTATTGAATGTTCTGTTATAAGTTATAAGTGTTAACTACTTACAGCAATGCCTTGTCAGTTTAGTATCTTTCATTAGTTTATATACGTATGAGCTATTAGGTACGTTAAGATTATATATTGTAGTACATACCCACGTACAATAAAAATCTAAAATGACATATGTAACTAAAATCTAGCCAACCAAAGTTTAAGCAAAATTAAATACTAAATTATCCTTTGAAATATAATTTGTTAAATTACTTTATAATATATGCGTGGACTAAATATTTTCATTTTATTTACAGGCCAAGCAGGTGTTAATCAATTAGGAGGAGTTTTTGTTAATGGACGGCCGTTGCCTGATTGTGTTCGCCGTCGCATTGTGGATTTGGCGTTATGCGGTGTTAGACCCTGTGATATATCCCGACAGCTGTTAGTCTCTCATGGTGAGTGTGTATATGGTAGCTAAAGTTTGTATGTAAATTCAACTGAAAGGGTCCACTGCTTTTTCTACTTGGTAGGCTGCGTATCGAAAATCCTGACTCGATTTTATGAAACGGGATCCATACGGCCAGGCTCAATTGGTGGTAGCAAGACTAAGGTAAGCAACAGTGGGATTTGCATTGAGTGGGTTTCGTGGGATGCGCGCATATGTGTACGCCGTGAAATCAATAAGCGATTACATGTATAAAAATCAAACGCACAGCAGTAAATCCATAAAATATGATAGATAAAACAGCTAGTTTGGTTTTTAGGCTGACAGCTTTTATGGACTGTTAGAGGAGACACTGCGTGGGCAGAGCGCAACAAATCAATCTCATTTACTGCTACTGATAAGGCAGCACGCTTTTGTTTTTGTTGAACAGGAATTGTAGATTTCCCAGCTTTACTCAGCTGTTTCATTTCGCACGTTTAATCAGCTAATAGTTGCTACCGTGCTTCACGGGGCATTGAAATCTGATAGGACGAAAAGGTGCCATCACCAGTAATAATTGTGATATCAATTGAGACAACAGCTTTATACACAAATAACAACTATAAGCGCGCATTGTGGTCTACATTATTTTTGAGGAGAAGCTAGTCTTAAGAAACATGTTTTATATTAAATGCCTAATTAGGGTCAACCTTACACCATTCCACTCTAGGCACCACATTCAATATGTCAGGTGATTCAATAGCTGCCTGCACTTGCTCAAACAAAACGTGCATTTAACACCTTCACCGGGTCAATCGAGAAGTGTCGCTCTGGGGACCTGACGGTAGCATAGTCCTTCAGAGAGAGGGTAACAGTAAATATGGACAAAGCAGGGGTTAGTTGTGCGGTCATACATACATAGCGCGTTCGTGTATATGATTCGATAAGATCTGTGATGTAAAAGCGAACTCCCTTCGGGCAACTATGAAACGTTCAAGTATTTATGAATTTTTAATGAATTGCTGCGTCACACGTGAACATTGAGCGGGTGTGGCGTTAGGTCTTGAAATTGTGTAAATTAACATATTGCTTAAAATCGAGTTGATATAAATCTCTTGAAATAACGGACAAAGTGGGCGTGGTTATGTTGGCTTGAGCTTTCATTGCGCACCAGAGAACAAAAAACCTTTTTTTCAAAATGCTTGCGTTTTGCAATTTAATTTCACGGCAATTAAAGTAAAGGACATGTAAGTGGAGATTTATTGAAGAGATTGAAGTAGTTAGGACTATCTGTGCTGTGTAACCGACTCCTAGTTATATATGCTATATGCAGTTTTATTTGAATTTAACACACGAACTGTTATGCATAATATTTAAAGAATACGTATTTAGATAGGTCTCATAGTCTGTTTATATATTTATCTTTTTCACAGCAAGTAGCAACGCCTACCGTGGTAAAAAAAATTATAAGGCTAAAGGAAGAGAATAGCGGCATGTTTGCTTGGGAAATACGTGAGCAGTTGCAGCAGCAGCGTGTGTGTGACCCAAGCTCAGTACCATCAATAAGCTCAATTAACAGAATTTTACGTAATAGCGGCCTGTGGACGGATGAAATGACCTCCAGTCAACAAAATGCAGCAGCAGCGGCAGCTGCGGCTCATCAATTGTCTGCTAATAGTGCTTCCACTGAGTATGCTTCACCTTCGCAGATTTTTACATGCGTCAATAATGCAGCAGTTCCTGCATCCCGAGGTACGTCTATTTCTGGTGCACAACCCTCTTGCACAATAACGGGGACAACTTCGCAGTACTCCAAGCCGCCTACATCACCTTCTACGTTGGGAGATGTATTGCCTATTAAACCTGCCCCGAAGCTACTACCCACTCATGGAAACAATCATAGCCACGGGATGGGTGGCAGTGGGACCAGTCAGCTTGGTGGTTTGGATCTCAGTTACTCGGCGTTGCATAAGCACTGGCTGTGGAATCCATCTTTGTTCTATTACACACAAGCACACATGCAGGCAGCTCAGGCCGCTCAAGCAGCTGCCACTGGAGGTCAGTTTTTGTCATTCACTGGGCAATATTTGCCACATGGAGCAGCTGGGATAGCAGCTGTCGCTGCAGCTGCAGCGGGAAACTGTGCGGGTGGTGGGGGTTTCACTAAATCAGAGAGTTCGATTGATTTAACTAAACCCTGCGCTTTGGGAGACCCACTAAGCGATTGCGATTCAGGAAAATCATCACCGGCGGCGTTGTCGTTAATATCTAGTGTATCCATTTCAGAGGCGTTGAGTAACAGTAATAACAGTCGCAAAAGGAATCCCTATTCTATTGAAGAGCTTCTGAAGAAACCGGAGAAGCGCTTGCGTCTCTGTAGCAATTCACAGGCAAATTTAGATGTCTCTATTGATAAGCGTAATAATCTGGAAAGTATAAGTTCCAGCTCCAGTTCCTGTGAAAGTAACAGCAGCACAAGTCATAGCAGCTCTGAAGAAGCAGCAACTTTAACAAGGTCTCAAAAAGTTGTAGACATTGAAGAAGAATGCAGCGTTGAAGTAGTCAATTAAGTATATGTATATTATAATACTTACAATTTACAAATAATTAGAGCCCCAGTTTCAAATAATTAATGGTCTATCATAAAGCCCTAAACCGTGATAATCAACTAATAGAGATATAATAAATATTAATTTACAAAATTAAGTTGGCATGTATATATAAATATATATTTAATAATGTATGTTTACTTTTCTTTCTATTTTAAATTTCATAAAGTTTTTTGTCATGCGGAATATGTTATGCTGTTTAATAAAATGTTTAGAATCTTACAAATATGTAAATATTTTTGAAATATATGATAGTACACTGTACAGTTAAAAATTAGAAGCCATTTTATTTTGCGTTTGGTTATTAATATATTTCTAGGTGGTCCTTCTGATATTGGCATGCAATACTTTTTAGTCAGTCTTTAATTAACTTGCGTGCCAATGAAGTGTCAACAAGTTGCGAACATCACCTGACGTAAGCAGCAACTACAACAGCAGCACCAACTTCACTAACAATACTGTCATCCCCAACAACAATTGGCAGCAACAATATACTGCAAAGTGCAAAATTACAGGATGTCTGACACGACCATAACTATCGATCGCCCGCGGAGTCCGTAGCCCACTCCTTTTTTCATCCAGCCATTGCACTGTGGTAATGCGTTTAATTTCAGCTCTATATATCAAAATATAAATAATTTGTAAAAAACTAATCAAAATATATTTTTCACATGC